>CM075961.1:136560568-137160568 GCA_038048745.1 Coluber constrictor foxii | reverse complement strand
GCGGACTCAGGGCGGTGGACAGCCGAATAAAAACAGTATACAAAAGTTAGAATTTCTTAAAAGACATATAAACTATGGCTAAAATTAAAACCACTAAATAATTAAAATACCCAACCCTCTAATACAATCTTAAAAATTCAACTGGGTCAGGCTAGACCAGCAAGCTGAAAAAGATGGGTTTTTAGGGCCCGACGAAAAGTCCGGAGGTCAGCAATTGTTCTCAGTTCTGGAGGCAGATCGTTCCAGAGGGTAGGGGCTGCCACAGAGAAAGCACTCCCCCTGGGGGTCGCCAGCCGACATTGTCTAGCTGACGGCACCCTGAGGAGACCCACTCTGTGGGAGCGCACCGGCCGGTGGGAGGCTATTGGCGGCAGAAGGCGGTCCCGTAAGTACCCTGGTCCTAAGCCATGGAGCGCTTTAAAGGTGGTCACCAACACCTTGAAACGCACCCGGAAGTCCACCGGCAGCCAATGCAGCTCGCGCAGGAGAGGTGTCACATGGGAGCGTCCCGTCGCTCCCATAATCCCCCGCGCGGCTGCATTCTGCACCAGTTGGAGCCTCCGGGTGCACCCCAAGGGGAGCCCCATGTAGAGAGCATTGCAGTAGTCCAGGCGAGAGGTGACGAGTGCCTGAGTGACTGGCTCAGGTACTTATCTCCTGTGGTACATATTCTCTAAATAGATTCTTCATGTTCTTTGTACATTTCCTGAGAACATATGTCTGATTTCTACCACCAATATTTATTTTTATTTTGTCGCATTTCTATGCCGCCCCACTCCCAAGCGACTCTGGGCAGCTATATTATCTAGTTAGGTAATGAAAATTTGCCAGCAAACAACCAAGCTCAGAGAACACCAAGTACTTCACAGTCGTACTCTTCCAGATAGTTCAAGGTATGGTCATATGGAGGATATTTCTAGAACACTCTATCTCTCTGAGGATAGGATGGCATTTATTATATATTTTTATTTATTATTTCCTTACTGCTGTTTCAGTTGCAGATAGGTGATAAACACTCAAATACCATGACATAACAAATATAAAAAAACAAAAACATTATATTTTATCAAAAAGTACTGATAATCATCACAATAAGCAGTTGAACTCTTGGTAACTATCAATCATTTACTGTAGTGTATGAACTCACTATTCTATCATAGTCTTGCTTGTTTAATTAGGCTGGAGAATATTGGGCACATTTTTATTTTTCTGAATAAATGACTATAACAGTTATTGCTTGAGCATCTGTTATAGAGGTTCTGATTTGCAGAGGGAAGAATCAAAGATGCTTCCATTTAAGAAATAAATGCAATAAACATTCATCCCATACAGTATATCATTGAATATGCCAACTACTACTTCTCCTAATGAATTACTATGATATGGTGTTACCCTTATCAGAGCTCACTTAAAAACCACTACAGTAGAGAATTTTTTAACTAGACCAGACTCTATCCAGTAATGAAAATTGGGCTTCTGTGTCCCTACTTTGTGACTATCCACAGGCCATTTTCCTAATGTAACTGGCTTTTCTAAAATTATTTTATTGTTACAACTTACTCTAGCAGAAGTTTCTTTTGAAGTTCAAATGAAATATATGACTATCAGATAATAGTGTGCTTTACAAAAATATCCCCTGTCCCTTATAGCTCTTAACTTACAGTCGTTGGTTTAATACTTAAATTTCAACTATCAGATTCTTTAGCAATCTAAAGTTTTCTTCTTGTTAGATTTATTGTTGGCATCTTTGACCACTTTTATGTCCATTCTCTGCTTTTGCTAAATGGCTTTCATAAAAAAGATGTGAGAAATAAATGGCATAAATAAATAGCTGGCACAACCCTGCATATAAAATATTAATCTAGATCTGATTAATGAGGAATTGAAATGACCATTTTCATAGAATTGCCCTGCCCAATTTTTCCAGATATGTAAGACTCATTTCCTTCCTTCCTTCCTTCCTTCCTTCCTTCCTTCCTTCCTTCCTTCCTTCCTTCCTTCCTTCCTTCCTTCCTTCCTTCCTTCCTTCCTTCCTTCCTTCCTTCCCAACATTTTTGTATAAATAACGTCATTGGTAAAGTGTGATTACAACAATTCAGTCCAGACACTTTTATACCACCCTCCATTATGATCTTCTACATCTTCAAATTATTGACGGTCTGTTGGTTCTACATTGAAGCTTGTTCATGACATGAAACCTTTCCCTTGTTTTTTGTGTGAATGACCTATCAGGGACCATGTGGGAATGTTTGCATAGCACCACGCTGCTCTGCCCTCTTCCACAAGCCAAAGTACTTCACACATCTCTTCAGATTAGTGTTATGGATAAACAAAGCTGCTCCCACAGTGATTGCTGATGTCAGCCACTTGCAAATAGCATGTAAAGGGCACCTGACCCTTTGCCTTTATTCCTAAAATGTATCTACAGCTGGGCGGACAGAAGAATAAAGTCACCATGAGGATTTTTCTTTCATTAGTCCTGATCTGACTGTTTGAGCAATTAAAAAAACAAAGTGAAATCTACGTAAACCTTTGTTTGTCTTTGCAGTGCCCTATTCTTATTGTATACTCAAGATAGTGATAAAATATTTAAGAAACTCAAGAGCTTTTTAGAAGTCTTTGATGAAAAGCATTATTGGACCAATGCATCCTTAAATAGAATACTACTTTTAAACATTTTTCTACAAATATAAATCAAAGAAAATAAACAAGGGCAGAGGTGAAAAGGAACCTAGTAGTACTATGATTAGAAATAGTGATTTACACATGGAGGATTGTTCCTCTATAATGGAGCTGTTTTGTAAATACTCAATTCATCTTAGCCATATATAAGTATTGCAGACCTGGCAAGAGATTGAAAGTCTCTATTAGAATTTAGGGTTATTGCACTTAGTCAAGTACATTTACATAAAAAATATCATTGGTTGGTTGTAAATCTCTTCCTCTTGGCAGTTTGTCTTTGGAGTGATGAGGATACATGACTCCTAAATGTAATTAAAACTTAGTAATCATTACGCTGGGGAAAGTTTGTGTTCCAGCTACAAAATATAGAATAGGGAATTTGAGATCTGGCTTTTAGAGAATCCTTGGAAATACATTGGGATGAGTGGTCTGTAATATGTCCTAATCACTTATGTCTGTTTGGAATGCTTTATTTATTTATTTTAGATCACTACCACCACCACTTCAATAACACAGTTTTGCAATCTGCAGGAAGACAGAACTGTACAATATACAGAGACAGGAACTGTTTTAGTTGCTTTGGGTGCCAAAGATATGCTTAATGTCAGGGTCGTGTATGCTTTAACGTGAACTATCACTATCGGTAATAAATATACACATATAATGCTTGTGTATAAAATGGTCGATTAATATTGGTATCTATTATATGCTTATAATAGTTGCATTTTAAGATGATAGTGGTAGTGGTGGTGGTGATGATGATGATCTTTTATTCATTAAACATGAAACTCAGTCAACTGAACATTTAAAAATGCTGTCAGCATTCTAGGTATCAACCAAGTATCTTCTTAAAATATATGAAGTTCCAAATAAGACAGTTTTCTGCAGTTCCACTGGTGTTATTGCAGGAAGCTGCAATTTCTTGATGTGTTTTGTAAAATTCTTGGACATGGTACCAAGTGCCCTGATAACAATGGCTATCATTGTTACATGTTTTATCTATAGCCGTGTAGTTTCAATGGCCAGGTCGCAATATTTCGTGATTTTTTTTCCAGTTCTTTTTCTGTGACTCTGGTGTCTCCTGGTACAGCAATATCAATAAATTGCTTTGGCCCTCAGCAACTGTGATATATTATTATTATTAAACATGAAACTCAGTCAACTGAACATACATTTATTATTATTAGGGCTGATAGAAACTGGTGTACGGCATTTGTACAGCACAATTTCCATTTTTTCCCTTTAATTTACATAGGGATAGCTGAGAGACAGCTCATGAGTAAATGGTAAATAAGATATGGCAGAGGTGTAGCCAGGTGTAAAACAGCTCTGGTTGTGAATCTAAGATACTATGGCATACTGATTCTTTCTGTGTAATATAATTGCAATTTAATCTGGAGTAAATAACTCTAAAATAGATTTATATTCAATACGAATTAGAAAAATCTCTACTATGTTTTTATAAGCATTTTAAGAAGGTATAAGAAAAATATAATACAGGGAATTAAAAATGGGATCAATATTTACTAAAGAAATAACTATTCTTCATAGTAAATGATCTTGATTATAATTCTAGAGTTATTAATATAAATTCATTAGGTTTGGTGAATATGTTATTGTTAATCTTTGATCCTGAAGTCTATGGAAAATGTTTTTCAATTACAAAATTATTAGAAGTCTTATGCCATGGGTCAATTATAATTATGCTAAAATATAATAAAGTGTATGTAATATATTTTTCCAGTGTTATCCAAGTCCGTAGATAAGAGGATCAGCTCATAGAAAATAAAGGCTATAATTGTTATATATATACTAATTATAGGAAGATCTGGAAGGATTTGGAAAATGTATACATAGCAAATATTCAAGAACTGACTCTTATATTTATCTGGTATAAATTTAAACTAAATGTTTGCTTCAAATATCCTTCCAAAGGGCAGTTTAACTATATATTTTCAAAAAGGATACACACACACACACACACACACATTCTTGTGAACTCCTGGATTCAAGTGAGATTGTGGTTTCTTGTGGGATTATGACTTTTATTTTAAACAGCAACCCTAATTGAGATTTATTCCCGCAAATCTGCTTCTAGATATTTGTAGGTGCAAGCATCCCTTTGTGCAAAATTTATACAATACAGAGGAGATTTTTCTACTGAGTACTTAATGGATGAAAAATGAAAAATGAGCCTCTGCACATGCCCAAGATGGCTACTCCCAACTGATCGGTGGTGATGCGGGGAGATTGTCCCTGGCTTCTGGGGGGTTTTCGGGAGCCGGACCAGCGCATTGTGCCCCTGGACTGGTGAGGGGAGCTTCTCGCTGATCTTTTAAATCATCTTGAGAGCTGGACACTCTCCTGGATGTGGCGACCGGGGCGAGGACGAAGGCGGCTGCTCTGCGACTTGGTAGCCAGCCGAGATCGGCCTTGGCGTCTCCCAGTGACCGTGGGACTGACAACCAGCAGTAGCAACCTCGGCGGTGCTGCCTCCCCCCGTGGGGGCTCCAGGGAAGCCATAGGGATGGCAGGAGTTTCCTGCGTGTCCCAGCGGTGGAAGGAGGCGGCTTCAGGGGGCTGGCAATGGCAACGTCGATGTTGTTGGCTGGCGGTGACGCCAGGACGAATGGCCAAAAGAGGATGCCAGAGAGGGCAAAGAGAGGAAGAGAGGCAGAAGGCCTCCATTGGTGAGAGCGTGGGGAACTATATTAACTATGTCACCAACATTAACAGGGACTACTTGGGACTACCTGAAGTGGCCATGAAAGGGGGACCCATTTGGAGAGGGCCCATCCTTGGTCATTTCAGAGGCTCTCCCCTCCCTCGTGTGGATTAGGGGTGAATTAGAGCTATTATTGTCTTATAGCCTGGGAAAAATCTCTAGCCAGTTTTCTCTGTGCGGATGTGGCTTATTGGCCTTATGGCTATTTATCATCTGGACCTCTGAACAATTGTGATATCTGCCTCCCATGGACCATTTATAGCCCCTCTTTGCCTAAAATGCAGCCACCGAAACATCCCCCTGGCCAGCAGTTCCTGTAGATTGCTGACTGTCATCGATTGCTTCTCAACTGTTGAGGGATACTCCCTGGTTTTCAAGTCTGGCATAGAGTCGGATTAAGACTGCTGTTTCTTGGCCCTTCCCAGCTTCTGTGAGAGGGCGGCTGGTGTGGACATGTCGCCCAAAATGGCTTAAGACCCTATCCACTGCGGTGAGAGAGCAGTGGAGTTTACTGACTGAACCTGTGTGGATATCCCTTTTGCCGGAATTTTGGATCAATCTTAATTAACCCCTTGGCCGTGGATTTCCCCCGAGTATTAAATGTATTCATCGGCGGAGCTTCTTACTCTGCGAGATTCTCCCCCTCACAGGTGTGGCCCTCCACTCTATTGAGACCCTACCTTTATGACGGGCTTTGGAGCCCTGGGAGGTGGCATGTAGCAAAACGGGGTTTGAGGGGTTTTTTGAGGAAATTGTTAGATAGATTTTTAAGGGGTACTGGGAAGCGGGAGGGTTGTGGGGATGTGGGGGTTAACCCACTGGAGGAGGGGTCTGGCCCAGCTGTTAGTGGGGCCATGGGGGGTGTAGATTCTGAGGGCAAGGTGCACATTGAAGTTCATTCTGTTGAGGGCCTTTCTATCAATATGCTGAGTGGGAGGGGCAGATATGGCGGGTGCAGGGGACCATATCATGTGAGGGGGGCACGCACTTGCTATCTCCGAGTGGTGGCGCACCCCGGTACCCATAGCCCTTCTCGCCCCCCAGGTTGCGCAGATTCTCAGGGCCCGAGTCTCCGGCTGTTGTTGTGCAATGCCAGGTCCATGGTAAATACCCCCCCCATTTGTGATCTTGTTCAGGAGGGGGGAGCAGACCTGGCAGGTATTACGGAGACCTGGTTGGGCCAGGAGGGAGCAGTTCCCCTCGTGGAGTTGTGCCCACCAGGCTTCCATGCATTCCATCAGCCAAGAGCTCAGAGCAGGTGCGGGGGTGGGTGGGTGACAGTTATTATAAAAGAAGGTCTTGATCCAAGGGAGTCCATTGTACCACAGATAGCCGGGTGTGAGTCCCTCCTTGTGAAGTGGGGTCACAGAGTTCAGATGGGTTTGTTGCTCACGTACCTGGCTCCCTGCCACGTGGCAACAGCCCTGCCTGAGCTGCTCAATGTGATAGCCGGGATGACGGTTGATACCCCCAGACTTTTGGTCTTGGGGGATTTCAATCTGCCATCTGTCAGTGAAATGTCTGAGGTGGCTCGGGAGTTCATGGCTTCCATGATGGCCATGGACCTGACTTAGTTAATTCACGGCCCCACTCACACGGGCGGACACACCCTGGACTTAGTTTTTGTCTCTGGTCAGTGATCGAGTGGCCTTGATATAGGGGATATAGTCAATAAACCCTTGTCATGGTCGGACCACTCTCTCCTTTGATTGGACTTTCTAACCGCTACACCCTGCCGCAGGGAGGCGGAAGCAACTAGGTGGTTCCGCCCCAGGCACCTGATGGAACCAGATAGGAACCAGATAGGTTCCAGATGGAGCTTGGGCCATTTCCTGAGACTCTGGCTCATGACTCAGCTGAAGACCTGGTGGCCGCCTGGGATAGTGCAGCTGTGGGGGCTTTGCACTGCGTCATGCCTTTGCGGCCTCTGAACTCACCTGGCTCCTTGGTTCACTGAGGAGCTGAGGGAAATGAAAGTGCCGTAAAAGATATCTGGAGAGCAGTTGGAGGATCAGCCGTTCTGAATCTGACCAAACACTGGGGAGGTCTCATATTAAGACCTACCTAGTGGCGATAAAAACGGCAAAGTCTACTTATTTTTCCGCTCTTATCACGTCATCAGATAATCTCCCGGCCACCCTGTTTAGAGTGACCTGCTCCCTCCTTCAATTGGGAGCGCAGGATGACCCCTTGCAGGGCTGAGCTGAGGACTTTGTGCAGTATCTGTGTGACAAAATCACTCAGATTTGGGAAGGTCTGGCCTCTGAGTGGGTAAGTCCGAATGGAATGAGTGAAGCAGGTCTTGGGAGTGTGGTTTGGGAGGAGTTCAATCCTGTGGCTCCCGAGGACGTGGACAGGATTCTAGGACAGCTGAATGCAACCACATGTTTATTGGACCCGTGTCCCTCCTGGTTGGTACTGGCTTTCCAGGAGGTTACACGAGGCTGGGTCTAGAAGATTATTAACGCTTCTCTGAGTGAGGGTGTCCTGCCGACTGCTTTGAAAGAAGCAGTGGTGAGACTCCTCCTCAAGAAGTCCTTTCTGGATCCGACTGTTTTGGCTAACTACCATCCAGTCTCCAACTTTCGCTTCCTTGCAAAGGTTGTTGAGAGTGTGGTTGCATGGCAGCTTGCCCGGTACCTGGATGAAGCTGTCTATCTAGATTCGCTCCAGTCCAGCTTCTGGCCTGGGCACAGCACGGAAATGGCATTGGTCGCGTTGGTGGATGATCTCTGAAGGGCGCGGGATAGGGGGTGCTCCTCTATCCTGGTCCTATTATATCTCTCAGCGGCTTTTGATACCATCAACCATGGTATCATTTTGCGCCGGTTGGAGGGGTTGGGGGTGGGGGACACCATTTTACAGTGGTTCTCCTCCTATCTCGCTGACTGGTTGCAATCTGTGTTGACAGGGGGGCAGTGGTCAACTCCGAGGCACCTTGTTTGTGGGGTGCCGCAGGGGTTGGTCCTCTCGCCCCTTCTGTTCAACATTTATGTAAAGCCACTGGGCAAGATCATCCATGGCTTTGGGGTGGAGTTCCACCACTACACTGACAACACCCAGCTATACATCTCCACTCCAGGCCACCCCAACAACGCCTTTGAAGTGATGTCCCAGTGCTTGGAGGCCGTGCGGGTCTGGATGGGGAGAAACAGGCTCCAACTCATCCCCTCCAAGACCAAGTGACTGTGGCTTCCGGCGTCCTGATATATGGCAATGGTGCCATTGCTGGTGCCATTGCTGACTATTGGGAGCAAGACACTGGCCCCCACAGAGAGAGATCGCAACTTGGGCATCCTCCTGGATGCATGGCTGTCTTTAGAAGAGCACATGACAGCTGTGGCCAGGGGGCCTTTTTATCAGGTTTGCCTGATACGCCAGTTGCATCCCTTTCTAGATTGGGACTCCCTACGCACAGTCACTCACACTCTTGTGACCTCTCGCCTGGACTACTGCAATGCTCTCTACATGGGGCTTCCCTTGGGGTGCACCCGGAGGCTCCAACTGGTCCAGAATGCAGCCACGCGGGGGATTATGGGAGCAACGGGGTGCTCCCATGTGACACCTCTCCTGCGTGAGCTGCACTGGCTTCCAGTGGTCTTCCTGGTGCGCTTCAAGGTGTTGGTAACCACCTTTAAAGCGCTCCATGGCTTAGGGCCGGGATATTTGCAAGACTGCCTTCTGCCACCAATAGCCTCCCATCGGCCAGTACGCTTGCACAGAGAGGGCCTCCTTAGGGTGCTGTCAGCCAGACAATGTCGGCTGGCGATCCCAATGTCGGCTTTCTCTGTGGCGGCACCCGCCCTCTGAATAGGAATGACCTATTTCCGGAGATACGCAGGATATCAGACCTCCGGACTTTTCGTTGGGCCCTTAAAATCCACTTGTTTCATCTAGCCGGGCTGGCTTGATCCCATCCTCTGTTTTAAATTGAAACTGATTTTAATTGGACTGTTTTCATTGTTGGCCGAAAATATTTAATATTTTAAAATTGTTTTAATTTTTGTATACCATGTTTTATCTTGGCTGTTCACCGCCCTAAGTCCACAATGAGAAGGACGGTTTATAAATTGAAACAAATAATAAAATAAATAAAATAAAATAAAATAATAAAATAAAATAAAATAAAATAATAAAATAAAATAAAATAAAATAAAATAAAATAAAATAAATAAAATAAAATAAAATAAAATAATAAAATAAAATAATAAAATAAAATAAAATAAAATAAAATAAAATAAAATAAAATAAAATAAAATAAAATAAATAAAATAAAATAAAATAAAATAAAATAAAATAAAATAAAATAAAAGGATACCTTCTCTGCAGCTGGCAACAACAACAAAGAAAGGTCTGTTCCTTGTCCACTAGGCAGCTGAGAATTGACCCACAACTGGCCCAATTCTCCTTCAAGGTATTTCAAGTAAAATATGTGATTTGGCCAATTAATGTCTATACACAATTCTTAAGCTATTGATCAAATATGTTATCACAAAAGGATGCAATCAATGAAAATGGCTTTCAAAAAAATGAATGACATATAATTGGTATTTCTCTGGGTGGGAATTTCCCATCTAAAAGTAAGGATATCCTGAAATATTAGCTGCTGCAGAATAGCTGTGAGAGAAAGCCACTTCTTTCTTTGCTTATGGGCTTCTCAGAGGCAACTAGATGACTTCCTTGGAAAACAGAATACGGCAAGACTTTGTCTTAGTTGTTGGGGATATTCTTACATCATATGTAATGCAAGAATTATAAGAAATTAATCTGTGGGGTTTCTTTTAAGTCCCTAAGACATGCAGATTTAAAACTCCACTTCTGTTTTTCAAACATGCACCCCAAGCAGCTGGAAGGAATCTCAAGAACACTGATAAAGAGGTCACAGGTGGAATCTAAGCATCTCTTTATTTATATTAACTGAAATATACCTTATTAATTTCGTGTGATTTTGAGACAAATTTTAAGGCATACAGAAAAAAATCTTTAGAACAAGTGCTGTCATTAGTGAGTTAAGTGACTTCCCTCTGCCCTTAAAACAGCACAGTTCCTGATTAATGCTGAAGAAAACATAAGACAAAGTACTTTAATTTTCAACCATTTTTCTTTCCAATGCAAATAATATTAAAATGAAACCAGTTCCAGAAATGTTAACATTGGGAAACAAAGGGCCTTATTTTCTACTTCTAGGAGATTATTATAGGAAAACTTTGGGGAAAATGTTTTTCCTTTAATAGCTATTCTAAAAACTGGAAATACAATTCCTTTAAAGCTTGCATGTAAAATGCCTGTATCATTTTAAACTGCATTTTTAATATTATTTGTTTTATAAGGATATCCCTGAATTAGTTTTGTAAGTCCTTTCCTGCAAAAGAACAAAAGCTATTCTACGAAATAATTTTGAACTTGGATGAAATTGGGAGGGGGGAGGGGGAGGAGGAAGAGGAGGAGGAAAGTTCTCTTGTTTTTATCAAATCTGATTGCTGCAGCTGTTCCCATTTTCTGTAATTTAAAAATAGCTTTATTCAGTGCCTTGTTGGAGAAAGGCCAGAGTATCATTAGAACATGATGTACAGAAAAACCTCTATTCAGTTACAGATACAGAAATATATTTAAGATCAGTGTGGGTCATCTGAAGCAAACACTTGTAAATGGAAAATGGAATTTTAATGTGCTCAGACCATTCGTTGCTTTTAGCTAGATATTTAAGAAATTTAAACCTGATATCTTCCTGTTTGTTAGGGCAATATCAAATAGCTGTGCATCAGGCACAAAACAATATGAACAAATTGGGGATCTTTCTACTAACTGAAATAGATCTTGTTCTCATATTACTTCTAACAATTTTGGCATTTACTTCAAATGGTTGTTAGTAACATTATATATTTCAGTGTGCTATAAACAGGCTTTTACCTTGGGAAAAAAATACTGGAACGAAAAATGCTGGATCAATAGAAGTCATATCTGAATTGTACTTCTTGTTAAACTATGCACTGTATTTCTCACAGCATTTGTACAAAGGCAAATGACATTGAAGGAATCCTACAGGCTATTTTATCAATAGTTACATCTGGTACACTCATGATAGGAGTGTCCCCCATTATATTGTTGTTGTTGTTGTTATTGTTATTGATGTTAATATTCAATTTGATTCACAATCTGGGATTGGAAAAATTTAACAGTTCAAGTCCTAACCAAGGACGTAAGGGTTGATAAGGTAACATCTAAGTAAAGGGGCTTTTTGCAAAGTCAGAATATTCAGGTCTAATAAGTTGTTTATTGTTGTTGTTGTTGTTTTCTCACCACCACCACCACCACCAAAGTGTTCCAATGTAGAAAAAATATGTCTGTTTTGTCTTTTGTTTTAATCATTCCTGAACATTTCTCCAATTTCACAGTGAAAGGAATTACTAAAAAAAAATTTCTTACAGAAAAAAATAGGACAGTTTCTATTGTGAGCATATATTCCTTGACTGCAGGAGAGTCTCATATAAACTTGAGTTAACAATGGTAAAAATTAAATGCTATCAGGTGTATGTACTGGTGTTCTACCTGTAGGATAATCATTTGGTTGGATAGTTGGACTCTTGTACAGCATGCTGTATGTGAAAGACCTTATATTCCATAATAGACAATAAGTTGGAGCCTGTGTAGCGTAGGGGGCTAATGGCTCCTACTAAAGGCAGCAATTAACACCAGCTGCCTGTAATTTCTGTGAGTTCAATCCTACCCAGGCTCAAGGTCGACTCAGCCTTCCATCCTTTCTAAGGTGGGTAAATTGAGGACCCAGTTTGTGGGGGCAATAAGCTGACTTTATATAAATATACAAAAGTATGAAGGCTATTGCTTAACGCATTGTAAGCCGTCCTGAGTCTCCGGAGAAGGGCGGCATATAAATCAAATTTAAAAAAAAAAAGTTAAGTTGTGCCGCATGGCATATCCTATCACTTTCTCTATGCACTAGGAATGACACAAATCACCACTACCACTATTGCCTCTTTGGAATAACATTATGACCATGCAAAATTGTGTCAATGTCAAGTGATAATTCCAAGGCAAAAGAAGTGATAGTAATGAAAGAGATAATAATGTTATTTTTTCCACTGTGCTGGGCATACCTACAGACACATACACAGCTTTAGAGAAACAGACACAACCATTCCTTTCTCAAAAGGATAAGTCTTTGGCTAAGGTACCTTCTTTTTGTTCAAAATGTTTGATTCCTCCCAATGAAAGGAACAAGAAAACTGCAATTTTTACAATAAATAACAACCCCTGTAAATTTCGTGTTTCAGCTTGAGATTGAAAATATAAGTGCTGAGATGGATCTTATCTACCTTCCTATCAGAAGGGGAAACCAACTGTATTCTCTTTTAGGATATTATATACTACTAGAGCTTAAACAAAGCTGCTCCCCACATTTTTCAGCTAAATCACTCAACTGATGCTTAGTCCCAGCAGCCTTTATTGGACTAGTTTGGGTGATGAAGGGCTATTCAATTAGCATTATTTGTATTTATTTTAAAAAAGTCCTGATTGTTTTAAATACTTTTTAAAAGTATTTTAAAGAGTACTTCCATAGAATATAGTTTTTTTCCATTAATGCCTTTTCTCCATCTTTCATAGCAATGCTATTTGTTACCGTTTCCAAATTTACCATTAAATGGATTAATAATATAAAATTATGCCTGCTGAACTGACATAACAAAAAAGTGAATAGTATAAAATTGACTGAAAACAGAAATTCATTAACTTGAAATTAAAGCCATATATTCCATTCATCAATGGACATTTCAGTTTCAGATGAATTTTCTTGTATCTGCACTGCTCTGCTGGTGACTAAAGAAGTCAATATATGTACTATGTTACCTATGTTTAAATCTTATAGATATTACCGCAACCTAAGTTTTAATTACAGTGCAAGGATTTATAAGTAGACAGGCAAAATGAAACAGTGAAGATTCCTAATATACATTTCAGTGGTAAAACATGCCTCTTCTATATTTATACTGTGACATGTTAAACAATTTCACAGCATATGGGCTGTATCGTAACACTGAATTAAGCAATAATAATTTCTCAATATGCAGAAAATTTACACTTAGAAGAATTGTGTATGTTAAGAAGAGCTCTTTATTTTCTAAAATATTGATAGCATTAATTTGCAGGATAAATGAATGTGTGCATATAAATGCATATGTGTGTGTGGGAGTGTAATATCAGCGTGTATATATTATTCATATGATATGCATGTGTGTTTTGTATGGGTACATGTGTGCATGTATACATACACACAAACAATTGTTTGGAATAGTTATTGTTTGGTAAAGTTATTTTGTAGTAGTTGTAGCAATTAATATCATGAATCATAATTGCTGGAAAAGCGGTGAGGAGGGTAGGTTAGGATCTCTTCTCTCTTTTAAATACTTGTCAATACTTTGTATGTGTGATTGTGAAAGAGTAAGGGATAGACATTCACTTCTTATCATTTGAATTTTGAGGAACACATCTTCTTAGCAATTTGGAGAACTTACGGATAATAATTAGAAGAAAACATACAACATTAAGAAAAAAGAAGTCAACTGATGGCAGACAGAACGCCAAATAGCAAACAAATAAACCCCAAATAGCAAATAAATAAATAAATAAACTTTCAGATAAGTGAAAGAAACAAGAGAATTGCATTCAGCTTTGGCCATGTGCTATAATCATATACTGAGCAGTTGTCATACACTTCTGTCAGCTGACAAGATAACCTGGACAAAACTTGCAAAGGTAATTATTTGGACAAGAAGATAGTTTAGGTAATTCAGTTATTCTAATCAGATTGGATCAATGTGAATTTAGTGCCTTCCAAGCCCCACTCCAGAGAACTTATCCAGAAGAATCATTAATTCTGTCAATGGTAACTATACTTCATTTCCTATATCACAGATAAAGGTGATTAAATCAAGAGCATTGACAGTAACTAACACAAATATCTTATCCTGTGAGAAAATATTAGCCTCTCATTGTTATTCTTTTAGTCTGCCCAAAGTAATTTTTTTTCAGAAACTATTTTTCTTAGACTACCAGGATTTTTTGAGAGAGGCATTGACAGGTCTCACTCCTCATTCCTTTGATCACATTCATAATCAGGAACATATCAATAGAGGGATTTCCGATAAAGCTCAGGGCTGTTTTAACTGTGGGATTGCCTGTCTCCAAATTTCTGCCTGTTTTACAAGGTCTGGGCACATTTCCCAGTCTCTTAATAAAACAATGCTGTGTTATTTATTTTATTATTTATTACATAAATTTATACAGCTACTTAACTTAACCTGCATAGTGAACAAAAATATTAAAACCATGATATTGGGGAAAAACATTTTTTTAAAAAATACACAGTTGAAGCTTCCTTAATCATTTATCTAGAAGAATAAAAGAAACATACATATGTCAATTTTCCTAATATCCTGGCCTTACCATCTGGAAAAGCTAGGTCTTCAAAGCCTTTGAAAAGGCCAATAGAGTTGGAGTCAACTGAATCTGAAGTCAATAAGCCCAGACCTCTTAGGTCACACCTGGTAATTCCAACCTTAGAGGAACATGTACAGTCTGCCATATCTGGTAGGATCTACAAACTATGCCTTCTTTTCTTCCTTGTACCTATGGCATGGAACTACATCCACCACAAGATATGTACAGTCTTAACCCTGGGGGCTTTCTATAATGTAATGAACATATGGCTTTTTCTCCACGCACTAAGCCAAGAAGTTTGGTAACCCTGTTTTTCAGGAGCTTGTCAATGTGGATATACATGCTGCCCTAGGTGTTATATGTTTTGTTTGGTAATATTTTTATTGTTAATTGGAATTGTTGTTTACTGCTCAGAGTCATATGTCAAATAGACAGTCCTATAAATAAAATAATTGATTTACTTAGTGATCATATATTAGTAGATTTCTAATAATTTGTTAACGTTCTCAGAAATGCCTGATTATAAGAGATTTTGTGCCAGCTACAAAGGCTTTGCACGATTCCTCTGTACAAATGTAAACCAGCAAGGGCCAAGATGACAGTTTTTTATACATACGTGCAGAGCTTTGTAAGCTTCACAAAAATCCCATCTCGCATTTGAGAAACTTTTTTTTTTTTTGCCATTTCCCCTTTTTTGTGTCATTTCAATATCTGGGAAAGTGCTATATTTATATAAACATGCTAAATATTTCTTACAATTGAAACACCTCTACACAACTTCTTTTTCATTATTCTTACAGAAATATTATTACATATTTCAATTATTTCAATTATAATTTACACATATATACATTTTTAAAATTTATTTATCTAATTTATATGACTATCCACCTCATCAAAAATGACTTCTGAGAGGGTCACAGATACATAAGATACATACACATAAATACATATTGGATTGATTATGTGCATAAAATTAAATATGTAGGCCTGTCTACCATATTGTAGTTCAAAGAACAGAAGCCTTAAAATTATGTTTATTTAACACATATAAACATACTTTATACTTTACATAGTAGTACCAATTTGTATAACACAATAATCTTCCTAAATTGACTCCTAAAAACTGCTTTCAGCGGTAAGACTAGAAGTGCAAGAAGCAACTTGAAGTATTTTGAAAAAACAAAGTAAATGATACAGGTGCATTACTAAATGGGTGGTCTTTGAATTATAATATTTACTTGTGCTGTCCAGAGTTGAGCATCAAACAAAGTTTACACTTACAAAATAACATAACAAGAACATCTGTGTTGTGTGTGGGGGAGAGACTAAGCTGGCATGGCTGACACCTCCAGTGGCAGGTGCAAAGGAAGTGACAGGGCAGTTTGAGAAATTTTGATTAAAAGCATCTGAGTGCATCACTTATAGAATGTAATGCACTGATGTATATTTATGTTTTAACATCTGGCTTGGTTATGAAATAAGTATCAGCTATTCAAATACTGATCTTTTTTAAAGATTCCTCCTCTCCTGCTTATAATATTCTTGTGAATTGAAGCTAGTGAAATATGTTTTTCTGAAAATACACATTTTCACCAATGCATGTTAATTTTATTTGACTAACTAAGTAATAAATCTTTAGTTGTATTTTAAAAGTTCTTATATGCAGAACTAACTCTAGAACAAGATCATATTGATGGTAGTGTTGAACAGGCTGCAGATGGAAAAGAATTGCCCAGATTTTGATGAAAGATGTCCAATCTTTGGAATACATTTTTTTCATCATTTCTTACTATTGAAACACCTCTACAGAAAGCACTTTTTTATTTAACACTTCTTATTGATTCCCCCTACACTATTTGTTCTGCAAATTAGTTCTCCTACACCTGTGGAGCACACACTGATATCCAGATATAAACCTATATTAGCCTATTTCAGCTTGGGATGTTCAAATATGTAGTCATCATTTTCAAGCAGTATGGTCATGCTGTCTGGAAATGATGAGAAATGTAGTTCATGATATATTGACATAAAACTTCAGATCTAGAATGTGAAGTAGTTGGAACAAGTGGACAAAGTAATCATAAAATTCAATACCTATTTCTCCTAGTATACAATAAAAAAATTAGTATGTATTCTGGATTGTTCTAAAGCCATCATGGTGAACCTATGGCACGCGTACTACAGGTGGCACGCGTAGCCATATCGGTGGGCATGTGAGCTCAACTCTGGCGTGCCAGCACATTTTTGGACCTTTTGGGCCAGAAGTTGGGAAATAGGCTGTTTCCTGCCTCTGGAGGGCTTCAAGGATGGTGGGGAAGGCCAGTTTTTTTCTCTCTCCAGGCTCCAGAGCCTTTCTAGGAACTTGAGGATGGCAAAAATGGCCTTCCCCACCCTCCCAGAGGCCCTCTGCAGGCTGGAAACAGCTTGTTTTCCTACTTCTGGTGGGCCCAGAATGCCCGAAAATCAGCTGGCTGGTGTGTGCATGCGCACCAGAGCTGAGCTTGCACGCTCATCGATATGGCTACGCGTGCCACCTGTGGTACACGTGCCATAGGTTCACCATCACGGCTCTAGAACAATCCAGAATACATACTAAAATTTTTATCATATACTAGGAGAAATAGCTATTGACTGGAAGTTGGCAAACGGGCTGTTTTCGGCCTCCGGAGGGCTTCTGGGGGGTGGAGAAGATAATTTTCATCCTCCCCAGACTCCTAAAAAGGGTCTGGAGCCTAGGGACAGAAAAAAATGGGCAAAAAGTTGGCAAATGGGCTGTTTCCAGCCTCCGGGGGGCTTCTGGGGGGGGGGTGAGAAAGGCTGTTTTTGCCCTCCCCAGACTCCTAGAAAGGCTCTGGAGCCTGAGGAGAGAGAAAAACATGCCTACTGGGCCACTGCATGCCAGGAACGTGGGGAGCATGGGGGTGTCACGTGTGCATGCACGGGGGTGGGGTGCATAGAATTATGGGTGTGGGCACATGCGTGGGCACGTGCATGACCGCCCGCACTGTCCCTGCGCTCCCACCACTCCTGGCATGTGATGGCACGCGATAGCCATTACTGTTCTAGAGCATGTATGGCACCTGCCAACTGAGTGCCTATTTAGTGTCCAATTTCAAAAATGTACTACCTCATACAAAATTATTGGAATCTAATAAACTAATATCAGAATACCAGCAATCTAATTTAAGAATTCTCCTGAATATGGCAATATAAAGCTTCATATTTATATGTTAATTTAATGTATAAATTTGAAAAATAATTTTGAAATGTTAAATAATATTACATGAAAAATAAAGGACAGCTGATCTGAAATGAAAAAGCTTCTACAAATGTTAATTCCTTGTTATTCATCTTTTTCTTTTTTTAACTTCAGTTTTAAAACCAGATTCCTCCATTATTTTTTGACCTGAAATGAAACACCATCTGGTGTTGAGCATGTTCAAATTTATCATAAATGCAATGGGATTGTTTTTCTTAACATTGCTGTAAAATTAAACTTGAAGGCATTAAAACAAAAGTATTTAAAATATTTAAATATGGAACTATAAAATATGCTATACTATAAAAATTTATATTTAATTTTTTATCTGAGATTTCCAGTAACATATTTGGGAGGGAAATGCTACATTAGATCTTTTAATCATATACCAATGACTACAGTCTCCAAACTAATTAGGGCCAAGGACAGGAAAGTACACTCAGTCAAGATTAAAACTATTTTTTTGTTTAAATTAACTCAATTAATAGAGTCATTGCTAGATTATTTAAAAGTTTCTTCCATTCAAAATTATAATCCACTGTCACTGTTTATAGTTGCTCTATGACTGCAAACAAGAGTTTCAAGAGTCTCCATGACATCTTGTATCTCCACTGACAGATCCTATATGTTATTGACATTTTAAGTCCAATCTTTGATAGAAATTGATACCTATAAAGCCAATAAATGGCAGTGGGCAAACTGTAATATTAGAATAAGCAATCTGATTGAAAGCTTCACTTAGCCTTGACAATCTCTGGTGTCTAAAACAGATGTTATTTTTTAATTTTGTCAATCCTGTAGTGAAGGTCTTGTAGTTGAAGTCCTTGGAACAAAGTTATCAGCAGCTCTTAAAACTCCTTGTGATTTTAACTATTAACAATTCACAGCAAACATCATACACCTACCTAAATGGAAATATTATTCCATAGAAACAAAAACAACTTTTCAAAATATTCTTTGTGCCTGCATCTTTTGATCATCCCAAAGAAATGAAATTTAGGTGCACTTTGCAACATTAGATATAATTGTATAACTTTATGGAATAAAGTAAAATTTTTAAAAAACTACTATCTCTGACTGTGTGGTCTTTATTTATATCCTGTTTACAAGCAATATGAATAGAAAGTATGAAATGCTTAACAGGTAGTCTAAAAGACAACATTAATTTTAGTGCTCGGCTATACACATTGGGAAAGCAGTTATCTTTCTAAACACTCTGCTGTGTATATGATATCCTAAATTTCTTTGCTTAATTTGCATTCTAAAAATATGAGTTGTGGTATGCAAAAAATCTAACTCCTCTTTTGTTTATGTATTGCTTGCAAATGTTCAATCTGCAACCACTTAATCTTTTAAGGTATCATGGGAATTTTTCTTGAGTTTATGGCAATAGCTCAATATATCAACTCTTCTAGAATGGAGTAGACATTGGTTGTTAAGGACATTATTACTGTAGCTTCAATAAGCTTCAATTTATCTCTTTTTCAAATGTAACAATGGTAACAATATTAACAAATCTATTGCTTCCATCTGGAGAACTCAATGTTCTTTATTTTGTAATGAATATTAAAATTCTAGGCATGTAGCCAGGATAAAGTCTTGATACCACTGATTTTTCTAGTTGTTCTCTTTTTCCCTTAAGAAAAACTAATTCCTCATAGTATCTACAGCAATTCTTTCGTAGCTAATCTAACATTTGTTCCTATAGTTTTGTTAACAGGAGTCAAGGCCAATTAATCTGAAATCTGAAGTAGAAATAAAAATTGAATTTAGGTATCTGACAGAATAGACATGAGTTTGATTCACTAAAGCAGGGCTGTCAAACTCCTGGCAACCGGCTGGATGTGTCACGCACTGGCCACACCCATGCCCAGTTTAGCAAAGGGGGAAAAAGTCCCAATACATCCACATGACACCGCTGTGACAATGTGAGTTTGACACCCCTTTGCTAAAGCATCTAGTAACTTGACCAGTTCAACTAACATTGTCACTGCATTATTTGTATTTGCCAGCTGAGCTTCCATTCTGAACAGTACGGTAGCTTGCCAGAGAACCTTATCACAGAGTTAAGACTGTCTTGTGATTTCTGAGCTACTGCGCATGTCTACATTTTTTCCTTTCTAACTTCCTTATTTATTATTCCTTCCTTTGTCCGTCTGTGTGATAAGACTGCCTGTAAGATGTAGTTAGCTAGTTTTTATAATAAAATGTTTCTTAGAATATATACTTCGGGTTTTTTTTCTTTGAGAGTATGCACCATGGAAAACAAGATCCATTCACCTCTAATTAATTACAGTTTTCCCAGGAGAGGAATGACAATCATTCACGCTTCGACAATGGTAGCAGAGGATGGTTTGATTTATTTTGTTTTCTTTGGCTGATGCTCAACTGATAAGCAAATAGGTTATTAAGCAGATAGTTTTAGTCGGTGACTGAGGAATGCTGATTATTTACTGCAAATATGCCAAGGAAGAAAAAGAAAACAAAATATATGGCACCGTCTTCTGAAGCCATAAATCTCTCTAATCTCTCTGATGAAGAAGCGAAAAGAATTTTACACAGGCTTTCAACTTTTCAAGCACCACTCGCTTCTGCAACCAGGCTTGAGGAAACTGCTGTTGGGGGAGCTTATCCTGAAGAAGACTTGCTGAGGTCAGTGACGTCCTTTTATTCTTCTTCAAGCCCCCAGTTAATTACTAAAGAATTTACTAAAGAAGCCCAGGAATTTGAAGGGCTTGGTGCCAAACCTAAAATTCCACAAGCGGCTAGGTTTACTTTACCCAAAGAGATAGGTGAAACTCCTTTAAGCCCTGAAGAAACTCTGCATGATAAGGCTGTGAAAAGTTATTGTGATCAAATAGAGTTTCTGGAACATGAGCTGCACAAGGCAAAAGCGTTTGTTTCTATACTTAAGCCAGATAAGCGGGACTCTCGTCTTTTTCAAATTCCCAAGTCCTCCATTTTGCCCTCTCCTTCGAAGCCAAAGCCACTCCCCCAGGAACGTTTTGTGTCAGGCAAATCAGAACAGAGAGCTGTGTACATGTCACATGATGTACACGTCACATGATGTTGTGCCTTCTCAGATTACACATGACAATACAAAAGCAACAAAAGCATTTGCAATGCCTGAAACTAGTATTGCAGCACCATCTGCTGGTGAAAGTAATTTACAAGATAAAGCTGAATTGCTTCCCATGTTGCAAAAGCAGATACAGCAGATACAGGTGCCAGCGGCTCCAGCAGGCCATATTAATATTGCAGCTCAAACACCAGTGGCAGCTGCAATACAACTGCCTCAGCCACAGCTGCATGTTCCAGTACAAGCACCTCCAGTTGCACAGCCAGTACCTCAGGTGTCCATTCCTCAATAGGCATCCTCTATTGTTCCACTGGCTGGTGATTCAAAATTAAAGCATTCAGGACAAAACTATAAAGCATGGGTCAGTGAAGTTGGACTTTTACTCCATAGAGAAGGTACCCATTGCATGGTGTTTAATTCTCCTGACCAGCCATGGACTCCTGCAATAAGAGACTTGATAACAAAGTATGCACAACATTTTTGATGTCCATGGATACTGAACTGCAGGTTACTTTTCCACCTGATGCAACTGTCCAACAAATTTGGGCCCAGTTAGAAACATGCTACTGGCCTGTTTCAACTGAATCTACATGGTTGCTCTTGTCTGAGTTCCATGGTTCGAAATTAAAACCTGGTGAATATATTGGAGAACATTTAACTAAAATGAAAGGGCAAAAGAGGCTATAATATTGATGATTGTCAAATGATCAGCATTATTATTAACTCATTGAATTATAAATGGAAAGATGCCATTACAAAGATTAATCAAGTGCCCATTGCTCAACACACAATGGATCATGTATGCAGAAAAAGCATTTATGCTGGCCACGCCACATTTGAGAGGACCATTTGCATCAAGAGCTCCAGCGAGGCATCCCTTCTGAGAAAGAGCCTACTTTCCAAGGATGCCAAGATGCTACATCTGTAATCATGTGGGACATACCACCCAGGATTGTCCCCAATGATTTCCAGCTTCCGTCACATACTAGCCCAGAGGAACAGACTCCAGAAGAGGCAGAGGCAGAAGACAAGGTCGTCGTGGTCCCAGGCGTGATCCACAAGCTCCAGTCACCACATTGGCTTTAACCAACGATCCACAACCTTGTCCAGAATATGATAGACAACTTCTATGGACTTTGGATAGCGGTGCAGCATTGCATGTTACTTACAGAAAATAACTTTTTACAGAGATGAACAAGCCTGAACCTGAACTACATGAACTTTATTCTTTTTCCAATCATCCTTATCAGGTCAGAGGAAAAGGAACTGTTTATGTTGAAGAACTTGATGCATTCATCCCTGATGTTTATTATATACCAACAGCAAATAGTAATTTGCTTAGTCAGAGTCATTTGTCTAGAGTGTTAAAGTTCCAGGTCCACCACCTCAAAAAAGCAAGTTATATAGTTAAAAATGGAGATATTGTTGCTGAAACCATGTTAATTAGTGGTGTTTATTACATAAAGACAAAGTCTAAACCTCAAGCACAGGCAAGTACACAAACTCCAAAAGAGGAGTGCACAGGCCGGAAAGAGATGTTCCAGTGAGAGATCCTGTTGCTACTCCAAAGGCTCCTAAAGCCAACAAAAAGAAAATTAGGAAACAGGTTGCTCAGAGCAACCCTGAGGTTCGTCATAAAACTGTTAATGTTGAAAATTCACTAACTGGTAAACCTTTGCATTACAGGTGTATCCATAAGTGGCATAGAAGATTGGGGCATGTCAATGCCGGAGTTCGGAAAAGGTTTGGATCTAAAGGGGTATAAGGTGTTTTTGGATTGTGCTGTCTGCAAAAAAGGCCAAATCCAAAGCAGCAGCCATTCCAAAACACACTACATGCCTGTCAACACACATTTTTGATTTGGTACACACTGACATAGTAGGTCCTTTCAAGCCAACACTTGGTGGTAAAAAATATTTTCTAACAATTGTTGATAATTACTCTAGGTATGGATATGTATATCCTATGAAAGAAAAATCTGAGACCTTTCAGATCTTTAAAAACTTTGCTGCTCTTGTTTATACCCAACACGGAGTAAGCATAGCCAGAATTCAAAGTGATTGTGGTGCTGAATTCATATCTCAGCAGTTCCAGGACTGGAATTGAATTCTTCATCAGACCGTGGCCCCTTATACCCCAGCTCAGAATGGGGTGGTAGAAAGGCAACAAGGGGTCCTGAAAACCATGTCTCCTAGAAAACGCCAACCTCAGTTACCCATACTAGGGTGAAGCTATTAAATATGCAAATTATATTGTCAACTGTATTTGGAGTAGTGTAATAAATCAGACTCCTTTCTTCATGTTGTATGGATACAAGCCAGATCTCAAGAACCTCCATATTTTTGGTTCATATGCTATGGTGGACATTCCCTTACCTCATAGAAGGAAAGGAGGTCCAGCAGCAAAGAGGATGAGATTTATGGGTATTGGTGATAACTCAAAGTGGAGCAAATTTATTGACTCCAAACATGTAATAGTGATTTCCCAATCTTCCAATTTTGAGGAAGATACTGACTAGTCCAGGATTCATTCCAATGATCCTGAGCTTATTTTCCTAGAGATGATGTTGCTGAAGCTGCACAACCTGATGACCAAGATTCACAAGCAAGTGTTCCATCCACTAGTTCTTCTCACCCTGATATTCCGTCTTCGCAAGCCGTGGATGCTGACGCTAGCGACGATGAAGAGGAGGATGAAACGGAAAAAGAATGGACAAGTGTTCCAAGGCGTTCCAAGAGGGCCACAAAGGAGATCCCTCCACAGCAATATTCATGGCAACTGACAAAAGCACCCTTGCATTTGATTTGTAATGTTACACTTCCTCCTGATAAGTTCACTAAATCAAGCATCTTCCTGATTCAGAGCAAGATAAGTGGTATGAGGCAATGCAGGCTGAAATGGACAGTCTAAAGAAACTTAAGGTGTTTACGCCTGCAAAACCTCCAGCAAAGAAAAAGGTCATTGACCTCGATGGGTCTACAGAATCAAAAAGAAGCCAAATGGTGAGCCATTGTACAAGGCCATACTTGTAGCTCAGGGTTTCGCTCAACGTTATCCTGAGGTCTACACAAATACCTACTCACTGACAGTCCAGACTGAAAGTGTAAAAATTGCTTTAGCCACTGCCGCTATCCTTGGTTTAGAAGCTTTCCAGTTCGATGTTGACACGGCTTATCTACATACTGGCCTAGATGAGGAGATCTATGTAAAAGGTCCTCCAGGGTTCCAACAGCAAGAAGAGGATACCTGGTTTCTAAACAAAAGTCTTTATGGTCTGAAACAATCTGGTTTAATGTGGTACTTATGTCTTACTAACAAACTAAATTCAATGGGCTTTATTAAGTCTGAAACTGATGAATGTGTGTTCACAAAAAGATCTGATAATAGATATGAGGTAGTTCTTGTTTATGTTGGTGATATTGTTTATATTGGTGCAAATAAGCAGATGAGTGAGACTTTTGCTAAAGCTCTGCAGAGATATTTCACATTGAAATCTTTAGGTCATGTTAACAATTATTTAGGTGTTCAGATTGTCAAAACACAGAAGGGGGTTAGTTTTTCACAAAAGGATAAAACTGAGCAAATCTTGCATCATTGCAGCATGAAAGATGCTAATACAGGACGCATACCCATGCAAACAGATTTTCACAACTTGGCACATGAATCAAGTCCTGAATTTGAGGATCAAACACTTTATTGTTCAGTTATTGGGTCACTGTTGTATATTAGTAGTTGGACTAGACCCGACATTGCACTTAATGTTAATCTCTTGTCCCGACACAAAGGTAAGGCAAAACAGTTTCATTGGACATGTGTTAAGAAATTATTGAAATACCTAAACACACTAAACATATGAGGTTATTGTTAGAACTGACACATACTGATCATGCAGAAGTATGTTGTTATGCAGATTCTGATTGGGCAAGTGATAAGAGATCACGTAAAAGTACTTCAGATTATATGATGTTCTTAAATGGATGTCCTGTTTACTGGCATGTGCTAAAACAGAATTTTGTTTCTTGTTCATCTACTGAGGCTGAATATGCTTGTGTTTCAGATGCATGTAATTCTCTAACGTGGTTTGATGCTTTAGTCACAGATATCTGGACACACCCAATTCAACTGATCACCATGATGGAAGACAATGAATCAGTGGTTTATATTTCTGACTCACATTCTAGGTCCAGACACATTGTCATCCGTTCTAAAAATATCAAACAATTAGTGAAACAAGGTTTTGTAAAATTGCAGTATGCGTCTACAAATGATCAGATTGCTGATATGGTCAACAAACCGCTTCCAGCAGGTCAGCACAAGTATTTGCGTAAGAAGATGTGCCTTAACTGTTGACTCCAAACCTGATGTCTGCTCAACTGACAAAGAAGGGGTTGTCACTGCGTTATTTGTATTTGCCAGCTGAGCTTCCATTCTGAACACTACAGTAGCTTGCCAGAGATAAGACTGTCTTGTGATTTCTGAGCTACTGCACATTTTTACTACATTTTTTTCTTTCTAACTTCCTGATTAATTATTCCTTCCTTTGTCCGTCTGTGTATAAGACTGCCGGTAAGATGTAGTTAGCTAGTTTCTTAGAATATATACTTCGGGTTTTCTTTCTTTGAGAGTATACACCATAGAAAACAAGATCCATTCACCTCTAATTAATTACAGTTTTCCCAGAGGGGGAACGAGGCTCATTCACGCCTCGACAAACATGAATGCCAATGCACACAGATTTCAATTGCTTGATATGGGTTCTAATTCCAGACAATATTCCATATAAGAAAAGTATCATTTAAAACAACTTACAGAATGTTAATATTTCACAAAAGTAAATATCCCAATGATATTCTATGTTAAATACTTTATATGCTCATTCTAAACATCCAGAACATAAAAACAGTTCTGCTATATCTGGCCATGGTTTATCTTAATCCAGCATTTTATTTCTCATGGAAGCCAACCAGATGTAACTCACAATATGAAGGCCAAATATCTATTGAAAAAACAGGTATATATATATATAATAGATCTTGAAATCTGTGTTCTGCAATATGCAGATTTTCAACACATATAGGAATTTTAATTATCAACAGCACAGCGATTTATCTTGCCACGAGATTTTGATCTAAGCAAGTCCCTAATTATGTACTTGACTGTCTGGAAAATTAAGATTTACTATCATGTTTTATATAAACTCTGACAATATTTATCTACTCTTAAAACTCTAGGAGACCGCAGGTCCTATTGCAACCCTGCTAATCACCAATGTCTTCATATAATATCAGAGCTAACATGTGGTCCATATGCACCAATTATCCTGACTTTTGCCTTGCCCAGTAAGAGGTATATAGAATTTATCACAATTAATCAGCTTCCATATAAATCCAGGCCCAAGATCTGACAGCCTTCAATGGAACTCCATTTTCTTCCCTGACAAATATTCTATGAATGGTGGTAAATGTATTAATTCCCTCGCTGAATGTTAAACCTTCCTAAAATACCCAGATTTCTTTCTCCAGTTTTCTTAGAAGTAGGATTTAAAATTAGTCTAATGACAATGAAGAATCAGACCTGGTTCTAAAATGGAACCAGGTCTGTTGTGAATTAGCCTAGTATGAACAGTTATGACAATTTGGTGATATGCACAAGGGTTAATTTTAACAATGTAATCATGAAAGTGATTGCTGATCATAAAATCCATTCTATTCTGCAGGGCAAATGCTCAGCATGGGAGTATACTACTAACCTTAAGCTGTTAGTTTCGGATGAAGGTCTAATAAAAAGAAATCTAATTAACCAGTTTAGAGAGATTTTCAGGTGAAATATACAATGCACTAATCCCAGAGATTTTTTTCTGAATCCAATTCTGCTTGAATATCAATGGAATATTTTAGGAAATGCAGCAGTGTACAGATGATAAAGGGAGATACCACTATTCTATTTCATTTCCCCACTCCTCATCCCCATCACAAATATGTCAGAGATTCCAAAAGATGAATGCATGTAGCCAGAAAAAGCTAAATATCCACTGAGAAAAAAAATATATACAAGTGGATATAAGTTATATGTATATTTTATAAAGAATATAGCATGGCAGTGCTCTGTTGAGATGATTCTCTCTTCAGCTAAGCATTAATTAAATACTTCTGGAGAAAAGGAGCATTTTGTATGTACTATTTGGAATGAATCAATTCCAGCCTCCAGAGTTGCTATGCTGGTCCATGGAAATATTAAAAATACAGAGCCATGCATTAACATTTGGGTATTCTAAAGGCTAGCAGAAAAATACAACTTCAGATCATAGGCAGTTTCATTGAAACTGCCACTTGATGCATGTATGTTTCATCCATTGAGTATATTTGACCTATTAGGGTAAGACTATTGATGGACAGCTCTTATGTCCCATCCATCCATCCATCATTCCATTTACATAGGCATCTATCTCACAATCAAGTGATTTTCAGGACATACAACAAAACAAAAATCTAAATCTAAAGGAGCCTGGATAGCTCAACAGACTAAAAGTCTGTTATTAACATTCAGCTGTCTGCAATTATTGCAAGTTTGAATCTCCCCAGGCTCAGTGTTGACTCAGCCTTCCATCCTTTCTAAGGTAGGCAAATTCAGGACCTAGTTTGTGGGGGCAATAAGCTGACTTTGTATAAAATACAAAAGTATGAAGGCTGTTGCTTAACGCATTGTAAGCTGCTCTGAGTCTCCGGAGAAGGGCGGCATATAAATCTAATTAAAATTAATTAATTAATTAATTAATTAATTAATTAATTAATTAATTAATACTGTTAACGTTAAAAACTTTAAAATTATAAAAGTCACCAAAAAGATTAAGAAGCAATTAGGTAAAGAGAATGCTTTCATTATCCAGGAGCCCCCTCAATATTGTGCCAGGCCTTGGGCCTGCTGACACAACCAGGATTTGAGGGATCTCCTGAAAGCTAAAATCTAAAAGAGATGAAGAAAAGAATGTTCTATAAGGTGGTAGCCAAAACAAGAAAAGGCTTACTGCCTAAGGTCTGCCAAATGAAACTTCCTAGGAAATCGTTCAGGGACATACAGAACAACTTAAGGTACAGAACAACTTAATTCACCATCAGCAGATATTCTGTGATTTATTTAACTTCTGTTCTTTTCTGGAACTCTTGAGAACTGACTGGTTCAGAGGTATTCATTGGAATTAGGAGAATATAATCTTTGAACTTCTGACATGCAAGATTCACAGGCTGCAGGATCTCAAATTCTAAATACCCTGCAGCAAGAGCTGCTTCCTGGGTTCCAAATGTGCAAACTATACTAATGTGTTTGGAAAGGCGAAAGTGCAAATATTGTGACACATCAAATTTAAATTCCCACAGAATGCCACAGCCCACTGTCCAAAATGGAGCGGAACCGCCTAGAATAACTTAATGATGAAAATTCATAGACAAGCTATGTGTACTATCAAATGGTTCATACATTTTAATTGAATAGATGTAAAGTTAGAATTCCCATACTGTGCATTTACCATATGATTAACCATTCCTCCATTTTTATATAATTATGAAGCAATAGTAGTATAGATTCTCTTATTCCATGGTCACTATATTTACCTAAGAGTCTCTGTCAAAGATTTCTTGAAAATCCAACTATATCCTATTAACAGTGTTAATTCCATTCCTCTGCCCTTTGTCACTCTAAAACAATTATAAAAGCTGGACGAAGAAAAATTTACTTTTTGTTAAGTCCATGTATTTTTTATTGTTTTATAATTTTCCCCCTTCTGATTATTATTTCTACCTATTATTATTTGTATAGATGTTAAGTTGACTGTTTTATAATTTCCCAGACTTCCCCTGGGTCCCTTTTAAAAAATACTTTATTCCCTATTTTATGGTCTTTGGCACTAACTATGTGTGACAAATTACATAGAAAATGGACAAAATGGAATTATGTGTAGTCTTGACACAATGTAAAAAAAGTTTTATTCTAAACTCTACAATGCTCTGATGGATTATTAAAATGCAAATTGTAGTTTTTTTAAAAAACATGACATTATTTTGCTCTCACTATACTAAATACTACAAGCCAGGCTCCAGCAGTATGTGGATCGAGAACTACCAGAAGTACAGGCAGGATTTCGAAGAGGCAGAGGAACTAGAGATCAAATTGCCAACATATGCTGGATCATGGAGAAAGCTAAGGAGTTCCAGGAAAACATCTACTCTGCTTCATTGAATATGCTAAATCCTTTTATTGTGTGGATCACAACAAATTATGGCAAGTTCTTACAGAGATGGGAGAACAAGACCATCTTATTTGTCTCTTGAGAAACCAAGAGCAACAGTGTGAACCGGACATGGAATCACTGACTGGTTCAAAATTGGGAAAGGATTCTGGCAAGGCTGTATACTGTTGCCCTGCCAATTTAACTTGTATGCAGACCACATCATGAGAAAGGCGGAGCTAGATGAATCAAAAGTTGGAATTAAGATTGCCGGGAGAAATATCAACAACCTCATATATGCAGATGATACCACTCCAATGGCAGAAAGTGAAGAGGAACTAAAGAGCTTCTTGAGGCAGGTGAAGGAGGAGAGTGCCAAAGTTGGCTTGAAACTCAACATTATTACAACTAAGATCATGGCATCATGCCCTCTCAATTCCTGGCAAATAGATGGGAAGAAATTGAGGTACTGACATTTTATTTTCCTGGGCTCCAAGATCACTGCAGATGGGGACTTCAGCCAAGAAATTACAAGACTCTTGCTCCTGTGGTGGAAAGCTATGGCAAACCTAGACAGCATACTAAAAAGCAGAGACATCAACCTGCCAACAAAAGTGCGTATAGTCAAGGCTATGGTTTCCCAATTGCAATGTATGGCTGTGAAAGTTGGACCATAAGAAAGACTGAGCGTCAAAGAATTGAGGACTTTGAACTATGGTGCTAGAGAAGACTCCTGCGAGTCTCTTGGACTGCAAGGCAATCAAACCGGTCAATCCTAGAGGAGATCAAGCCTGACTGCTCTTTAGAAGGCCAGATCTGAAGATGAAACTCAAATATTTTGGTCACCTAATGAGAAGGAAGGACTCACTTAAGAAGAGCCTAATGCTGGGAAAGATTGAGGGCAAAAGAAGAATGGGACAACAGAAAATGAGGTAGCTGGATGGAGTCACTGAAGCAGTAGCATGAACTTAAATGGACTCCAGAGGATGGTAGAGGACAGGAAGGCCTGGAGAAACATTGTCCATGGGATCACGATGGGTCAGACACGACTTCGCAACTAACAACAACAACAAATACTAAATTTATTTCATGAAAAAGGTAATATCAAATTCAAAGAAGTCAACTTTGCTATGTCAAATGTTTTATGAATGGATGACAGAAACAACTCAATCTATAAATGATCTTACTTAAGATACTTGTAGTCATGGCTTTGTAATACAAAAAATCCAGTTACAGGGTTCTACATTTTTAAAATAATCCATATTAGTGATTTATGCAATTTTTAGCCAGCTCATGAATCCTTCAATAGCTTCTGAAATCTATTTCCCAGTTCCTGTCCTTCTATCATATATATATTTCATTTTATCCCCAATTAAAGAACTTTTTTGGATGTTTAGGAAATTTAATTGGAAAATATACGAGGTTCACCATTATAATATTATATAGAATAAAGCACTTATTTTATCTCAAATGAATGCTTTTTGTCAAATTTCTGCAGTTTCCCCTGTAGCATAAACTCTTGACTGAAGAGAGTGACTACAATATCATTCTGATCACAAAACAATACCAGTAAAAACAAATATTCATGTAATAATTAAAATAAGTAATGTTACTGATATTATAATAAAATGTTGCATTCAGAATTTGAATTACTGGAATTATTTTTCTGCGGTAGTGGGCAATTGAACTCCTTTCATATTTCTTCACCTCATTTCTTTTATTTAGTAAGATAAAGACACATTCAGGGAGATTTATAAAAATTGGGTTACTGGTAAATTAGGGAAAAGCTCTCAAAGATGATTTTACTCTTACAGATCTATGCATATATTTTGTTTAAATATTTATATGTTATAGTTTCAGATAATCATTTTTTTAAAAGGGAAGATATCTATAATGCCTTCAGGTATAAGATCAGTGATTAAACACAGGTGAGTGATACGTAGCACATAGCCTCAGAATAATTTAGCAGCCCCACCCTCCTGGTTATGTATTTATAAAATTAAATATAATAAAGACAAAGTCATTGGTCATTTTTAAGATTATGAAAGAAAATTGACTTGAAATGATGGGTGTGAATATAGGCTGATCAATCTGAAGGTTTACAAAAGTAATTAATTCGGGATAAAAGTACTAATTACTTTCTGGTAAACCATCCATAATCATGATCATGCAACTAAAATTAAAAGAAAGACATGCCAAAAACTCACCTTTCAGCTTATGAAGCTTTTCTGGTTCTAAAGGGGCAATGTACAAATGTCAGAGGCTTCTCTAGTTTGCTAATTCTGATTACAACAAGCTGTTTTACTAACTTGATTTTGTAGCTGAAAATGACCAACTGTCAGACAAAGGAATAGAAATAGCTGCAGCTGGCATTATTGATTATTTCCTCAATTTTAAAGGAAGCATTCTAGAATCAAATAACATGGAATGACAAAGTCTAAATTGTTCATTTGTATCTCTGGAGTAGTAGCTTCTGATCACTGTACTGTGCATTAAAATATTTTAACAAGGTGATCCATTATCAGTGCAATATTTAAGAAGCGATTATTGCATACTGATGAGAAATTTATATTTTTGCAAAAAATAAGAAAATTATACTGCAATTGCTCAAAAATTGTGCAGAATGCTCAAGACTGCATATTAATAATCTAGAAACAGCTTTGGATACTATTGGACTTCAGTAGAATAAACATTCTTTTCAAGCAAACAGAAATGTGAACATTCATCAAAGTGTTTGAAAGCTTGGAAAGATTACCTCAGATTTTCTTTCAAGATGCAGAAAAAAATAATCAAATCAGAACAAGAGACTTATGCAAACTTATAAACAAATTAGGCTTGCTGTTGTGTCATAGGTTTTTTCTCCCCTAATTTTTCTTTTCTGCTTTTTTTAATTACTGTAACTAGGAGCACCAAATAAAGATTTGCATGATAAAAACAAATCAAATTGAGCAACAAACCTAGTTTTTGAGCCATTCAAGAATTATTCTAAGCATTATTAAGACTTTTTATGTGGGGCAATCTGTTTGTCGTGGTTCAGTGGGAGGTTATCAAAACAGAAATCTACTTAGTCATTCTTCATATTATCTGTGTAGGAAATGATCGGATTTTTTAAATATAGGAAATCTGGGATATAATACTATTTTAAGTGAAACATTACAAAAGCTAGTGGTACTGAATGATATTGGCTCTGGACATTAATCATAAACAATGAACAGTGGTATTTCTAATATAACTGAGCAATAGGCTTGATATATCTTCTACAAGTCTGATCTCTGTGAATCCTTTCCATGTTTTATGATTAGAGGTTTATATGATATCTTCTTCCACTTTTTCCATTAGGGAAAAATATATTTATTTACAATAGATTATATTTTAGGGTATTGCCTACTCTGCCATCTGAACCAGACCTTTAAATCATCTTCACATGCTTTCTTGTTTACACAGAAGATATAAGAATAATACAATTGTCTACAATATGAGGAATAGTCACTGGTTAACTCTGTAAAGACTTCCTGTAAAAAAAAACTACAACGGGTGTCTTTATCATATCTAATTTAGATTGTGGCATTTCTGGCTGCTTGATTCCTAAATTGTTCAGTATGATTATCAGCTATAATTCCTATCTTCAAATGATTCTTCAAACTCCTATCTTCTTCATCTGTGGGGTGATTCTCAAACAGCATACTTGTCAGAAAGGAGAAATAGTAGCAGATTTCTTCTTTCACCCTTTTTTGACCTGCCACTCATCTTGTGTAGGTATTACTGGTTGCTCGAGAATCCTACCTCACAAGAAGTGACTTTCCTCAAGACAGTTGCATTATTCTCATATTATCATCAGCACAAACAAGAAAGCATGTGAACATGATTTAAGGATTTGGTAAGTTCAGAGGGCAGAGTAGGTTCCAGACTGATACATGGTTGGTTCCAGATTAATACATGATATACATTTGTGGTGATAAAGAATGGGAAAAGAAAATCTCATGGAGCTGCTTCATTATGATTGTACAGCAACTAACCACGAGGCAAGGTACATGTTAAAAACAGCTCACCTGAAAGTCCACATGGTTAAATTCCCTGTTCCAAACAATAGACTATTAATTTAGAAGACCTCACTGAACCTAAGTAAAGCTGGTACTAGATATGCAGAAAGAAGCTTACAAAGAAAACATGATTTACCATGTGATGTCCATTGGTTTTCCAGTTATTCTTGGTTAAGTATCTATGATACTTAAATCTTTCATTCCAGAAGAAGAGAGTTATCTCTGATACATGATCACAAATGATCATTGTCGTATTCATTAATGAACCTGATAAATGATCCAGATTCCTGAATATTTTCAATTCTCAATATGTAATAGAATACAGAAAGACATTGGGAGGATTAATGAAGAGATTCTAACAAGAGAACAGTCAGATAAGAGACAATAGATAGTAGGCAGGACAAGAGGTTCCAAAAAATATATTCCCTAGTTTTGTGGGCTGCAAAGGAGATGGGGGAATAATTGTTCATTCATACTTGAAAGATTCTGTCAATGTAATTTTACAAAAGATAGAACTATCTCATTTGGTTATGATTCCCATCTGGTTTACCTTGAGAAGAAGACTTCTCAAGGTCTTGCAAATATCAAAGTACAATTCTCTCCCCCCTTTACAATCTTTGTATCAGTCTGAGAAACTAGGGAGGTACTCTTCTGAGATTCTTGCCTGATCCATTACATAGCTGTGTGCTATGCTGGCTCTTATCTGACCATTCCTTGGCAGTATCCCAGACTCCTAAGGTTTTTCCCCCAAATCATTACACGATATCAGACACATATCAAACATGTATTGAAATTCCAAATGAATAGGCACTATTATATATATTTCAAATAATATCAAGAATTCTGTATAGCAGAGATAATGTCTTATGAATTAAAACATGTAAATATGTATTATCTCATTTCCATTGCCTAATACTGCTTGTCTAAATGGCCTCTTAAAGAAGCTTAATTTGTTCTTGCATACTTAAAGAGGATTTTATTAATGTTTAGCTTCCTGTAGCTAATTTGGCTATGATAGGCAGTAATAATATTTTATGATGGTTAAATATGAGATATGCTTAAAAGGGATATTATCAAAAGACGTTCCAATCTTTTTAAAAAAAATCTTCGTGGTGTATTATTTCTTAAATTTCACAATATAAAAAATATATTTTGGAATGTGCAGTTTTATCCTAGACCTCATTTCTAAAATATTTTAAAGAAACATTAGTGATTTGGCTGATTTAACTACCAGCTCCTCATATGACTGTGTAACATCTGATTTAGATATCTGACCTGTATAAATCGTGTGGATGGTGCTTTTAACTGGAGACAAAAAAGGCCATAATGACAGTGAGACATCACTGAAATAGAATTTTAATTGCTCAATACTAAGCCAGATGTTCACAGAACAACACATTTAAAATTAGTCTTTGCAAAAAAAAAAAATCTTGATAAATTAGAGGTTATATATACAGTGCATCCAGAAAGTATTCCCACCACCTTCATTTCTGTCAATTTTGTTATGCAGCAATCTGATTCTATAGTTGTTGAAATTCATTTTTCCTCATTAGTCTACATTCAGTACTCCATAATCTCAAAATGAAAACAAAAGTTTAGAAATGTCTATAAATTTATTAAAAAGAAAAAAAATTGAAATATGACATTGGCATAAGTATTCAGACCCTTTGCAACACTTGAAATTTGGTGCCTTGCATTTCTCTTGATCATTGCTGACATATTTCTACACCTTGATTGGAGTTGAGCTGTGATAAATTAAATTAATTGGAAATGTTTTGGAACAGCACACACCTCTTTCTAGAAAGCCTCACAGCTGACAATGCATACTGTAGCAGAGCAACAGCCATGAGGTCAAAGGAACTGCCTGCAGAGCTCAGAGACAGGATTATTGCAAGGCACAGATCTGGGGAAGGCTACAAGAAAATTTCAGCGGCACTGAAGGTTCCTAAGAGTATAGCAGCCTTTATAATTCTCAAATGGAAGAAGTTTGGCATAACCAGGACTCTTCCAAGAGCTGTTTGCCTGGTCAAACTGAGCAATTGGGGAAGAAGGGCCTTAGTAAGAGAAGTGATCAAGAACGTGATGGTCACTCTGACTGAGCTCCAGAGATGTGGTGTGGAGAATGGGACAGAATTACAGAAGGACAATCATTACTGCAGTCCTCCACTGATCTGGGGTTTATAGCAAAGTGGCTATATGGAAGACTCTCCTCAGTGCAAAACACATGAAAGCCCATTTGGTTATTAAAAAAAAGTAGCTAAAGGCCTCTCAGATTGTGAGAACAAGATCCCCCACTCTGATGAAATGAAGATTGAACTGTTTGGCCTCAATTCTAAATGTTATGTGTGGAGGAAACCAGGCACTGCTCATCATCTGACCAACAGAATCCCAACAATGAAGCATGATGGTGGCTGCATCATTTTTTCAGCAGCAGGGACTGGGAAACTGGTCATGGTTAAGGGAAAGCCTAATGGAGCAAAGTGCAGGGATATTGTCAATGAAAACCTATTCCACAGTGCTCAATACCTCTGACTGGCCCAAAGGTTCACTTTCTAACATGACAATAATCCTAAACACACAGCCAATGCAACACAGGAGTGGCTTAGGGTCAACTTTGAAAATGTCCTAAAGATTAGTCAGAGCCCTGACTTGATTACTATTGAATATCTCAGGAGGAACCTGAAAATGGCTGTCCATCGACAGTTGCCATCCAACCTAATTGAGTTTAAGAGGATTTGCAAAGGAAGAATGGCGGAAAATCCCCCAATTGCAGGTATGCAAAGCCAAGAAAACTCAAGATTGTAATTAGTGTCAAAGGTGGTTCAACAAAATACTAAGAGAAGGGTCTGAATACTTATGCCAATGTGATATTTTGGGTTTTTTTATTTTAAATGAATTCACAGACATTTCTAAACTTTGTCAGTACCGGTACTAAGTGTAGATTAATGAGAAAAAATGAACTTCAACAATTGTAGAATCAGGCTGCAGCATAACAAAATTGACAAAAGTGATCTGAATAGTTTCTGAATGCATCATATACATACATACATGCATACATACATACATACATACATACATATGTTTTCGTAGATTTTCACGGATATAGGTATGCAAGTCTTGGTGTACTCAGGTCTTTTCCCATGTAAGAGTATCTTGGCAATGTTTCGACGAGGTTCCACTCATCATCTTTAGGCTGGTATCTTTGGCTTCATGTCTGTGCGAGCAAAGCGTGATCAGAGATGCCGTCTCTCTATAAATAGTGGTGGGCAGGTGTGAAGTGCTGCTCTGTTGCTGTAGGCGGGTTGGTTGGCTGTGTTGTTACATTTTGATTAGTTGATGGAGTTGATGTTTGTAGATTAGTCGGCTGTTTCGTAATATCCTGTGTGGGTGAAGTCCTAGCTGTGTGCCCAATAGTCTTTTGTGTTTTAACAACCTGGGTAATGGGTTGTGCAGTAGCATCCTGAGCTCTATTGTTGTGATATCTTGAGTCCTGCGCTGCAATATCTTGGATAGTTGGCTGTGAGGTGACATCCTGAGCTTTGATGTTGTAACATCCTGAGTTCTATGATGTATTGTCTTGAGCAGATGGCTGTGATGCAACATCCTGGGCTTTGGTTTATCTCTGAGTCTGAGGTCTTGTCATGTGCTCATGGTGTGTATTAGTTTGCTTTGTGTGGGAATCGGGTGGGGGTGCAGCAGCTGGCGATGCCGCCGTGGTCCAGCCCCTGGACAGTGGTTGCATTTTGTCTATGGGATGGGATTGGGTTTGAGTCTGGTGAGGATGATGGGTGATGGTGTCATGTGTTATCCTGGGTCTGGTGTCAATGTTTGTGGCTGGGGCTCATTTGTTGACTAGGGCTAGTTTCCAGATGTCTGGTAGGCGGAAGGTATTGTCACATTTATTCATGTTATGGGGGTGCTTCTCTATTTCAAAGGCTTCCGTAATTATTGTCTTGTTGAAGTGTTCAGTTTGGGAGATTAATTTGGTTCCTTCAAAATCAATTTCATGTCCTGTTGTTTTAAGGTGCTGGAAAAGGGAGGAAGTTTTTTTTTCTTTTTTGACTATGTTCTTGTGTTCTGCGATATGTGCATTTATTCTCCAATTGGTTTGTCCAATGCATGTGGCTGGGCAGATTTTGGATGGTATTTCATAGACTCCTTGGTTTTCTAGCTGGATCTTGTCTTTGGGGTTTCTTAAGACATTGGCTATTTTTTGGTCAGGGCAGAAGGGCTACAGCAACAGAGCCAGCACTTTACACCTCTCCACCAATATTTATAGAAAAATGATCACTCTTTGCTCGCAAAGGCATGAAGCCAAAGACACCAGCCTGAAAATGACGAGTGGGACCTTGTCGAAACATCGCCAAGATACTCTCAATCTTACATAGGAAAAGACCCGAATATGCCAAGACTTGCATGCATGCATAAACACACACACACACACACACACACACACACACACAGAGACGCCATACACAGAGAGAGTATATAAAAATAAAATAATGCAGTAAATATTTTACCACCCAAGCCAGAAATAAGAAAGGAAGAGGGGAAGAGGAAAAGGAAGATATATTAGATTTTTGTGTGAAAAAGAAGATATGTCAAAGAATTAGGAGGATGCAAATCATTTGGGAACAAACCACTTTTAGTACATCTAATTTTCTACTAAAACATTGAAAGTGGACTATTCCAGCTAAGTCTTTTCTAGCATATAAAAGTCATTGAAACAATAGAGAGAATAAATTTCCCACAACTTTTTTCCTGTAATGGGATTATTTAATAACTAGTGACTATTCCCACCACTTTATTTTTTATTCTCCTGAAATCTCTTATTCAGGACAGTATTATGGGAAAATGCTACCATCTCTTAATCTCTTAAAAGACATTATGGGTATATACTGGATTTTGATAAATAAGGATCTGAATTGGTTTTTTCCAATTTACTTAAATTACAGAGCTTCTTGTAGATGCACGAGGTAAGCATGAGAAACAAGCTTGGTTTCAGTGAAAGTATATTAATTTGGAGACTACTATATAATTCTTGTTTATCATGAATGGGGAATGTCAGCAGCAATCACCACATCACAAACAATGTGGTGGTTGCTGTTGATGTTCCCTAGCTATGTTCTGAATCAAACAATCTGAGTATCCCTAATACTTTTTTCTGGCTGCTGTGTCAAGAAATGCATGAAATATATTAATTTACTTTTTTAATCTGATGTGCCATCAAGCCCTTTCAGTTCAGTGCTTTAAGAGTTTCCTGCCAGGAGGATTGGACAAGAAGTTCTTCCAGCTCTGTTTTTCTGTTAAATCCATCTAGTATCTGTTCGTTATTTCATGTCTATACTGTTTCTAATATCATCATACCTTAAGGCATTTACAATTAGAATTTTCTTAAAAAGTGAAATAATAAAATACAATAAGCTAAAGTAACATGCACATATTTAGAAAAATGGAGTGGAAATGAAAAAGAAAAAAAAGAATACTGTTGTTCAGAAACATTTATGCAGGGAAGAACTAAAGATATAGAACCTAAAATAATATATACATGAGGACCCATATGAGAACTGCTGTGGAGGTCACTACTGTCCCAATCGCCAATGCTACTTCTGCCTCATCCCCTGTGTCATCTCTGCTGCTGCACTGCTGCTGCTTTCTGTCTGATGCTGTGTCACCCCATCCCCCACAGCTGACACACAGGCTGAATTTGGGGCTGCTCATGGATCAGATATTGCCCATGGGCCATAATATAAAGCAAAATATTGAATTTGATTTGGTAGTTAATTGAGGTTAGAGATGGTAGAGAGGTTACCCTTTGGTAGAGAGGTTACATGGCCATATTCAGGTACTTCATTCAGCAATCCGACCACTAAATTCTGTCCCAACTACAATTTGCATCAAGAACTAAATCATGCTCACTGAGAATGCATTACAAATAGCATGAAGTTATCAGCCAGTATTTTATGAAAGAAAGGATGCCACAGACATATTTATCAAATCTGGTAACATATTCCTGCCCTCAGTGGTCACTTAGGCTTGTAATAGCAATCATGACTTCAAAAGCACCCCATTTTTTATTTTACTTCATTTAGATTGGTTGAGTTTCCAGTTCCCATATATAGAAGTGGCTATTTACTTGTCTTGCCAGACTCCAGTTTCAGGTTATTTGCTCTTAGCCACTCCATCATTGCATTTAGGCACTGGCTCAGAACATGCCCAGCCTTTTCTGATTTAAATTAATGAAGAAGTAGAGCTGATTGCTGCCAGCAAATTAACCACAAAACTCATGATTACTTTTCTAATTAGTTTCGTATAAAGAGTACCATAGATACATTAACCAGCTGTACTCTACAACATTCCTGCCGAGGACAGCCATTCCGCACTACTCTTTGAAACTATAACCATAATACGAATATAGCACTACAACATGGTGCTCCGTGCCCAGCTAAAGGGAACCATTCAGGATACTGATATCAAAAGTTATTATGAGATCAAACAAGAGCAACAGTTGCCATCCCTATGTTTGTCTGTTTGTCTCTTTCTTCTCAGGTCATCAACTAGGATTAAATGCAAACTAAAAGGATTGAAATAAATTACCACCAAATGATAATTCTAATTTGATATATGGCAAACATTATCAAAATCACAATGATATTGTTTTACTTCACTATATTACATTAGATTCCATTTAAATTGACTTTATTTTTTATTCTGGTTTTACCAGTTTTTAGGGGAGCAAGTCCAATATACTGCTGAAAGATTTTCTGTCTGGCTTAGTCTGCCATTATATTTTCTTATTGCTTTCTTATTGTTTTAATTGTTTTTAATCTGTAAAAATGAAGTATTTTAATACTGTGTGTGACCAGCCATATGCTAAATAAAATAAATAAATGCCATTATATGAGGCAAAATGTGTACCTTTGAAACAAAGAGTGGGAAGAATTCCACCCCAGTCTAAAGAGTCCTGGTCTAAAGGCTCTATAATCAGATGAGGATTTATAATTCTACAGTCTCATGTTCTAATATAAAATATGTATTAATGTCTGAAATAAACATAGCACAAAATAGTGGAGATCTTGAGTCCTAGGGACTCATGGCTTCTGAATCTATCCTCCTTGTTCTCTTGTAGCCAGGCAAGAAAAATAAAAGATAAATTGTGATTCACTGTTGATTACATTCTTTTACTGAAGCTGTTTTTTTTTCTTGCATTGCATCTTTTTCAGTTAATGCAATCTGTCCTCAAAAGCAAAGACCATACCTGTGGAAAACTTATTTTACCTACAAATTATGCAGGTAGTGGAAGTAAACATTGTAAGATGGCACACTGTGTTTAAAACAGAAAAATGAGCACTGAAAAGTTATGGGATTATTCATTCTGGCCTACTGTATATAGTATACTCTTTTACCTGAAGCAGATATACTGCAAAACTAGGATTGAAAATATAATAAATTAACGGGGTGGGGGGAGGGTTGGAGAGGGGGGTGGAAATGGAAAAATTTGTGTTTATAAAACTTTTTCAATAAAAAAAAAGAGAAAATATAATAAATTGTAAGAAGGTACCAATATTTTATAATGAAGTACTTGTCTTGTGTTGTTTCAACATGTGTCTACATAAAATGCCAAGAATGAATTTAGATTATTTTATTCATATTTATGTAGCAATATATAAACATTTTCCCATCAATTAGATTATCATAAAAGCTAACATTTCTTTTCCTCTTCTAGCTCATCATTCACCTTTTATTTTTCCAAGAATCAGTTTTTAATCCACCTATCAGATAAATTAATCAAAGCAAACAACATAAGCATTACAGTATAAAGAAATAGTTTGGTCACATTATTTAGCCAGGCCTTTGTGAATATAAGCAGTTCAGGATATAAAGTATTAAACCTGTATTTTTTAAATAGACATATTAAACTATAATAATGTTAATTATTTTATTTTGTTAAAGTTAATGTTAATAAAGTTTTCAAAGCTTCATAACAAAAAATTGTTTATCCTTTCCACTATCTTGCTATAATTGTAACAATCATCGGAAATCTTTATAATAATTATTGTATTATTTAAAGAGATACAAATGAAAAAGACTGATTCCTATTTTATATTACATTATAGACTGTTTCTAAATATTTTTTCTTACTGTCCACCATGCTTATGAACAAAAAGTCAAAATTAATTATTTAGCATTAGATTATCTCTGTAGTATTTTGGGAGCTGTTTGCCAACAGACGTTTGGCATTTAGGAAGCACACTAGGTGGTTTCAATTCTATGCACATTTGCTTGAAAGCAAGTTTTATTGAATTCAATGAATTCTTACTTCCAAGGAGATATCCATAGGATTGTGCTGTATATCTTATAGAACTATAAATAATATATATATATATATTAAATACATTTTAAACCAAAATTTTCACTGCAATGTAAATATAGATGCTATTTTACCAGGTGAATTAAAAATGTTTTAAATATGTTAATAATTAAATGGTTACTATGGTTGTTGGGGCATTTGAGCAATTGACAACGGCACAAGAAATTAATAGGACCTTCTACATTCTTTGTAACTATTTCAATGACATAGTACACTGTGATAAAGCTATTGAACAGGTATTAAATCAGTAATAAATATTAATGATTAACAATTGGAATTTGCAGTAATTATTCCATTGTTAAGACACCATGATAATCTTTTTTTTTCTTTTCTCCTCTCAGGTTTTATATTTCCTGCCTAACAGGAAATGTTTATATTTCCTTCTATATCAGTGGAAGTAATTGTTCTACTCTAGTCTGCTTTGCTCAACTCTACTTCAAGAACTCTATTCAGTTCTGGCCATTGAATTTAAGAAGGATTCAAAGAAACCGATACAAGTTCAGAGACTGGAAACAAAAAAGAAGATTGGGGACTTAAAACTAAGCCTTAAGAAGTGTAAGCAAAAGGAGCAGATATGCTTAGCCTTGAAAAAAGACAATTGAGTTAGGATATGATAGCTTTTTAAAATAATCTCAGGAAAAGAATGCCACCTATATGGAGGGTAAGATTATATCCAGAGTGTAGGACCATGTTGGTGAATCTATGGCATGTGTGCCAGAAGTGGCACACAGAGCCATGTTGCCTGGCACACGTGGCATCGCTCATTCCTCTTCTGGGTTTCCAGCTAGTCTGAGGGTTACTGGTGCGCATGCGTGCATGACAATCAGCTGGTCTTTAGTGCGGGTGCGCATCAGCCATGTCATCATTGCCCGCATACAGCACTGGGATATCCACCCCTTGCCAGCCAGGACCACTGCCACCAGCCGCTCCCCTATGCCGGCTGCCTGCTTGCCTCAACACTGCCACCGCCACTGCAAGCAAAGGCCCTAAAGCAGCTCTGCTTGGAATCCACATGGACTGCCACAGGGGGAGGACATGTATGGCTGCCTATACACTGCCTGGGGCACGAAGGTGGCAGAAGGAGAAGCCACCACTGCCTTGTAGCTGGTGCAACCAGCCTGCTGCACAGCCTGCCACCACCCTCTCTCCCCTGCCAGCTGCTCCTGCCACTGCCGAGGAAGGGGAACGCAAGAACCGTGGAAGGGAGCACAAGAGTGCAAGGGGATGATGGGAAGGATCTGCTGTCTGGAGCTTCCCTGTCTCTCCATACAAGCAGGCTCCAGGGGAAGGGATTGAAGCCCCAGCCCACTGCTTCTGGAAGTGCAAGAACCGCCACCACATGGTGCAAAGGATGGTGGGAAGGATCTGCTGTCTGGGGCTTCCCTGTCTCCACACCCAAAAAGGCTGTCCAGGGGAAGAGACTGAAACCCTGGCCTACTGCTTCTGGCGCTGGCACCCTCTCACCCCCGGCAACAGCAATTCTTGGGGTGCCTCTTCCCTGGAAGCACCAGGAGCAGGACTTCCTGTGGGTTTTTTCCCGTTCGCACCGCAACGTATGAAGAATTGGGGGGGGGGAGGGGTGGTGGGAGTGATCCACTTAGCCTTTTTTTGGAGGAAGTGGAAAAGGGGGTAGGGATGGCGTTGTCTTCATTATTCCAAGGCAGGGCTGTTTGGCCCAGCCAATTCTTGCTGTGCCTACGCGGTGGGCTTTTTGGTGATCTGGCAAGGCTGTGTGGTTACCACATCTGCTTGTAAAGCTCAGACTGAACCTGCGGGCTGCCAGGTCTGGTACCAGCAGCAGCTTTTTCCTTCCCCTGGACAGCCTGCTCGGGTGGGAAACAGTGAAGCCCCAGACAGCAGATCCTTCCCACCACCCCCTTGCACCTGGTGGTGGCAGTTCTTGCCCTACCAGAAGCAGCAGGCGGGGGCTTCAATCCCTTTCCCTGGACATCCTGCTCAGGTGTGGAGACAGGGCACGAAGCGCATGTGGGGGACTGTTCATGTGCAATGTAGAACGCATGCATGTGGCAGTGTGCGCAATGCGCATGTGTGGGGGTCACATTGCATTTTGGGTACTGGCACACGCTCACATTATTGTGCGCACACACACACTTCTGGCACGCAACGAGAAAAAGTTTTCCCGTCCGTGGTGTAAGATATGAATAATAAATGTTTGTTTTAGAAGGAGAAGTGGTGGCCTATAGGTGAAAACGCTTGCTTGCACTTGAAAGCTTGAGAGCCAGTAAACGCTCAGCTCCATTCAGCCACCCTGACTCTACCCTGAATAAAGGGATTATAGGATTGTAAAAAAAAGTTTCAGAAAGCAGAATCTGACTAAAATTTAGGGGAAAATCTAATAGTAACAGCACCAGTAGTGGGTTTCAATTTTTTTAACTACTGATTCTGTGGGTGTGGCTTGGTGGGTGTGGCATGGCTTGGTGGGCGTGGCAGGGGAAGAATACTGTAAAATCTCCATTCCCTCCCCAATCCAGAGGAAAGTTACTGCAAAATCCCCATTTCCTCCTGATCAGCTGGGATTCAGGAGGCAGAGAATAGACGGGGGTGGGGCTAGTCAGAATTTTTACTACTGGTTCTCTGAACTACTCAAAATTTCTACTACTGGTTCTCTGAACTACTCAAAATTTCTACTACTGGTTCTCTAGAACTGGTCAGAATCTGCTGAAACCCAGAGTAATAATGGAACAGATATCTGGATGGCGATGCAATTATATATTATTTATAATTGTTAAACTACTTTGAACAGCCAAAATGTAATATGATAAGACCAAACTATTGCTGTGAAAATACATTGGACTACACATTTTTCAAAAGTTTTGTTTCTTGAAAAAGTTTTCATGATTATGTTCACTTCAAATTGAACACAAATTTCAAAATCACTGTATCACATAGGAATCATGAGAAATACAAAATTAACTTTTAATGACTATAACATTTTAAATTGCATAATGTTTCTGAAACTCTATGACAGGGCCAAAAGTGTTTTGCTAGTGATTTTCATTTGTACTCAATGTCTGATGCATTTTGTTGCAGTGCTTGACATAGTCAGCCACCATTGAAGGATTCTAGTTGTCCTGATTCTGTTTTTCCTGATTGTAGCAATGTCCTGGTGAAACCTTTCACCATGAATGCACCTAAATTTTCAGAAAAGATGTCCAAGTGTGAATGCAGAAAATGAATCTTCAATGACATGTTGCACTTTATGGTTTTGTATGCTTAAGAAATTTGTCACCCTTTGAATATAGTTTAGTGCTCTGTAGTTGTGAGTACATTCTCAACAACATTCTTGAATGCTTTCTTTGGCCACACTAAAAGATCATCAAACAACTTGTCATTGATGACATATCATAGCAGGGCTAGCATAAACATCAAAATTCTATGCCAAGGTCTTAGTAGATACACCAAGTTGACTTAATTTATTATTTACTTTTTATGAAATATATTTACATGTATCTTAATCTGTTCACCGCCCTGAGTCCTTTGGGAGAAGGGCGGTATAGAAATCCAATAAATAATAATAATAATAATAATAATATCTGTTCTGTGGACCAAACAGTACAAACAGTACTTAAATATCCGAGCTGCATTCCAACAACAGAACCATTACTTTTAGATCTCCATAGATATTTCCTTTGTACTTGGTATACTGGATCTGCTTTAACACAGCTCAATGTTTTCATTTGTTTCTTTCATGTGTGCATCATAGCCAACAGATATTGAAAAGTGTACAATGCCATTGTATAAAAACAGAAAATGTCTATAAAACAGCATGTGATACATTAGAGTTAAAGTAAATTTGGGATACACCCAAAAGCATACAGGACACCAAATTGTTGTTATATATAGTTATTTACTTTAAATGATTTTATATATTTTAGAAATACTTAGACTGATAACATTTCAGAGCTTAGGTAGCAAGTGGATCTACTAAAGAGTTGGATACTACAGAGGTTTTTCTGCATTAGGGATCTTTCAAGATAGTGAGTAATTGTTTTTTTTTTAAAGCTTACATTAAAAAAATTGACTTTAGTGTGATAAGATGTTTGAATTTGGATTTGGCTAAGATTCTGAGTTATATCTTGTAATTCCAAATAGATGGTTTCTCCTGCTGACCTTTATATGAGGAGGCAGCAAAATCTGTCATTGCTATTCAATTTGTTTAACTGCAGACACATGCTCTCAGGAGAGTCTAGCACTATATTATCCATTTAACCCTGCCCTGGACACATGGATGGTTTTCTGAAATGTATGTGAGAAATAGCCTCATGTTCTTCATTGAATATAACACAGAAACTATGATTTTTACTTACCACTATAGAGGAAGTTTATAGTATTATTTAGTATATTTAGGAAATCAGTATAGTATATTAGTACACTATTCTATAGCATAGTATATTTCAATTAATTATGATAATAAAGGTATGTTTTAGATCTGATTTCAATAGCATTACATATAATTGACAGTTTCCCTGCTTTTAGGAATAATATATTAAATATGTTTAATTAAACTTGACATTTTAATATGCATAATCTTCAAATTATATGCATGTAATAAAAGAAAATCTTTAGTATCGTTATGGAACACAAAAGTGTTCCTATATCTTCAATTTTGTACAATTTACAAAATAGAGTTTTATTTGTTATTATTTTATTTTATTTTTTTTGTGTCCTGGAGGCTGCCATTGATTGCAGAAGTTAATCTTTGTATTAAATTACCTACTTGTAATAGTCAAAACCTTTTCATGCATTATTATCTTTTAGACTTGTGTATCCCAATGATGCTGGGAGCCACACTGTTTGGAATGCACCCTATGATCCATGAAGGTCATAGAAAAGAGGGTTCACTGAGAAGAAAATGGCAACATAATCCAGTTGGTTTCCAACAAGGAAACCAAATGGATTCTCACCCATTGCTCAATAACACTGGAACATGAACTCATCCTGGTTAGAGATATGCTGCTGGGAAAAAACATACTCCTACCAAATCATAATATTCTACATGGTTAATAAAAGATTGAAATAACAATAAATATATTTACTAACTTCATAATTTTATGAAGTTAGTAAATATAATTTTACATTTATTTTGCATATAATTATAAATGTATTAACATTATAAATAACTATCATTAATTATAAAATGCTATCATTAATTAAAATGATTAATTTGGGGGAAAAGAATTTTTTTACAATTTATGTAGCCAATAAGTTTTACATGTCATTTGCTATTATTGCTATCTATTATGAAACAACTGTTATGAAACAACTAATCCAGAAAATAGTTAACACATTTTACGAGTCATATTTCTATTTTTCTAAAAAAAATTGTAATCCAGATCTAGAACTGTTTAATAAAACTGAATTACTATAAAACATTACTATGTTTTTTTAATTATGTTAATGTCTTTTCAGATCAACGTCTTGGCTTTTAAAGGATGGTTGTGGTTATTCTTGCTTTCAAGTGATTCTATTGATTTCTTATTGGTTTTATTGTTTTGTTGCACTCTTTATGTTATCCGGTGAGCTTCACAATGAAAAATGAAATAAACAAGATCTAATCAATAAATCTGAATGATGAATAGCCCAAATAATGTTTTTAATTTATAAAAGAAATGAACAAGCACCATCTCATAAGAAATCTCTCCTGTTGGTTACAGTTCCCATTAAAATTTTTTGATGAGCCAACTTTTTTGAAGAACAATAATTGACATTTTCTGAATCAAAAATTTACCAGGGAATTTTGGATCACCCCTTGACCCATTTGCTTTGCTTCCATCTTCTTTACATGATGATCTTTTTTAAAAATAAAATGTATGGCTTGTAAACTACTCTATTGTTTATATAACTGTACTATAAACGGGCTGCATTTGAAAGCACAAATTAATGACATCGTGAGTTGCTGCCAGCTGGGGTGAAAATAAATTGTGAGAAAAATATAGGGAGACAGGTAATGGGCACTAGCTTTGCTGCACAACACTTTTCAAATACTGTTGACTGTGTGCCAGTATACTGTATATGGCAATAACTGTCAACAGGATTTACGGTACTTTCACATTTACACAGTGAGACTGAAAGGGTGAAAGAGTTCCATAGTTTTATTTGAAGGTGAGTACCAACTGTTTCCGTACCAATTATTTCCAACTAACTAGGTCACAAGCATAATGCCTATAGTTCAATGTCTGTTGTTAAAGCACTTGCGAGAGAGTGGAATCTTGTTTATTGCCAATCCTTGAAGCATCCTTTTACAATCTTTATAGGGATGCTGATTGAGGTAGGTTCGCTTAACATAATTCTAACAAGGATAACATTCTGTCTGTTTTGAATCCCATGAATAATGGCTATTTTAAATGGAATCTAGAAGCAGAACATTGATTAAAGAGATAAATTTCATCATTATATTATCATTGCTGCTTAGAGTGGACAACATATTCAGGTCAAAACTTTTAAAGGTTTATCATAGAATTTTGAAGAATTATCTGGACTCCATTCAAATAAGATCTACATTTCCAAGCAAATTTGGTCCATACTAGTAGTAACCAATAAGAGTACCTTATGACAATTAAACATAAAATAATAGTGCACAAGGGAAGATAGTATTCACAAGAAAAAACAACTCTGTAACAGATCTGCACAAAATTATAAATGTAGATCTCCATACAATTATCATCATTTAAGGGTACTGCCTATCTAGTATTGAGAAGGAATAGGTCAAAGTGAAAATGATTTGCTATTTGTCTTGAGAGAGAGGAGGGAGGGAGACACACAGAGAGAGTCTAGTGGTTAAGGCACCAAGCTACAAAGCTAGAGAGAGTGAGTTCTAGTCCTGCCTTAGCCATGAAAGTGAACTAAAGGCAATCACTTTTTTTCAGCCGAACTCACCTCAAAGGGTTATTGTTGTGGGGAAAATAGAAAGAGGAATGTGTGTTGGATATAGTTGCCACTTTGAGCTATTTATAAAAATAATAAAAATGGGAAATAAATGAATGAATGAATGAATGAATGAATGAATGAATGAATGAATGAATGAATGAATGAATGAATACATCACTTATATTAATGTTCAGTGGTGATACTGAGTGTTATATTTTGTATTGTATGGAAATATTACATAAGTTGGATCTTTTATCTATTAAATTAAAACTAAACTATTGTCTTTAAACTGTTGCTATTACTGAGTTCTTGGTTAAATTTTTGCTATGATTTAACCATTATATTAAAACATTTTCACTACAATCTATATACCCATTTAAAAGTTGCTGTTGTTTGGTAACATCACATTAAACTTGATGGAAGCAGTTTTTCACATTTCACCTTAACAGGTGCATTTTTATTGTAGGTCTTGCAAAATCTCTCCCATGGCTGATTTAAAATAGCTTTAGTTTTACTTTCTATGTGTTAATTCATGAAATGTACACTTGACCCTAATAAAGTTCTGTGCTGAGCTGAGCTGTAGAAAAGCTCATGTCTTTTCAAAATCTCTCATTTTTCCTTTTTTTCCTTTTTTTTTAAAAAAAAAGAGCAGCAATGTTAGCTCTAGTATAAGTTCATGGCAGAGCAGGTAAAAAGCTTTCACTTAGCATACTGGCACATGGGAAAAGCAGGAAATAAATGGATTCCACTAAAACAAAAGATAATAGGAGTTTTTAAAAGAAGCAACTCAAAAGAAAAGATGACATGGTGACCATAGAATTTAAAAATGCTGAATTCAGTAACTAGATATTTTTAATAGCACATGTATCACATCTCTCTTGGTCTGGGACCAGGTGTTTGATTTCTGTAGAGACATGAATGTCTTTTAAATATATATTCCATCATTATATGAAACTGACAGAACCATCCAGTTAATGGCAGGTTTTGATCATGTGAGCTGCTGGATAATTGACAAAAAATATGTCTAGATAATTGAAAAAGAAAGATCCTATTTAGTTAGCATGAACAGCATGGAAGATGGCATTGTTATACAGTTGTCAAAAAAAAAAGTAAAGATATAAAATGCTGGAACTTACACTTGCTTGAATACTAAGAATTCACCAAGTTCATGTATCCATATTTTTATTAAAAAGTATTTCATGAAGTGTTAAAAGACTGGGTAATTTCCTCTTTTTTGTTGTTAACATTGTAACATGTTTTGTTGTTGTTAAAATTATTCTTTGTTTATTTGTAAAATTTATTGGCTGCCCATCTTACCACAATTGTTAAAACTCTTGTAAATATCAAAGCCTACAAAGCAGAAAAGTAATATATAAATAAATGAATATATGCAGTAAGATATTTACTCGTATAAAGCTAAGCTTTAGCAGGTGGGATGTTAAATTTTAATTGGCTGAATTTGTAGATCAATCAAAAAGAGCTTCTTAAGGGTCAGGTTTTATCAGTATCTTTATTTGAAGTAATTTTGGTTCTCTAATGGAAACAAAATTTATTACTGAAGATAGCTTTTTCTTTGCAAAGTATGACTACTTCAGAATAACATATTGAAGTTTTATTATTTCAAAGTGACCATATTTTTAAACTACTGACTACAATTATTTTGTTATTAGCTCCAGTTATAATATCTAATGGAATTTCTTAATATCCTATTTAGCTTGTGATTTCCTTGAACACAGTCACAGACTTTTTATTCTCTTTGGTACTTCTTGAATTCACAAAAACATTAAAATCCTAGTGATAACTTCTAATAATGTACAGCCATATGTAATAATGTGAAATTATTAAAATATATATGTTGTGTGTGTGTGTATGTGTATATATATTTCAAAAGGGATGGCAAATATTCAAAAATGTAGAGCAAATATTCTAAAATGGACAAATTTTTAGAGAACAGATGTAAAGAAATCTGGCTGACATACAAACATCCTTTTTTTAAAAAAAATTTGATTTATATGCCGCCCTTCTCCGGAGACTCAGGGCGGCTTACAATGCGTTAAGCAATAGCCTTCATACTTTTGTATATTTATACAAAGTCAGCTTATTGCCCCCACAAACTAGGTCCTCAATTTACCCACCTTAGAAAGGATGGAAGGCTGAGTCGACCTTGAGCCCGGCTAGGATTGAACTCACAGAAATTACAGGCAGCTGGTGTTAATTGCTGCCTTTAGTAGGAGGCATTAGCCCCCTACGCTACACAGGCTCCTATCCTTATTGGCTTAATATGAAATTTATATACAGGACTTCAAGAATCAACAAACAAGAATGCTTCTCAGGTCATTATAGAGAATCTATACAGTGGGTTCACAGCATCCTTGATTTTTAAGTGGGAACCTCTGAACTGTCATATACTCCCAAAACTGTAGGGATCATTAGAGCATTTCAGTATGTTTTATATGCAAAGGATCTCAAGTTCACTTACTTCTTCTTCTTAACTACCATACAATAATATGGCTCTTAATCAAAAAGATTTCTATTAATTAATATTCAAATTATTTTGATATAAGTGAAATTCTTCTATTATCCAAGTCAGTGTGGTTAATTTTAGCCAATTCTTCATTAAAGCTCTTTGATGTATGCATATCCCGCTAAATTAACTGAAAACACTGTTAAAACAATTTAAGATGACTTTAAAACTTTTCTCCTATGGACAAAATAAAAATCATGACAAAAGATACAGTGCAGAGGCTAAAAATCTTGTTGCTCCAATAAAGTACACCTACTTTATTTAATTGAGATTATCATTTACCTTATTTAATTGAAATGATCATTTACTCAATCTGCAAAAACACATACTATACATATGAACATACACACACTGCATTCTGCCAGTCTTAGAATCTACCTCAATACTGAAAAATAACAAAAATCCTATCCATATTTTTCTCAATATCAGTTAAGCATATCTGTAGACACTTGCATTTTGAATTATGATAAAGAAAAGGTTTTCTGACATCTTATAAACATTTTGAACACTATTTTATTCAGTTCTCTCTTTTACATGCAGTATTTTTAATGAAAGTGAGACTAGCTGTTAGTAATCTTTTAAAAAGTGCATAATAAAAATCTTATGTTGCTAACTGAATTTGTTTTGGCATGCAGTGAATCCAATGCACCTGCAGAGAGAATGTTCTCAATAATGGATGACATCTGGTTGAAGACAAAAGTAGAATGTCAGTAGTTCTACTAAAAGGGTATGGCAGTGGTTAGAGCCAATCTAACTGGCAACTGCTCTGAGGTCTCTGAATAAGTGTTTGGCAGCATGCTGCTTCTTTAGAAAACAAATTCTTACCAACTCTAAGCTCACAAAGATAACACTGCTTTAGGTCCTTATACCAGAAATTTAGGTTAAAGCATTGAGACACAAGCACTGAGACAGTAAAACTGATCTTAGGGATAATTTAATTTGCAGGTATATGTGCCAAGAACATAACAGTGATACGTTCACATTGCTAGCTTTAGACCTTACTATGCATAATATGAAAATGAAAGGACGTCTTCTGACTGCAGCTAACATTTTAAAAACAGAGAAAAAAAGAAGAGAAAAATCGATACAGAAGACATGAAAATGGTGCTCCTTTTAAAAGCTGCTACCTACTTATAGAAACTGTTTCAGTTTGCAATATAATAAGGTCAGGCATGGAAAGACAGTGAATGTCAGATAATACCATTTTCTATAGCTTGCATTTAAAAGAAATGCAAAATAAATTTAAAAAGTGAAAGGGTTTTTTTACAGTTTTATTTGCTATAGTTATTATTTTTCAACTGTTCTACTTTATCCTTATGTTTTAAATGATAAGAATTGTTTTTAAATTAATGAATCGATTCTTATATTTGAATGTTATATATTTTCTAGTGCAGAATATGAAGAAAGTAAAGATAACAGAATTATTTATGTCCATCTGAGAATATGTATTTTACTCAGTACTCAAACTGGGAATAAATATAGACAATCATAGAAAAACAAATAGAATTAAGCATATTCTAATTCACTGCCATCCAATATGTTTTCACTGCCATCCAATATGTTTTCTGGATAGACGGCAAAATATGATGTATATATGATCAGGTGAATGGCTGAATATTTTCAAGGTAATAATTGATAAAATAATAACCAATAGCATGTTTCCTCTGTTGTCCTTCCTTATATATAAGTACCTGACGTTATATGATAACGCTGAAATAGATTTTCTTCTATAACATTCTTAATGATGTAGACATACCAGACTGAAAGTCTAGATTTTGAGATGATCAGAAGACTTTATTACCCAACACATCCATGACTAGAACAAAGGCATTTTCTTAGAAAAGTTTAGGTTAGGATTTCTTCTGCTTTTCTCCACCTGCAGCACTTTGTTTCTAGGCCTTGCTGGAAGAAAAGCAGTCAGATAGTTTGCAGAGCCAAAGAGTAAAAATTGAGAAAAAGGAGAATTCCTTCTACATCATCTCTTTTTATTTACTCATGGGAAACAATATCAATTACATTTTGTTTTCTATCCTAGACTGGGAAAATGCTATAACTGCTGACTTGTAGTGTACCACTTCTGAAGTTGATACTCATTCCTTTTTAATTACTTGTTCTGTATATAGCCTTGAACAAAATGTTTAGTTTTTGTATTGTGTTTCTTTGCTTGCTTTGGTTTCATACCTTTGTTATATGTTACATTCATGGTCTCGTCCAAATCTTTCCCTCACCATCTTTGTCTGTTCTACTTTTCATAAATATGCTTTTACCTTTGGGGAACAAGAAGACCAACATATTCAATGTTTTCAACTGTAATTGACATGATTTCCATTGGACATGCTGGATTTCTGTCTCCTCTTATTATTTGCTCATGTCTGTGTCTTTATCCTTTAAATGTCGACCAGGCTCCTACACTTAGTTAAATGCCTATTCTGTAATCTATTTTTGACTTCTTTATTCTATAGCATCATTTCTCTGGGATCTCCTGCAAATTGGTTTTCTGTGACTCAATCCTTCTATTTGCCTATACAGATAGATAATCTTAATCCTTACCACATCTGCAGTGGTGCAAGGACAGACTGCCCATCCAACAATAAAATAAATTTTTGCATGACATGTTAATCTTAGTCAAAACTGCTTTTGCACTTCCTTTACAAAAACAGAACTGTTTGCTAACATTGTACTGCTGACATTTCAATTTGTGTAACTATTAGTTAGAAAGCCTGGGAACTTTCTTTCATATTGCTACAACTCTGTTAATCAATGCCAGACTTTTCGTTTTACAAAGTCCCCTGCATAGATAGGTCACGAAAAAGATTTAAATAGTTGTTTATAAAGCAAAACATCTATTTGGCTGGCAAAGCTACATTAGGATTAAAAGAAAAGCTGGATAACAAGGCTAAGCTTCTACTGACATTTTGGCATTAATGGAAATAACTTGTTTGCAAATTAATTCCAAGGCCTATTAAGATAATTAAAATATTAAGAGGAATAGAAACTTGCATACAAAAAACCCTTATACGAACTAGCAATTCTGGAGAGTTTGTTCAGGCTAGTGAACACTGTCTCACCCAGGAAATAAAAGCAACTGATATTTATGAAATTATTCAGAGATTAACAAGTGTATGCATGTATTTATATATATGTATGTATGTATGTATGTACGTACGTATGTATATACTGTGTGTATGGACGAAAGTTCTCAAGACAAGGTGGAGAATAAATTTTTTCATTTGCAAAATGCAGCAAATCCTGTCATAGTACAAATTGTACACACATTTCTAGTAAAATATATTTTTATATCAGCCAAAAAAGTATATTTAATTTGGAAATAAAAATCCTTTTTGGAAACTGTCAAGAAGTCACAAAATCTGAGCCCAGACAGGAAGCATACTGTTTAAAAAGCTGATAGACATAAACTTTTCACCTGCCCTAGTTAGAGCTTTTCTATAAATCCCCTCCATCAGAAAATCCCTTATATGTTAAACAATCTTCTGTTATTTTTAATGCTTCATCTATTATTTTCTGTTATTTTAAAATCTGAAAGTTTGAACCCAGAACCAACTATTCATTTAAAATTGGAAACTCACCTTGGCATGCAAACTTCAATTCCTTAGCATCTGTAACAGTGATCCTTTTATCTGGCCTATTTTTTTCAAATCGACGATGGCTTCGCCTTTTCTTGGTCTCACCCCAAAGATTTGATCCTCCATGCATGCTTGGAATGTTCAAAATAGCAATTCCTTCCAGAGAAATATTATTCAGATCTATCTGAATTCCATCACACTGCCAAAGAAAAAGAGACAGAGACAGAGATGTAGAGGATCAAAATAAGATAAGATAAAATAAAGAAGAAGAAATCAAGTAGGATTAGAGGATATCAGCATCTTTGTTATTTAAATTATTTTACTAAACATATATTTCCTGTATTAATTTTCTATATCAGATTATTTAACAAAATAGCAGAGCCTCCAAAATCCTGGAATGAATCCTAGATAGGGAGGCTCTCTGCTTGGTCACTCATGACCAGGTCATCTCCTGTTTGGACTTTTGCAATGCTCTCTACATGGGACTGCAGAAACTTCAGTTGGTACAAATTGCAGCTGCTTGGGCATCTTGGGCATATGATTCCTCTTTTGTGCCCATCCACTTCCAGGTCCAGTTCAAGTTTTTGGTTGTCATCTTTACAGCTCTAAATGACAGGAGGCCAGATTACTTTCTTTTTTTTTAATGGAGCCATCTTCATCCTGGCAGCTCAGTAGTTCAGGTGATTAGGACACTAGATTGGATGTTAGGAAACCCATGTTTGAAACCTGAGTGCTGCTACATGGTCAGGTGAGCTTCTGTCATTTGCTCCAGTTCCTTGACAGGGTCATGAAAGAAGCCATCATGGTGTCCCTTGAGCAAGAGATGTCACCAGCTAATCCTTTCAACCTAAAAGTACCTTAAACAGTACCTTAGTAGTCAAAGTCATTTTAATTTCCTACACTACCTTTCTGAAAATTTAGTGAGTTTCATATGTCAGATCTTAATTCCTACCAGCTACGGGAAGGCTGCTTTACATTGTGCTTATTTCTTTTCTACTTGTTTTGGGTTGCATTGATCTAGGATGCCATTCATTCAGTCAGTCAATCATCCATCCATCCATCCATCCATCCATCCATCCATCCATCCATCCATCCATCCATCCATCCATCCATTCATTTCCTTCATATAGCTACTTATCTCATGTATTGTATGTGACTTTGGGTGATGTAAAATAAGAACAGACCATAAAAACAGACATTAATATATTATTATGATTTTTATCCAACTACATAAATATCCATATAATATATATGAAGTGCAGGAACAAAATATGAACTTATTATAGACAACAGGTGAACCTGGAATAGTCTTTTAGTAAGCATTAATAGCTGGCACTCAGAATATTAATATCTTGGAGGTAATACAGACTAGTTGGGTGCTTTCCAGATGTTGCTTGTCTTTATCTCCTACAGCAGGGGAAAACGATTCCAAAAGGCTGGATTCTTTTCAGTACTGATAAGTAAGCTTGATCCTCACAATGCTATTGGTCTTGCCAATTAGGGATTATAGGTCTAATATTCTACTGCCTCTATAAGGCTACAAGTTTCTTTTAGCCTTTAATAATTCTATTTCAACATTATAGTAACAGTTAATCATTTTAATATGATTTTAATAATCAAAGTTTAAATCTGCACACAAAGTTTCAATCTAAATAGAGTATTTATTATTGATTCCTAGCACCCACAGTAACACAAGCAGGAACTACATGGTGGCTGTACTTATAACAAAGTGTGTAAAGTTTTTGGTGGAGGCACATGTGCGTATGTGTATATGCTTAGTAACAGTTTTTTTATTAGAATCAAACTTTTACATGTCATATAGGTGTTAAGTATTAAGACGATTTCTTTTTACTAAAAATTCTACTCATGTGTATACTCACTTACTGCTATACATTCTTGATAAACAGATATTAATTTCATAATTAAAAGTAATCTTGTGTAAATACCCTGCAGGCCTCAATGAATCAAACACATACTGTGTGTCAGGCCTCCCACTGTCTTCAAGTGGAATGTACTGGCTGGATAATTAGATAGTACATATTTTTTAACCTTATTTGCATGCATATTATATCTTTTGCACACTGACAAGCAGCAGTAACAACAAAAGTCAGATTACCACAGGGAATTCCCACAAAGAAGTCTTCATTCCTTATAATTTGCAGCCTAAATTAAAATAATTTGATCTTTGACAAGGATGAAATGTCAAGCCGAAGGGGGTCCTCTACAAGCCACAGCCTGTGGCTTCAGAAATCTGCCTAATTTATGTCAGTCACTTCTTAATACATATTTAAGTATTACACGAAAAAGATGATAAATATGCAATCTGACACCTTTGGTATTTCCCTGCTGTTAATTTATAAAGGTCTTGTGCCCCCCCTCCATCTGACTAAAATTATTTAAATAAAGGGAGAATTGTGATATAAGAAGGTGCAGGGAGCGTTTTCACTCAATATTGAACACAGCAGGCAGTACACTAAGACAATTATTTCACTAGGCCTCAGAATCATGCTGTGATGAGTTACTTTCAGAATTAGTAAAGAAGAATTTCTTTGTTCGGATATGGAAGAATTTCTACACAAATCTATCTTCATTTTGCTAACATTTCATATATGTATTACGTATTTATTGATTTTATTTTTGATGTAAAGTATAGCAAAGTGTTGGTGAATAATATAAATGTGACATTATCTACAAGCATTTGTTTGTTCATCTACATGTCCATCCTTTCCAAACAAAAGGTCTGTAAAAAATGATACCTATTGTATGATTTAAGCAACATATATGCAATATATAACTAAAGATTATCAAATAGCAAGCTGAGGAACATGTGGTTCTCCATATGTTGGGCTGGGCTTCCATCATTCTAAAGGACTCATTATTCAAACACAAGCTAATGGGAAAATTGCTAAACCATATATTGTCCATCCTTTTTATATAGAAATCCTGCAGGATCACACTGAAGTAAGTTTAGAGTTTTATCACACAATGGACATTAGATTATTTAAAAAGCAATTCATACTGTACTTGTTCATAAGCTTCTTTCTTGTAATATGTCTTTAACATGTACAATATCATTTTTGTATTTTTTTTTCAAAACAGTACTTAGTTCTCAAATTAATCTGATTTTTAAAAATGGAGCTTTACATCTTTCTGGTGGGGAAGAATGAATAAGAGTTCCAAATTAAAGTGTATCACTCTTTATGGCAGTTCTTTTAAAAGAAGGTTTGAATTAGCACTGATTCTTGAGAAAGTTACATATTAAGTTAAGCTTCAGTGCTATTTTATTGAATCTTTGAAATAATGTTCCACATATATTTATGTTCCCTTCTTCCTGGTCAGGTCCCCCCAAAAAGTTGATAATGAAAATGGGAAAGGAATACAAATTCTATTCTTTTTCTGTAAGAGAAACTACAAGCTTTGGCAACCCAGGTTATGTTGTGGCCTGCCGGCAGCCAGCAAAACTGGCAACAATCAGACCAGTGGTGGGTTCCTCCCAGTTTGGCCCGATTCGGCCAAGCCGGTAGTGGTGACGCTATTATGCCACTGAACTGGTTCTCTTTTTCAGGAGCTGGGCCCTCCCTCCTGCCCCCACGTTATTCTGACCTTATATTTCTTCTTTTTTCGCTCTGCTGCACCTCACACTGGGCAGATTCGCAATGTGCTTGCGTGAAGAGCAAGTTTGGCATGCATGTGAGCGAAGCAAGCAAGTGCACGGTGATGGCGCGCAAAGCACGTGGCTGAAGAGGCAATCACATGCAAAGCGCATGCACGAAGAGAACCCATAGTAAAGCTGGTTAGAACCCACCACTGAGTCAGACAGTGAGGAGGTTGGGGGAGGAACATGGGCCAGTCCTGGGAGCTGGTGAAAGCTTGGACGAGGGCTCTGCACCAGAGGCAGAGAGGGAGATAGACAGCAGTGAAGCAGAGGAACAGCAGGAGTCCATTTCCAGTATGCACATGCGCAGAATGGCCAGAAGAGAAGAACAACTGAAAAAGCAGGGTCAACTTTTGCAGCCACCATTTTGTGCTACCTGTTTTCTAATGAAGGTTTATAATCATTATTACTTATAAAACTATGGGAAACATAAATACTCCTGCAAGAAAAAAAGGTTCCAACTTTTCAAACTTTTCTCTGACTTTACCAAATATGGGACAGAAAATATTTTGCAAACATTAATATATGTGTACATATCTGAAATCAGAAAAATAGTCCAAATGAGCACAGATTAATGTCAATCTAAATAGATAGATTTATCTTGATATAGATTAGACTTCCTAAATTGGAATATAGATTATTCTTTCTCTTTCTTGTCTTCCTTCTCAAATTCCAATATTCGTATTTCAAGTCATACAAGAACTATCTCACTATTTAAATTACTTAAATCCAGCCATTTTAGAAAATGGGAAAAATAGCTCTCTATTAATCCCAACTTTAACAGAAATTGCCTCTCATCCCTGTACTTCATTTCTTAATACATGATATATAATATATGCATTATATAGTACCTCTGTAGTTTCAATCTTCAATAGTCAATGAGTTATGGTACAGTACAGTAAATTACTTGGATTGACTGGAGTTTGCTGCCGTTAGGAATGAGTTTTATTATAACCAAAAACCTAAGTGTCAGATTTTTGTTCAGACTGAACATGTGTGTATACATATCGACACTTATTGCTATAAATATGTAATGAGAATGAATTTTCAACACAATTTTTAGTGACAGTGCTCACCTTCTGAAATGTCCAGATACTAGAAATGAGGTTAGTTCCTACTTTAGCTAACTTCTAGAAACACATGAAAAAGACAGTTTTTTAAATGATCTCAAGAGTTTGATTTATTTTATGTTTTAGGGATTTTTCATTTTATTACTATTGTTTACTGTGGATGTTTTAATGATTATTGTATATTTGTAAATATTCAACTGCAATGTGTCCCCTTCATGAGTAGTGTCTATTTATTTGTTTGCTTGCTTTTTGTTCATTTGTTGGATTTCAAATTACATTGTTAGTCTCTACTTTACTCTACACGCCATTGCATTATATCTTAACATTGACTTATGGCCTCCACAGAAAAGGGTAATATTAACATAGTTTTCTTACTTTTCTAACAATTAACTATCATAAAATATAACATTATAATTACATAATAAAATACATACTAAACAATCCCCCCAAAAGGCAGGAAATCAACTTTACTATCTTTACAATTCCTAGATGGGAATTTTGGGACATTTATAATTAAAGTTTCTAGAGGTTATTGGGTGAAGAATGTTATTTTAAGTAAGTAGGTCTAGAAATCAGCAAGAACTTTATTGTTTCTAGCAGATATCTGTCTTTATGAAAAATAGCAGAAATGAAGGGAGTTGGTTTGGGTTATATGTTTTAATATTTTTATAGTTTTATAAAAAAACATAAAAATGAACACAAGCTAATAAAAATGAAAATAAATAAATAAAAAACAAAAATCCAAAAAGAAAGAAAAGAAATATAAAGAAGGAACGTTCAATTTCATTTGAAACAAATTCAGTTACAAATACAATTACAATATTATCTATTACTCCATGAATACAAAGAAAACTCACTTCTTTCTACAGTCTGAATTATTTCTAAAATTCTGTCTGAATTTTATAATCTTTGAAGTTCTGTTCATTTATAGACCTTCCTGATTTAAAATTAAAGAATTCATTTGTAGGTAAAATATCCATCTTTATTAAGTGATTTTGTCTTTGCAGAGGGCCAGTTTATCCTTAAGCATAAAGTAATAAGAAGAATCTAAAAAATGTTAATCCTTTCATCAAAATTCATATAAATTTCATCAAAATCTGATGGTAGATGGTGTAAAAAATCTCTTAAATATTCAAATGAATATTCAATCTCATTAAATATTTATATCAAGAGGTATATGTGTATATATTTTGCTGAATAGCACCTCTAGTAAATATCCTTTTTTTACATCTGATTTTTTAAAAGAAACTGATTAATTACAAATTTTATCCTGGGTTTTGACATTTGTAAAATCCTGAACAATTGTGATCATATCTATGAGATTGTCTTCTCCATAGAGTCTATTGTGGATTCTGTGGACATTCACTTGATATCAGTCAGCTATTATTTAGAGACACTCACCCTAGAGATAATACAGATACCAATTTGTTAATGATTAGCTGGTATGTAACATAACATTTGAGAACTTATAATAACCATGGGCATAATTATATTATTTTATATGATAATGTTTATGTGTATTATTTCATTAAATTTATATGTATTTTTAAAATTTATGTATATAATCTAGGATTGGACTACATGATTCATACAATGTAAAATATTTTAAATAAATAAATAAAAATAGACAAATAGGATCAATAAAAAGATGAATAAGATGGATCTCCCCTTCACCCATAGGGGAGGCATCTGAGGTGGCTCAGGAGTTCATGGCTTCCATCTCAGCTATGGACCTGATCCAGTTAATTCATGGCCCTACCCACACAGTAGGAAACACGCTGGATCTGGTTTTTGTCTCTGGAGAGGGGTTGAGTGATCTTGAGATAGGAGATATAGTCACTGACCCCTTGTCAAGGTCAGATCACTTTCTCCTTTCTTGACCTTCGACCGCTGCACCCCGCCGCAAGGAGGCGGAACCGATAAGATGGTTCTGCCCCAGGCGCCTGATGTAACCTGTCAGGTTCCAGATGGAGCTTGGGCCATTTCCTGAGGCTCTGGCACATGCCCCAGCTGGAGACCTAGTGGTCGCTTGGGATAGGGCGACCGCTGGAGCTCTGGATCGGGTTGTGCCTTTGCGGCCTCTAACCCGGCGACAATCTCATTTGGCTCCTTGGTTCACCGAGGAGCTGAGGGAGCTGAAGCGCTGGAAAAGTTGCCTAGAGAGTAGTTGGAGGACCAGTCTTTCTGAATCGGACCGGACACTGGTAAGATCCCATATTAGGAATTACCTAGTGGCGATAAAAGCAGCAAAATGTAATTATTTTGCTGCTCTTATTGCATCATCAGATAACTGCCCGGCCGCCCTGTTTAGGGTGACCAGCTCCCTGCTCCACCAGGAAGCGCAGGAGGACCCCTTGGAGGGTAGAGCCGAAGACTTTGTTCAGTATCTGTATGACAAAATGACTCAGATTCAGGAACATCTGGACTCTGACTGGGTAGTCGCAGGGGGAGGGACTGGGGCAGGTCTTGAGAAGGTTATATGGGATGAGTTTGATCCTGTGACTTCTGAGGACATGGACAGGATTCTGGGCAGACTGAACGCGACCACTTGTTTATTATACCTTTGTCCCTCCTGGTTAGTATATAGTCAGTTGGTGCCATCACTATTATCGGGGGTGACTCATTGGCCCCCATGGAGAGGGCTCGCAACTTGGGCGTCCTCCTGGATTCATGGCTGTCTTTAGAGAGCATATGACGGCCGTGACTGGGAAGATTTTTCATCAGGTTTGCCTGATTCACCAGTTGCGCCCTTTCTGGATCGGGACTCCTTACACACGGTCACTCATGCCCTCGTCACCTCTCGCCTGGACTATTGTTAATGCTCTCTACATGGGGCTCCCCTAGAGGAGCACCCGGAGGCTCCAACTGGCGCAGAGTGCAGCCACGCGGGTGGTAATGGGAGCGGCATGGCGTTCCCATGTAACACCTCTCCTGCGCTAGCTGCACTGGCTCCCGGTGGTCTTCCGGGTGCGCTTCAAGGTTTTGGTTACCACCTTTAAAGCACTCCATGGCTTAGGACCTGGCTATTTACGGGAACACCTGCTGCCACCAATAGCCTCCCACCAACTTAGCCTAACTTTTTAACTTCTAATTTTTAATTTTAACTTTTTAAATTTGAAAATTTAAAATTTGTATAATTCATTGGGGTTTTTAAATTTGTTAATGGGCCAAAGTGTTTAATCTGGTTTTATATTGTTTTGTAATATTTATATTTATGTGTTTTTTATTCGTGGCTGTTCATCGCCCCGAGTCCTTCGGGAGGAGGGCGGTATATAAATCAAATCAAATAAAATAAAAATCATGGATTGACTCTGGGCCCTGATTTGGCTGTTGGAGCTACCGAGAGCTCAACAGAGCTGCCTGGGAGCGTTTGCCGTTGCCGGAGGGAGACACGGTAAACGCCGGAGGGAGATGGGGGGGCTGGCTGATCAGAGGGCAGAGTAATGGAGGCAAGGGTATGGCCTGCGCAGCCGGTGCTGCCGGGAAAATGCCAGTGGCACAGTTGAGCCGAGGAAGCTGTGGCCTCTGGAGGGTGGCCGAATGAGATATGAGCTGCCTCAGGACTCTGTGGTGCTGATGGGCTGCCTCTGCTGTGTTGGTGGGGTGTCTCCGAGGCTGCTGCTGAAGTTGCTGCAGCCACCAATGCAGACATCGCTGGATTCCTGCTGGGCCACATTGGGAGACCTCATGGCTTCCTCTCATTCCTAGACCACCACTGATTCTATATGTGATCTTCTGGCAGCTGGGGAAGTGGAGGTTGCTGGATAATAGGGTGCCCCCCACCCCTCCCCAGGAGTTATGTGGAGATGGGGATGGGGTTGGCTGGGGTTGGAGAGGTTGGCTTCTCACCTTGTTTATCTGGATGCATTTTCTGACACAGGATTCCCCTTTACTGCCCTTGGGCACACCACTTTGCCCTCCTCCAGGAGGTACCAGGGATGATGTTGCTGGACTGATGGAACTTGCATATTATGGCAGAAGGACTGGGATACTAGAGCTCCCAACATGGTCGGTGTGAGAGAGCGGCTCATGAGGACCTCGACCTATGGATTCCCCCCATTGCAGTGAGAAGGCAATGGGGCAGGGCTATGACTTCATCATTTCGGTACTGTCTCCCTGGTCTTTGTCATCAGCTGTTAAATCTCCCTTTTGGGTTCTCTCAGACTATGCTAACTTATACTGTGGTTGAACCATATGCTCTGAGGGGGTCCCCTCTCTCTCAGGGCTGGCCATCCAGACTATCAATAAATTTTCTTGATGACGGATTTTGGAATCCCGAGAGGTGGCATTGAAGGCAGCAGAAAATTTGCGACCTTATTCAAGAAGGAGGAGTTGACCTGGTGGGTATTACAGGTATTACGGAGACCTGGTTGGGCTGTGAGGGAGGTTTCCCCTCATTGAAATGTGGCCACCAGGCTGACGTGCATTCCATCAGCCGAGGGCCCAGGGTAGGGGCGGGGGGTGGCGGCGGCTATTATAAAGAAGATCTTTGTCTGAGGGAGGCCACTGTACCTCAGATAGTCGGATGTAAGTCCGTCCTTTTGAAGTGGGGTCGGGGGTTCCAGATGGACTTGCTGATTGCGTACCTGGCTCCCTGCCACATAACAGCATCCCTGCCCGAGCTGCTCAACGTAGTAGCCGGGGTGGCAGTTGAGACCCCTAGAATTATGGTCATGGGGGATTTCAACCTGCCATCTGTTGGCGAAACGTCAGAAATAGCCAGGAGTTCATGGCTTCCATGACAGCCAGGGACCTGACCCAGTTAGTTCAAGGCCCTACTCACATGGAGGGACACACTCTGGACTTGATTTTTGTCTCTGGTCAGTGGCTGAATGATCTAGAAATAGGGGACATAGTCATCAAGCCCTTGTCATGGTGAGATCACTCACTCCTTCGACTAGACTTTTGAGTTGCTACCCTGCGCAGCAGGGAGACAGAACTGATCAAGTGGTTCCGGCCCAGGTGCCTGATGGATCCTGATAGGTTCCTGACAAGACAGTTCCTGACAAGAAGGTTCCTGACAAGAAGGTTCCCTTCTTGGGCCATTCCCTGAGGCTCTGGCTCATGACTCGACTGAAGAATTAGTGGTCACCTAGGATAGGATGGCCACTAGAGCTTTAGATCATGTCTGTCTTTGCAGCCTCTGACCTGGTGCCGAACTCAATTTGTTCCCTGGTTTTCCAAAGAGCTGAGGGAGATGAAGTGCCGGAAAAGATGCCTGGAGAGCGATTGTAGGGCAAGCCGTTCCGAATCTGACCGGACACTGGTGAGGTCTCATATTAAGACCTACCTAGTGGCAATAAGAGCACCCCTTGATGAGTAGGGCTGAGGATTCTGTGCAATACATGCAGGACAAAATCGCTCAGATTTGATCTGGTAAGATCCCATATTAGGAATTATCTAGTGGCGGTAAAAGCAGCAAAATGTAATTATTTTGCTGCTCTTATTGCGTCATCAGATAACCGCCCGGTCGCCCTGTTTAGGGTGACCAGCTCCCTGCTCCACCAGGAAGCGGTGACACAAGGCTGGCTCCAGGGGATTATTAATGCTTCTTTGAGTGAAGGCTTCTTCCCCTCTGCCTTGAAAGAGGTGGTGGTTATCAGGTTTGCCTGATTCACCAGTTGCGCCCCTTTCTGGACCAGGACTCCTTGTGCACGGTCACTCATAACCTCGTCAGCTGGACTACTATAATGCTCTCTACATGGGGCTGGACTACTGTAATGCTGGACTACTATAATGCTCTCTACATGGGGCTCCCCTTGAAGAGCACTCGGAGGCTCCAACTGGTCCAGAATGTGGCTGCGCAGGCGATTATGGGAGTGACTCAACGCACTCATGTAACATCCTTCCTACGCGAGCTGCACTGGCTTCCGGTGATCTTCCAGGTGCAATTCAACATGGTGGTCATCATCTTTAAAGCGCTCCATGGATTAGGTAATTATGAGACCGCCTTCTGCTGCCTTTAGCCTGTGACCGGCCAATATGTTACCACAGAGAGGGACTTCTCAGGGTGCCGTCGGTCAAACAATGTTGACTGAGAGCCTTCTCTGTGGTGGCACCTGCCCTCTGGAATGAATTGCCCCCGGAGATACTGAGTATCCCTGACCTACACACCTTTCGCCATGCCCTCAAGATGCTATTGTTCCAACAAGCTGGGCTGGCCTAAACATGGATTTTAATTGGGGTTTACTTTTAACAATCAGGGCCAAATTATTTAATATGTCTTTAAAGTGCTTAATTTTGTATTTGGGTTTGTTTTACTATTGGCTATGCACTGCCCTGAGTCCTCTGGGAGAAGGATGGTATAAAAATTAAATAAATAAATAAATAAATAAATAATGCCTTGTTATGGCGAATGGGCTTGCATAGCTCAATGAAGCTCTGAGTTATGCTGTGCAGGGCCATCTAAGACAGACAGGTCATAGCAGAAGGTTCTGACAAAACGCGATCCACTGGAGAAGGAAACGGCAACCCACTCCATGAAAATTCCATGGACGATACCAAAAGGAGAAAAGATATGATGCCAGAATATGAGCCCATCAGGATAGATGTCCAATATGCTACTGGGAAAGAGCAGAGAGCTAGTACTAGTAGCGTTAGAAAGAGTGAAGTGGCTGGGCCAAAGCGAAAAGGACGCTCAGCTGTGGATAAATCTGGTGGTGAAAGGAAAGTCCGATGCTGTAAAGATTTTTTTTCCACAGGAACCTGGAATGACAAAACTGAACATCGACATTTTAGGAACCAGTGAACTGAAATGGACAGGAATGGGTGAATTTAATTCAGATGACTATCAGGTATACTACTGCGGACAAGAATCCCTCAGAAGAAATGGAGTAGCTTCATAATCAATAAAAGAGTAGGAAAAGCAATACTGGGATACAATCCCCAAAATGACAGAATAATCTCAGTTTGAATCCAAGGCAAATCATTCAATATCACAGTAATCCGAATCCTTGCACCACTCTTCACTGGTGCTGAAGAGGATGAAATTGACCAGTTCTATGAAGTCCTACAGCACCTTATAGAATTAACACCAAAAAATGATGTCCTTATCATTATGGGGGATTGGAATGCTAAAGTAGGAAGCTAAAAGAAAACCAGAATAACAGGCAAGTTGGCCTTGGAGTACAAAATGAAGCAGGGCACAGGCTGGTAGAATTCTGTCAAGATAATATGATGGTCATAGCAAACACTCTTTTCCAACAACCCAAGAGATGACTCTACATATGGACATCACCAGACAGTCAACACAGAAATCAGATTGACTATGTGCTCTGCAGCCAAAGATGGAGAAACTCTATACAGTCTCTAAAAACAAGACCAGGAGCTGATTGTGGCTCAGATCATGAGCTTCTTATTTCAAAATTTAGACTTAAATTGAAAAAAGTAGGAAAAAGCACTAGGCCACTCAGGTATGAACTAAATCATATCCCTGGTGAATATACAGTAGAGGTGACAAATAGATTTAAGGAATTAGATCTGATAGACACAGTGCCTGAAGAACTATGGACGGAGGTTCACAACATTGTACAAGAGGTAGCAACTAAAACCACCCCAAACAAAAAGAAAGGCAAGAAAGCAAAATGGTTGTCTGAGGAAGCGTTGCAAATAGTTGAGGAAAGAAAGAAAGCAAAAGGTAAGGAAGAAAGAGAAAGGTATACCCAGTTGAATGCAGAATTCCAGAGAATAGCTAGAAGAGATAAGAATGCATTCTTAAATGAACAGAAAAAAGAAATAGAAGAAAATTATAGAATAGGGAGGACCAGAGATCTCTTCAAGAAAATTGGAGTTATGAAGGGAACCTTTCATGCAAAGATGGGCATGATAAAGGAGCAAAATTGCAGGGAGCTAACAGAGGCAGAAGAGATTAAGAAGAGGTGACAAAATTACACAGAAGAACTATACAAGAATGAGCTTAACATCACTGATAATCACGATTGGATGGTCACCGACCTCGAGTCAGATATCCTAGAATGTGAAGTCAAATGAGCCTTAGGAAATCTGAGCAACAACAAACCTAGTGGAGGAGACAGTATTCCAGCTCAGTTATTCAAAATCTTAAAAGACAATGCAGTAAAAGTGCTACACTCAATTTGCCAGCAAATTTGGAAAACTCAACAGTGGCCACAGGATTGAAAAAGATCAGTTTACATTCCAATTCCAAAGAAAGGCAATGCCAAAGAATGTTCAAACTATTGCACATTGTACTCATTCCACCTGCCAGCAAAGTTATACTCTAAATCTTACAAGTACAGGTAGGATTTTGAAAAGGCAGATGAACAAGAGATCAAATTGCTAACATAGGCTGGATCATGGAGAAAGCTAGAGAGTTCCAGAAAAACATCTACTACTGCTTCATTGACAATGCTAAAGCCTTTGATTGTGGGAACCACAACTAATTGTAGCAAGTTCTTACAGAGATGGGAGAACAAGACCATTTTATTTGTCTCTTGAGAAACCTATATGCGGGTCAAGAAGCAACAATGAGAACTGGACATGGAACCACTGACTCGTTCAAAATTGGGAAAGGAGTTTGGCAAGGCTGTATACTGTTGCCCTGCCTATTTAACTTATATGCAAAGCACATCATGAGAAAGACGGGGCTAGATGAATCAAAAGTTGGAATTAACATTGCCGGGAAAAATATCACCAACCTCAGATATGCAGATGATACCACTCTAATGGTAGAAAGTAAAGAGGAACTAAAGAGCCTATTGAGGCAGGTGAAGGAGAAGAGTGCCAAAGTGGGCTTGAAACTCAACATTAATACAACTAAGATCATGGCATCATGTCTTCTCAATTCCTGGCAAATAGATGGGGAAGAAATAGAAGTAGTGACAGATTTTATTTTCCTGGGCTCCAAGATCATCGTAGATGGAGACTGCAGCCAAGAAATTAAAAGACACTTGCTCCTGGAGAGGAAAGTTTTGGCAAATCTAGACAGCATACTAAAAAGCAGAGACATCACCCTGGCAACAAAAGGGCGTATGGTTAAGGCTATGGTGTTCCCAGTTGCAATGTATGGCTCTGAAAGTTGGACCATAAGAAAGGCTGAGTGTCAAAAATTGAGGTCTTTGAACTATGGTGCTGGAGAAGACTCCTGCAAGTCCTTGGACTGCAGAACTGGTCAGTCCTAGAGGAGATCAATCTTGTCTGCTCTTTAGAAGGCCAGATCCTGAAGATGAAACTCAAATATTTTGGCCACCTAATGAGAAGGGAGGACTCACTGGAAAAAAGCCTAATGCCAGGAAAGATTGAGGGCAAAAGAAGAAAAGGGACGACAGAGAATGAGGTGGCTGAATGGAGTCACTGAAGCAGTAGGAATGAGCTTAAATGGACTCCAGAGGATGGTAGAGAACAGAAAGGCCTGGAGGAACATTGTCCATGGGGTCACGATGGGTCGGACATGACTTTGCAATTAACAACAACAACAAAAGATGGATCTGTTTTTAAAAATATGACTTTGCAATCATTAAAAAGCAATCATTTTATTCCAATTTTGAGGACTCAACAAAGAGAATTGAATTTAGTGGGATAGTCATTGAAACTAAATGCATTTCACTGCCTAGCTGAATGTCTTGAACCCGGCATTCATTACTATTTTTATTTTTTTATTTGTAATTTTTCCCCAGTTTGAATAGATCTATCATATTGGTTTCGAATAATATATACTTCTACGTTAGTGGAACTATACACAGCAATTACTTTCTTACTTCTATTTCCAAAGATTCATGCAGCTTCTTACAAGTAGCAGAGAAAGTTTCAGAAGTGCCGAATTCAAAATACCAAAATTTATTCTTCATTCTGAAATATGAAGGCGGAAAAAAGGAAAGAAAGAAACATTAATAACTGATCATTAAATAAATTATCATCCTGACTTCTATCATAAAGAATCATAACATCTGATACTCATTCTGAAATGGATGAGCTCATAATTTTCAAAAAATTAAATGTAACTATCAGAAGATACATCTCCCACCCCATGTATAAAAATTTTTTTTGTAGCAGATATAGATTAAATTCTTTTAGGCCTTTTGGCAACTGCTGATTAGCCAAAGTAAGGCTTTTCAAAGTTACTATTTTATGTTTTATGTATTATACCATCTAATTTTATTTCTTACACTGTGCAAAATTTAGTTGCAGGATGTATCATCATAAGAGAATGTAATTCCGTAAGCAAATGTTGTAATTAATTGTTTGTTATGGCAAGTATTTAAAAAAGAAGAAAAAATCCACTTCTGCATTTCCAAAGGATTAGTTGTAAAGAGATATTGATTAGAAATTTAAATTCTGTAATATAATTCAATCAGAGAATACAAACCAGAAATGTTTTAAAAGTTACAAACAATTTAGTTGCTTATAAAACCTAACAGAAAACACATTGCATATTATTTTGAATTTGATATCTATTATATATATTTCAAATAAACTTTTATATAATAAGTCAGTGACCAGTTGAAACCTTATTATTTGGCATTTGTCATCCATTTACTGCTTAATTTTAAAATGCAGTTTAGGTTTTAATGAACTGGTTATTGAATAGAAAGAACTTTATACAAATCGAGTTCACGACCAATTCTTTGTTCCTACATACAGTCTATGCATATGAAAATATCATTAATCACAAATTGATGTGTCAGATGTATTTCATGTACTGGCCTTGGTAAAGGTATACATCATCGTACATCTTTACTCTAATGCAATAGTTCTATACAATTCCTTCTGTTATTGCAAAATGAGCCCTCTTCCCCCACCTTGTGGTCCACAAGTAATTGACCCAAACCTGGTTCATCTTTGGTTAAAATATTCACAAGAGATTTTAGCCCATTCTCAGTAGAGCTTTATGCTACCCAAGCATTCTTAAGAGATTCCAAAAAGCTGTATATGAATAGAAACAGAATACCATTAATAATTATAAGGGAAATTCAATCATTTTTACGAATGACCTACTTTACTTCCCCGAAGATCAGATCCTTCAAATGAAGTGTATATTCTCCACTTATACATTCATTTAAAAGCATGGAAAACATTTTTTTTTGTTACCGAACATAATAGTGGCTTGTAACTTTTCTGTTGCTGTACCCGGGAATCAAAAGCTAACTAGGAAAATCCATTTAAGTGGAAAATAGCTCTAAACCAATTGGCCAACTAAACCTTTGTTCTTTAGAGCTCACATTTTTCTTTTTGATATTTCTACTTCACTAGAATTTTTTCTATGTTTGTAACTTTGTTGTCCTTTTTTTTTTTAAAGGAGGCACTTAACAGAATATTTCTCCTCTAGATAATGACATTTTCATGGCCTTTTGAGATAAAATGGAAATATAAGTGTTTCTAGAAATTGTGTGATTTGGAGAATTTCATCCCAATCGTTATCTTTTTGATTTCTGAAATTTTCAACTCAAATATATTTGTACCAGCCTATCCATTGTTACGTTAATGTGCATAGTTTTCTTTATTTAATATCAGTTAAAGAAGGTATAAAGAGCCCTAACTTTTTAATATGTCTGTTCCTAATAATCCAGTGTTATTTATTCAGTAAAAAACTGCACTCTTTGAAGAAAGCTATTACAGATGCTTTGAGGATCAGAATAATTTGTGATGATTAAATATACCAAAATCAGCCAAGAAAGTATTCAAAAGTTCAAAAGTTATATAAAAATGTTTAGAAAAAGATTGCAATATTATACAATATTTAGTAAGTGGGAACCCCAAAGGGTTCAGACAGAAGTAGTTTTAAACTACACAACACTTTCTAATGTTTATGACTTCTCAATAAAGTAGTTTACATTTTCTAACCAATCACATATCCCATTGGCTCACTCTACAATGTCTTCTATAATTCTTGACAGCCTAATTTTCCTTCTTATAATCTTACATTACCTATATATAATGTTTGTGCATTTTATAAAGATTTTTTATATTGAACTTTATACAAGTTCAATATAACTTGTATACAGTTCAAGTTATACATCACGTCATAGATAATTTATTCTGTGAATATGTATACTTATTTTTCTGCTTATAAGAAAGACATTCACATACTTGAAATATTTTATAGAACTCCCTGGCTTTGCAGACAGTAAGTGGAACTTTCTGACTTCTATTGAGTCTCTCCCAATCTTCTGATATAGTACAGTACAAACTTAATATATTACCGGTACAATGTATTACAAAGTTATTGCTGCAGCAGATGTACACATATACTTTCTATAAACAGAATATATAGTAAAATTAAAAACAAGCAATTGCTTTACTCTGAAATGGTCATTTTAAAATTAATAATATCAAATATACCCTCAATTGTCAAGCATACATTCTGCCTGTTAACATACCTGATGACTAGATATGCACAGTTTAGCCTCCATTGGACTATACAGCCTAGCAATAACATATTATAGAAAGGGCTTTGCCTCAATGGTAGGGATATTTTTTTACCTTTAAAAGAGGCCAGATTCAACTACTGGCAATGAAATTTAAGTTAGAAAAGACTCAACCAGATTTTTGGAGAACTGCTACAAATTAGTTCTAAATTAGATGAATCAATAGTCTGACATTTTTTAAAAAACGCTTATTCTCTTATATAAAGTATATGATAAATCTTCAACCTTGTAAGTATCCCCTCAGTTTTGAAATGCTATATATTATAATTTACTGTAGCTAAACAATACTTAAAAAATAGAATATGCATATTAAATAAATATTTAATTCAGTTAACTTGCCATTCAAAAGACACAAAGTCATATTCATAAAAGCTTCTTATAGATTTAGGTGATGTGATTGACATTGGGTAAAATTAAGCCCATTTGGTTTTCACTAATAAAATAGGCTGTGGTGCAGCTTTGCATTATGATGTTAATTAGAAAAAACCCCACTGTTAAAACTATTCTATATAACCTTTCTGATTAAGCAATTAGATAGCATATCATCAGAAAAAAAATTGCCCTGATTCTAAATATGGAAATAATAAATGTTTTATTATACACCTGATGAACACATAAGTACTGCATCATAATGTGCAAAAGAGAATTTAAATTCTGTACATAATGATTAGTTTAGTTATGCATTTTTATCCAAAATCAATTGACCAATGAGGTCATATGACAAAATGGCTTTTAAAAATATCTTCTGAAGTGCTGTTTGCACAGATTGCACAGATACTTAATTTATAGAAACTTGAATTTGGCAGCATGATAACTACATGATGTAGTTATAATTCTTCATTCTTTTAAACGCTTGAGCCTTGACCCAAAGATATTTGCAAAAAAAAATAATAATCCTTAAATCATGAAGTTTTACAATTAGCAATTTGTCCTGAGAAATAGATTTTCCTCAAAATAGATTTCCTCTATTATATATCAGAATAATAAAGCAAATATCTAGAGCAGCTGTTTCTTCTTTGAAAATCCCATAAAGTAGCTCTTTCTCAAGTTGAAAAGTGGTGGATTCTAGTCCAACACATCTGGAAAGCACTAGGTGGGAAGAAGCTTTCAGCAACATTATTTTCCATTCAGAATATGAGACTAGGGTGGTATAATGGAAGAATGAGTGATGGAAATTGGTAGGTATGTAACAGAAGTACAGACTAATCTCCATTTTGAGTTTTCATCTCAAGTCATACCTTTGCAATCTTTGAAGCAAAAAAACAATTGTGAGTTTATTCATCTTTTTATTCATCATATAGTAAAATAATAATAATAGTAATAATAATAATAATAATAATAATAATAATAATAATAATAATGATAATGATAATGATAATGATAATGAGTGTGCAGTGATTTGACAGTGTTTCTGCATTGAATATTTGGCAAACAATGCAATTCCAGTTGTACTACTTCAGAAGCTTCCTAATTTGATTTATATTCTCAAAAAGGGAAGCTATAACTATGACTATTAATACCTATTGGCTCAAATGCCACTTACCTCCATAAGTCCTAACAATTCAATTTCAATTTTAAATCTCAGCAAGAAGTAATTCTGGGGAAATTTACCTTTTAGTTTCCTACCTAAGCAACTCATTCTTTTCAAGTACACTCAGGCTAAAAGAATCTTTATAGAAAATTTCCTAAATTTAGAGTATCAAAATGAAATCTGTCATATTCCAACCTTACAGCTTGCAAACACATTTTCTTTTAACTTGATGTGCTACTCATCTTTTCCAGAGACAACTTCTTTTAGATGGGAAATGGACTAATCACTTTAGCCTTTCTGCCTAGCATTAACTTTTTTTAGAACCAGGATTGAAGTTTTACCCTCTCTAGTTCTAAATGTGAGATTTAGCAAAATCCTCATATATGTGATGCCCTATCTATGAAGTACAAATGTACTGAAGCCACCACATTTATGCTTTTATACTGCCCTATCATGCCGCAGAATCAGACACAACTGGACAGGAAAAAAATATCTTTTTTTATCCCTGCAGCAAAGAAACTTTAATTTGTCATTTATTGACACATATTGTAGTCATTGATTACATGTCAGGGGTGGAGTGTATAGTATATTAAAGAAAGAAAAATGCTATGCTGAATTAAAACAAGCTGTAGAAGATTATTTCCATGTTCGTTGATAATCCAAGATTGTGGATTTTTTAAAATTGCTCCATAGCTAATAGAACATTTGAACAATACTTTATTGAAAAAACATCTGAAAGCTGAAGTTTTACAAAAACAAATTCCTATCTCAATGTTTATTTTTTATTTATTTATTTATTATTGAATTTATATACTGCCCTACTCCCAGGGGAACTCAGGGCGGTGAACAGCCAAGATAAAATACAAATAACATACAAAAGTTAAAAGCTATTAAAAATAGATTAAATAATTTGGGCTCAAAAAACAGAATTTAAAACATCCAATTTATATAAAACATTTAAAACCCAATTTAAAACCCAATTTAAAAGGGAGAGTTAGGCCAGACCTGCCTGTTGGAATAAAAACGTTTTTAGGGCGCGGTGGAAAGTGCATAAGTCTTGAATCCTCCTTACCTTCGGGGGAAGCTCATTCCAGATGGCAGGTGCCCCCACAGAGAAGGCTCTCCCCCTGGGGGCTGCCAGTCGACACTGTTTGGCCGATGGCACCCTGAGGAGCCTCTCTCTATGGGAGTGAACTGGTCAGTGAGAGGCTACTGGTGGCAGAAGGCGGTCTCGTAAGTACCCTGGTCCTAAGCCATGGAACGCTCTAAAGGTGATAACCAAAACCATGAAGCGCACCCGGAAGACCACTGGAAGCCAGTGCAGCTCGCGCAGAAGGGGGGGTCACATGGGAGCACCACGTCGTTCCTATCACCACCCGTGTGGTCGCATTCTGGACCAGTTGGAGCCTCCGGAGGCTCAAGGGGAGCCCCATGTAGAGAGCATTGCAGTAGACCAGGCATGAGGTGACAAGGGCGTGAGTGACCGTGCGTAACATGTCCCGATCCAGAAAGGGACGCAACTGGCGAATCAGGCGAACCTAATAAAAAGTCCTCCCGGCCACAGCCATCATATGCTCTTCTAAAGACAGCCGTGAGTCCAGGAGGATGCCCAAGTTGTGAACCCCATCCGTGGGGGCCAACGACTCGCACCCAATAGTCAGGGATGGTGCCAACTGACTGTATCGGGACGTCGGAAACCATAGCCACTCGGTCTTGGATGGGTTGAGCCTGAATCTGTTCCTCCCCATCCAGATCCGTACAGCCTCCAGGCACTGGGACATCACTTCAAGGGCATCATTGGGGTGGTCTGGGGTGGGTGTCATCAGCGTACTGATAGTACTTCACCCCAAAACCACGGATGATCTCATCCAGCGGCTTCACATAAATGTTGAACAGAAGGGGCGAGAGGACCGATCCTTGCAGCACCCCACATACAAGGGGCCTCAGGGTCGACCTCTGCTCCCCTGTCAACACAGACTGTGACCGGGTCGGAGAGAAAGGAGAGAAAGGAAATGTTGGTGAATAAATGAGACATGAATGGCAAAATACTTCACAGCTGACAAGTTAATTAATTTTTTTATTTCTATATACAGAAAATAAAATATCCAGAATATGTTAGAGAAAAAATTAAATGTGCTTCTTTCAACGTTTTATAGTCTTTATTTCTAATGATACCTCAATCCAACCAAGTTATTCAAGAACTTCTCCTCCTCCTCCTCCTCTTCCTCTTCATCTGGAATTGTCTATATGTCTACTACAATTTAAATTTTTCAGGCAGTAAATAAACTCATTTTTTTCAGCTTGCCGGCTTAGCCTGATTCCTGTAAATATTTTATCATTTTAGAGTTTTTTTATTATCTTTTAATTGAATTTAGTTTTGATTTATGGCCATCTATATTGTTCTTTTATGAAATTTTAACTTTTGTGTGCTTGTTTTTAATTGGCTGTGCACCGCCCTGAGTCCGTAAGGAGAAGGGCGGTATATAAATCTAATAAATAAAATAAATAAATAAAATAAATGTCAAACATATTAATTCTACAGATCCCTGATGCAATGTAAATTGTCTTGACTAAAACATTCCTATAAGAAGTTTAGAAATGTATATTTTAGAATCCGCTAACATGCAATGTAATGTAACACAAGGTTGTTGTTGTTGTTGTTGTTGTTGTTGTTATTATTATTATTATTATTATTATTATTATTATTATTATTATTATTAATTAGATTTATATACCGCCCTTCTCCTTTCGGACTCAGGGTGGTGAACAGCCGAGTAAAAATCAGTACATGAAAGTTAAAATATTATAAAACACATATAAATTTGGCTGAAAATTAAAAACAGGTAAATATTAAAATACATCAACTCTAAAAACTCAAAAAATTTTAAAAAATTCAACAAGGATCAGGCTAAACCGGCAAGCTGAAAAAAATAAGTTTTCAGGGCCCGACGAAAAGTCCGGAGATCGGAGATCGTTCTCAGTTCTGGAGGAAGATCATTCCAGAGGGTAGGGGCTGCCACGGAGAAGGCTGTCCCCCTGGGGGTCGCCAGCCGGCATTGTCTGGCTGACGGCACCCTGAGGAGGCCCTCTCTGTGGGAGCAAACCGGCCGGTGGGAGGCAATTGGCGGCAGAAGGCGGTCCCGTAAGTACCCTGGTCCTAAGCCATGGAGCGCTTTAAAGGTGATTACCAACACCTTGAAACGCACCTGGAAGTCCACCGGCAACCAATGCAGCTCACGCAGGAGAGGTGTCACGTGGGAGTGCCCCATCGCTCCCATAATCCCCGTGCGGCCGCATTCTGCACCAGTTGGAGCCTCCGGGTGCAGCCCAAGGGGAGCCCCATGTAGAGAGCATTGCAGTAGTCCAGGCGAGAAGTGACGAGCGCCTGAGTGACTGTGCGTAGGGAGTCCCGATCTAGAAAGGGCCGCAACTGGCGTATCAGGCAAACCTGATAGAAAGCACCCCCTATTATTCTAATGTATTATTCTAACATTAGAATAATAATAGAACATTATTATTCTAATGTTAGAATAATATCATATTATGATGATATGATACGATATGAGATATATGATACAATGTAAGGTAACATAGAGTTAACATATAAGAAACCAAACTTGATGACTTTCCAACTGCAAGTCAATTTTTCTGGAAAACTAATTATTTCCAACATTAGCAGTAGTCATAATTGGAAATACAATAAATATTTAGATAATATTGAATGCTAATTTTCCAATGAAAAATAGTTTTTTTATTTAAAAAAATACAGTACTTCTCTTTGAGAAAAAAACATCCTTTTCTCATTGCTCATAAATCTATTAACCAGGTAATTTTGTACGTAGCTAGAATGACTTCATTGTGGCATATAATATATATTAATAAGATTGTATGACTTCTTTAATGTTCTTCTTTTCTCCTCAATCCTGTCTTCACTATCATATAATCTCCATTCTGTTTTCTAATGAATTATATGAAAAGATAAGGAAATGGTCAATGGCAATGGGATTTTAGGGGAAAAAATTATGATAGTGAAAAGATTAATAATAGGCTCATCATTGACCTTTTTTATTTCTAATATCTAAACTGAAAAAAGGGAAGTCAAAAATAACTCTTTTTGGTGGTTCGTGTTAAGTTCTTTAAATTCCTCAAAGAGTGTGGGAAAGGGACAGGAGCTTTCCAGGCACACATATTTTTTTGCCATTCTACTCCAAAGTGCAGTGATGCTTTTAGGTAGTAAACTCAGGCATGGCTTAGCAAACTAAATTTGGTTTAACAAATTATATTCAGAAAATCTCAAACACAGCTTTTTAGAGTCTCTTATCTGCTGCCCTCTTCCTCCCCAACTCATGCAGCTTCTCTCAATATGTTCACTTCAGGAAAAAGAAGAAAGAAGAAGAATATTTCCCTGAGCTCCATAAATTCTAGCACCATTATCAAACTCTCTTAGTTCACATCTGCTTGGTAGTCCAAAATCTACAGCTAAAAATGATTTACTAAAAAGCACATGTAAAATGCTGGCTGCATATCATCTTCAATAAATTCAAAGAAACATCACGTTGTCTTTATTTATGACACTTTAGTTACTTCTGCTGATAAGATATAATTATGCTTCTTAAATGTCTTAAAACATTTATAACATTTATAATCTAGATTCAGATTCTTGCTAGTAACTTAATTACTTTAAATTAGATTTCAGTTTAAAACTAGAATGTATTTTATAAGTCAAGAAGCCTCTGAAGGCATCCATTTTAGGATAAATCCATACAATGCTATCATGCAGTGGGAAACAAACTGATTTGTCCACAAAAGGTTTTTTTTAAAATCAGGATTATATAAAAGTGATATTCTGAAGTGACAGAAATTTAACAAGAGGTTAAACTCAAGCACCTGGTATAAAACTAGTACCTGGTATAAAACCAGCAATTACACAGCAGTGTACCATCTGAATGATAATAATTTACAAGAGACGTCCCGCCTAACTGAACAGACTTTCTGATCCATGATACTTTATCTTCAAAAAGAAATGCCACTATTCATAATCACAGTAAGATACTTATTAGTATCTTGGAAAAAATGTTATCAATGTGGCAGGAAAATGCTAGGTCAAGGAATTGGAGAAAAGAACAGTGACGGTGGGGGGAAGTATGCTGCATTTGATTATGTAGGTTCTTATATTAAACATTTATTTTTTTCTTCAGTTTTACTTTCTTTCTCAATATTAGCTACATATCACTAGCAATTTCACATAAAAGTATAGTCTGGAGGATGCACAGAAATTTGCATCCAACATTTGCACATAACATAATATTAATAATTGCTACCTTGTGAATTATGTGCAGACATTTCCTAAGCAATCTGGTTACTAAGCATAGATTTCATATCTCTGTCTCACACACACACACACACACACACACACACACACACATATATACTGTATATATATGCCCATACAAATACCAAACTAATAATACTACTTTTTATAATAAGGGATAATAATAATAATAATAATAATAATAATAATAATAATAATAATAATAATAATAATAATAATAATAATAATAATTTGTATACCGCCCTTCTCCCGAAGGACTCGGGGCGGTGAACAGCCAAAGTTAAAATACATACAATGTAAAATTTAAAATAATTAAAACTAGATTAAATTAATTTGGCTACCCCAATTTAAAACCCCACCTATAAAATTTATCCATTACAAAATTCTTCAAGCCAGCCCAGCTTGCCAAGATAGAAGAGTCTTCAGGGCCTTGCGGAAAGTATGGAGATCCAGGATCAGTCGTATCTCTCGGGGTAGCTCATTCCAGAGGGTGGGCGCCCCCACAGAGAAGCTCTCCCCCTGGGGGCCACCAGTCGACACTGCTTGGCCGACGGCACCGTGAGGAGACCTTCTCCGTGGGAGTGTATTGGCCAGTGGGAGGTTACCGGTGACAGAAGGTGGTCTTGTAAATACCCGGGCCCTAAGCCATGGAGCGCTTTAAAGATGAGACCCAATACCTTGAAGTGCACCAGGAAGACCATCGGGAGTCAGTGCAGCTTGTGCATGATAGGGGTTACGTGAGAGCGCCATGTTGCCCTCACAATCACCCGCGTGACCAGCTGGAACCTCCGGGTACACTCAAGGGGAGTCCCATGTAGAGAGCATTATAGTAGTCCAGGCATGCTCTCGTCCAGTGACGAGAGCATGAGTGACCATGAGGGGTGCAACTGGCGTATCAGATGAACCTGATAAAAAGCCCCCCTGGCGACAGCTGTCATGTGCTCTTCTAAAAACAGCCACACATCCAGGAGGACGCCCAAGTGGCGCACCCTCTCCATGGGGGCCAAAGAATCGCCCCCAATAGCCAGTGATGGCACCAGCTGGCTGTACCGGGACACTGGCAGCCACAACCACTCGGTCTTGGAAGGGTTGAATCGGAGCCTGTTCCTCCCCATCCAGACCCGCACAGCCTCCAGGCACTAGGACATCACTTCCAGGGCATCATTGGGGTGGTCTGGGGTGGAGATATACAGCTGAGTGTCATCAGCGTACAGATGGCACTGCACCCCAAAACCACGGATGCTCTCACCCAGCGGCTTCACATAAATGTAGGAGAGGTGAGAGGACCGACCCTTGAGGCACCCCGCAAGCAAGGCGCCTTGAGGTCGACCTCTGCCCCCCTGCCAACACAGACTGTGACCAATCGGAGACATAGGAGGGGAACCACTGTAACACGGTGCCTCCAACTCCCAGTCCCTCCAGCTGGCGCAGCATGATACCATGGTCGATGGTATCAAAAGCCGCTGAGAGGTCTAATAGGACCAGAACAGAGGTACAACCCCTATCCCAAGCCCTCCAGAGATCATCGACCAATGCGATCAATGCCATTTCCGTGCTGTACCCAGGCTTGAAGCCGGACTGGAATGGATCTAGATAGACAGTTTCATCCAAATACTGCAGGAGCTGTCACGCAGGCACAAAGCGAAGGTTGGAGACTGGATGGTAATTTGCCAAAACAGCTGGGTCCAGAGAAGGCTTCTTGAGGAGAGGCCTCACCAACTCCTCTTTCAAGGCAGGAGGCAGGAAACCCTCACTCAAAGAAGCATTTATAATCCTCTGGAGCCAGCTTTGTGTAATCTCCTGGGTAGCCAGCACCAGCCAAAAGGGACATGGGTCCAATAAACATGTGGTTGCATTCAGTCTCCCCAGCATCCTGTCCATGTCCTCGGGGGTCACAGGCAGGGCCAGATTTAGATGAAAAGAGGCCCTAGGCTATTCCACTTATGAGGACCTTTCACCTCCCATTTTTTTCGGTTCAGTGTTTTAGTGTTCACTGTTTTTAGAATAGTGTAATTTTAATTTTGCTAACAATTTGAATGTAGGCCCCTCTTGATCTTGAGGCCCTAGGCTGAAGCCTAGTTAGCCTATAGGAAAATCCAGCCCTGGTCACAGGGTCAAACTCATCCAGATAACGTTCTCAAGACCCGCTTCAGCCACCTCGCCAGGACCTACCCAGTCAGAGTCCAAGCCTTCCCGAATCTGAGTGATTTTATCGTGTAGATACTATGCAAAATCCTCAGCTTGCCCTTGGAAGTTTATGCAGAGTGCAGAAAACAACTATGAAATAGTAAACCACATTGCCTTTTCTTTAAATTTCTCAACTTTTCTTTTTGAAGATTTCATCATTTCATGCGTTTTTTATTCATAAAAGTAGTCCTCAATTTATGGCCACAATTGAGCCCAAAATTTCCATTACTAAGCAGGACAGCTCATGTCAAGTGAGTTTTGCCCCATTTTACGACTTTTCTTGTTGTTATGTGAATTGCTTTGTTAAGCTTTTTTAATCATGTAACTAACTTAACAAGAAGCTGTTGGACTTGGAATTTTTTCCTTGAAAACATTTTGCTTTTCAATTAAGAAGTTTCTTGAATAAGAATTGAAACACTTTACGTTTTGAAAAGCACTTTTAGAATAGTAACATAGTTGTTAACTGAATCTGGCTTGCCCATTGACTGGTCATTAGAAGATCTCAAGAAGTGATCACATGACCCCAGGACACTGCAATCATCATAAATATGAGATAGTGGTCCAGCATCCAAATTTTGATTATGTGACCATGAGCGTGATGCAACAGTCTTAAATGTGAAAAACTGTCATAAATCACTTTGTTCAGTGCCATTGTAACTCTGAATGATCACTAAACAAATGATTCATTCTCTCTTTGTAATCAATTAACATACTTTCCTACCACTACCCTTGTTTCAATACACATTAATTCAGTACCTATTAATTCTTGATCTATTTTACTATTTAAAATAATATTTTATTCTTAAGTTCCATTTTCAACTTATATTTTCTACAACATATACAGTAACCCTTACTTTAATATAAGAAAGTTTGCAAAAGTGTAAACTATATTTCCTTCTTTTGGTGAACATCTAGAAATATTACCTGGGTTGACACAAAATCATTGAACTTCGTTTCCATGGCTTAGTAATGACCTGAACCTGTATCTTCCTAATGTACTCTAGCAGCCTAATAACAGAATAGTCACCCATTGTTTCACTGTTGTAGTCCACTTGTGCAGTTTTTTTATTCCAAGTTATCCATATTGACCTTGAAAATGTGCAGTAAAATGTATACATAATAGAATAAGGTCCATGTTTTCATGCAAATGTGCATCATTCTTTAGAGATATTCTCTGTTAACTTATATTCACTCCCACATACATATTGATATCCAATATTCTGCTGTTTCTATGGAGTAAAGCCATCCAAGTGCAAAGAAATTCTGTAAACAGCTTTAGCTTTGCTACTTTTGATATGTTTCATGGGATCAATGAAACACAGTATGAAAATCTCTGTAATTGTGTGACTTACAACTGAGAGCCTTATTAACTTTATAGCAAGGTCACAGAACTTCACACTTCATTTTTAAATTATGTCAGAGGAATAAAACAATTTTCTTTGTCTTTACCTCTAATATCCTGCTAAGCTAACGCAGACCTGACACAGACTTTTACTTAAATTAATGAAGCTATTATTATAATTCTCCATAGGACTATGATCACTTTTCAGTCGGGAAAAAATAGGGGCTGATAGATCCAACTGAATAATTCTTATTATATTTTAGAATCAAAAATGAACAAGGCTTCTTTTATGAATTGCCAGCTCTAAGTAAGCCCCACATTGAATTAATTAATCTACCTGTTATTTTTCCTAGACAGTTAGACAGTAAGTTACATTTTAATCAGCAAAAATGTGACATATTTTTTAATAATGATTTTATTCCTAATTACAAAAGGAGACAAATATGGGATATTAAATGTATTTATTCCTAAAAAAAATATTTATTTACCTTTGACTAAAAATATAGGGATAGCATTGTATTTATAATACAAAATAGACATGCCTTATTTAAAAATCATAAAATACATATTTGGATGAGAAGTATTGGTAATTTTAAGAATATGCATGTGTTTGGCTGCCTTGGGGAAAATGGCAAGTCACAAAATAGCTATTTACCATGCAGTAAATTAAATCCAGAAGATATTTTCAATTATTCCAATAGCAGCATTGTGGGGCCAAATGCAACCTCATAAATTAATATGAAGCTAGAAGTCAATGCTTTCCGTTTCTGGTGCGTATTCAGTAAAAGTTGTTTGTATGATTGCTTTAATATTAAAAACTTGATAAAAACATTTATAAATAAATGCAATTAAAATATTTCATATTTGGAATGGCCCTTAGATATCATCTAATATAATAGCCTGCCTACCATAGGCGTTATTTTAATTGAAACAATATTTTAAAGAATGGACACCAGAAGTGATTGAGAGTTTATTGCAAGAGCATGAAATAGTTCCACGTATCAATCATACATTTGATGACAAAATATCTGCAGGGCTATGCCTGAATGCATAGCCCTGCAGATATTTAGCCTCAGATAGCTCGACGGGCTAGATAGCCTGTTATTAACACCCAGTTGTCTACAATTATGTGAGTTCGAGGCTCAAGGTCGACTCAGCCTTCCATCCTTTCTAAGGTAGGTAAGTTGAGGACCCAGTTTGTGGGGGCAATAAGCTGACTTTGTATAAATATACAAAAGTATGAAGGCTATTGTTTAATGCATTGTAAGCCACCCTGAGTCTCCAGAGAAGGGCGGCATATAAATCTAATTTTTAAAAAAATGCTCAGTGCTTTGAGATAATTGATGGTCATAACAACACTTAAGGAGGTGATAGTTTGCTGCTTCCTGGAGAAGCCATCCCTGGATCCATATTGGACAGTATTACTTCCATCTCCAAAATTCCTTTTTAAACAAGTTTGTTTGAAAGATATCATGCTGCAGTTTCCATGAGCCCAGGAGGGAACCAGTTATCCAGACCCTTTCCAGTTTTGAGTTTTGAGTTCAAATATAGAAACTAGAGTGCACTGATCAGACTTGTGGATGACTTCTGAAAGAAGCAAGATAGGGATCATGTATTTACCCTTATTTCTCCAATCTCTCAGTGACTTTAAATGCCATCAATCATGGTACCATCTGGACCTGTTCAGGAGTTGGGACAGAGTATTACTGACAACTTTCCCCTCTGTCTATCGACAATTCCAGTCAGTTTGATATGTGGGTAGGAATCTGGCACTAGATCCTTTCTTTGTGGGGCCCATCAGGGTTTATATTCATTCCCACTCAAATTTATATGAACCAGAACCAGTTGGATCTAGCAGTTAAGATACTGAGCTAGGAAGGAAAAGACCATGAGTTCAAGCCCTGCCTTGGCCATGAAAGCCAGCTATGTGACTTTAGGTCAGTCACTCACTCTCAGTCCAGCTCATCTCATAGGGTTGCTATTGTGGGGAAAATAGGAAGAGGAAGGTGTGTTGGATAGGTTTGCTGACTTATTTGTAAAAATAATAAAGCTAGGATATAAATAAATAAATAAATAAACAAGCAAATAAATAAATAAATAATACAATACAATACAATACAATACAATACAATACAATACAATACAATACAATACAATACAATACAATACAATACAATACAATACAATACAATACATACATACCGTATTTTCCGGCGTATAAGACGACTTTCTAACACACAAAAATCTTCTCAAAAGTCGGGGGTTGTCTTATACGCCGGGTATCGGTCTCCCATAACCAGGCAGACCAGCCCGAAAGGCTTTGAGGAGCCTTAAATGGTTCTAAGGAGCCAAGCTGAATTGCCTGCTGAGTTGCCGCTAATCAGCTGAGTTACACGCAAGCCCCGTGTAAAAAGAAAAAACTTTCCTTTTACACAATGCTGACCATCCCAGCTGAGTTGCCTGATTAGCGGGCAACTCAGCTAGGATTGCCAGAGCTTGGATGGCCAAGTGCTGTGTAAAAGGGAAAAACTTTCCTTTTACACAACGCTGGCCATCCCAGCTGCTAATTTTTGCCTGCTAATTGGTACGTAGCAAAAATCCACCCCCCTCCAGCTTGCTTACCTTAGCTGCTAGCCGCAATGCTTGCCTTGCCTTGTCTGCAATCCATTGCATCAGCAAGCAACTAAATCTCCCTGCCTGCAATCAAGCAGGCAGGGAGTTGTGGACTTCAACTCCCAGAATTCCTCAACCAGCAAAGCAAAGCTGGCTGAGGAATTCTGGGAGTTGAAGTCTACAAGTCTTAAAATTGCCAAGGTTGGAGACCTCTGTTCTATTGGGTAAGGTTTTTTCCCCTTTGGGAGCTTTAAAAAAAATAGTTAATTAGTTTTTTAGTTATTCTTTTTTAGACCTAGCCATTTAAATGCTAGGTGTAAGTTTTAGGCTAGGAAGTTTTAAATTTAGCTTTCATATAAAAATAAAAATAAAATAATATTTGTGCAGCTTTCTGAGATTTAGTGTGTTTCTGTAGTGTTTCACTCTAACTACACAAACGCACAAAATCTCACAAAGCTGTATGTGGAATTTTGTGTGTGTAAAGTGTGAAAGTTGTTTTTTTGGGCTTTTTGTGGCTGTGTGAGATTCCTGCTTGTTGCAGAGGCTATTTTGGGTCTAGCACAGCTGCTTTTATATTGTGGGCGAGCCAGTTGATGTTTTTTAATTTTTATTTGATGTGCATTGGAAGAGAGGTCGTCTTATACAGCAAGTATAGCCCAAACCCTATATTTTTACAGGAAAAGTCAGAGGTCGTCTTGTACGCCCAGTCGTCTTATACGCCAGAATATACGGTACATACATACATACATACATACAGTCAATTGATGAGATCATCTAGCGGCATGGGTTAAATATCATAAATGCAATGCAGATTCTTTTATGGTACCCGGAGGTTTTGGGGATCTGGGTCAAGAAAAAGAGGCTTTAGCTCAAACATAACAAAACTGAATAGATTGGGTTATAGGCCCTCTCAGATTTTCCATCCTTAGTTCGTGATCTATAATGTCAAGGAAGATGATATTGTTGGAAATTTGTAGGAACCAATACCCAGGCAAAAGGGATTAAAACATTTTGGAAGAAAAAAAATTGTAAGCAGCTCAGGAGATTGTCCCCTAGTTAACTTAAGTGTAAAAATGAGAAGTGTAGGTAAAGCATAATCAAATTTACAAAATTCTGCTATAGCCAATATCAATAAAAGTAGTTTATTTTTCTTATGAGTTCATAGTCTGGTCTATCTAGTGAGACTGACAGGTTTTTCCTGGATTTATGGTTTCCATTTAAAGAACAGGTGACTGCTCCATCTAGGAGGACTTTTGCATATATCTCATGCACTAATTACATGCTTTCCTGTATTGGAAGGTACCAGTCATGGCATTGCCATTTTACTATAATTGCTCATCTTGTACTTTATAATTCTAGGCAGCAAATATAGAGTAAAATGACATATGACAACAATTAACAAACAATTAAGAAAAGGTTCACCCAGCCTCAAGTCATCATGTATGAGGGAGCATCCAAATTTTCCAGGGTTTATAGAATGCCAACAAGTCAGGGTCAAGTAAATCTTATGGGGAGGAATTATGGTGTTCCAGAGACCCATCATTGCAGTAGAGAAGTCATGTTTCCTGGGTTTACAGATATCATTGCTAGATAGATAGATCTGGAACATGTGTATTTAACCAAATATAGTAGGACAGGTAAATAATCTCTTAGCCTGAGAGTTTAGATTATTTATACTTCCAAAACATTTCAGAGAAAATTCTGAGAAAATTCACAAAATGTTTCAGCAATCTTCAATAAGCAATCAGATTCTCAGAAAGGTGTTTACCCCACTAAAGCAAGCTAGGTGTATATTAACTGATCTCCATCAATTTGCAAGAACAGAATTCCTCAATAAGTACTTGTCTTTAACATTTACTCATGGGGAACCTGTGCAGCTAGAGATATTTATGAGTTGCTTTCAGCTTAAAAATAAATCACCTCTAATTCCTCTAAGCGAAATCAATCAAAAGTCTGTTTTTAAAAAAGGTTGTTTGTTTGGTCGATTCTGGCAGAAAGTAAACAGCACTTCAGCTTTTCTCTACCATTAAGGCCTAAATGGCTTAGAAAGTAAATCAATATCTCTAGGCAGCCTTCTGGCTATTGTTTAGCCAGTAGATATAGATTTTCATTGGCTTACTACATCTTCTGGGAGTAACCTCTAATCTTCAGAGAGTAATAATAAGTTCGTTATCTAGTTCAGCTCTTTGTTGTACATTAAAATGGGAGGCATTCATCAGCCACACTTGTTGTAGTTAAGAGATGTGACATCCCATTCTACGTATCCCATAATAAAACAGTTTCATTATATTATAGGACAAAATGCTAGGTAAAATCTTATTTGTTGATAGATTATTATTATTGGCCAAACATTGGGGGAGGGAGAATAGTGGGGGTCTAATTCAATATAAGTTTAGAATGAGCTAAATCTTGATGCTGTTTGTTTGTTATACATACATGACACAAATTGTTCATTATCCATATCAATCTGTTTTTTTACATATAAAATAACCTCTGGTTAAGTACTGATATAAAGTAGACAGCTGTCAAAAGCAATCATTGCTTGTTCAGTTTAGCAGCTAGATGTTAACTGGGGCAAAGTAAACTCTCTTCCCACCCAAGACAGAGAAAAATAATGTTTATGTGATTAGATATATTCTGTTCATAGCCAATGATAATATTCTGCTCCATTGTATATAAATATATATATAAGTAATTCAGTACCACTTGACAAATGCAGAGTGCTTCTGCTGTCAATAGTTTCCCTTTATAAAGGTTATGTAGTATTTAAAAAGCTATTAATCACTTATCTTCTTGATCTCAAAAACAACAAAGAACTCTTAGGATACTTTAAATTATAGCATATATATTCTTCTACCCAAACTTCTCTCTCTCTCTCTCTCTCTCTCTCTCTCTCTCTCTCTCTCCCTCCCTCCCTCCTCCCTCTCTCCCTTTTTTCTTTCTTTCTTTTTTTCTGAGTCAAGAAATGATAATAAAGCTTTCTTAAAGTTGGGTTACAGTTGTACGGTAGTGTAAAATGCTGAAGGTGGAGAATGTAAATTTGATAAAACCAAGGAAATTTTAGAATGTGTATGTATGTCCGTGAGTCCAACTGCAGGAGATGCTGATGTTTAAAGTCTCCAGAGAGCCTGCCCAATTAGTCTAAGAGAAGGATGAGCTTGGAGGATTGTGGCAGGCAGGAAGCGGCAAGTCATCTGTGGTGGACAAGTGATATTGCTGACTGGAGAGCTGACAACAGAGTGGCAACAGTGACTCAGTGCTGGGTATAGTGCACCACTGATCAGCTATTGGAGACTAGGTAATCAATTCATTTGCGTAAGAAATACAAACAATAAAAAGAGCCAAGTTTCAGCTCTCAGCATTAGAGCCACTGAAAAGGCTGATAGAATCAAATCCAGGAAAGGAAGACAACCAGTAAGAAATGGTTCAAGGAAAAATATAAAACTGGAGCAAATTTAGACTACTATCAGATAGTCCTCCCTTATTAATAGTAATTGGGACTTGGAACTCCATTGCTAAGAAATGTGTCATAAAGCATGATGTCACATGACTGTGACAGCAGTTGACATTGTTAGGCACTCTGCAGATATGTAATTGTCATTTGAGACATTCTTCCAGCTCTACCATTGACTTTGTTGTAAGCCAGTGGTGAAGATCATAAATGTTTATCATGTGATTGCAGGATGTTGTAACATTCTCATTGTGAGCTAGTCATTGAATGTCTAAATCATGATCATGTGACCATGTTGTAATTACACAGTTGTAATTACACAAACTCATTACAAGTATTCCTCTTTTAGTGTTGTTGTAACTTTGAATGATTAATGAATTAATTGGTATTAAATAAGGACTACTTGTATACAATCTGTTACTTTGGATTCAGGACCATGAGTAGCAATTTTGCAGCTAAACTAATAGTGAAATTATCTATGCCACATTGGTTTCCATATCTGGCTTAGAAGTCTTTTTTTTACAAGCCCATCATTTTACATGTTAAATCAATGCTATATTAAGTTAGGTGATAATCTTTCCAAGAGTTTTTGATTCAGATACTTCCCAGTTCACTCTTCTAAGTCAAAGCCACTTTGCTTCTTCAAGATTTAATGGGTGGAGAACCGGGTTCAAAATGAAAAGTCCTATTTCAGTAAAATGGGGGCCAATAAAATTTAAAAAAAACTTTACTTCAGAAAAGGGGGAGTTAAATTCAACACCTATTCAAAGAGTCTGACCATATTAGAAAATTATTCATTTTAAAAAGTATTTTGGATACCAGAAGTTGGCAACAAAACAAAACATTCACATGTGTCAAGCTGAACAAGGCTGTCATCACTGCTCTTAGGATGACTATATCTAGTAGAGTATATTTTTTAAAGTATTTTTGAAAAAAAATAATTAAATGCTTTACAAGAACATTTGCCAGTGAGTAAAAGAAAGAAAAGGAGTCCTTAAATCTAACACAGACAAATTATTTAAAGTATTTGTATCAGTCCATGTAGATGTGTCCATAAGACATATACTTTCATTATAAAGAAGAAAGTGACATAAGTTAAAGAATGCACCTATGTAATCTCTCTATCAGTTAATATAAAAATAGTTTGTTTAGTAGCAGACAGAGAAAATAAAATCCCCCACTCCTGTGTCTGAAGGGGATGGCTAGAACATGAAATATTATCAAAGTGGTTTATACAGTTTATGATAAAGGTTGCAAGTCACTTCTTCATATATATTTTTCTTTACTGTGAATCCTTATTATTCCCTACATTTTTACTGTTCAGTTTTACTCTTCCTTTTAGTTTTAGTTTTTACTATTGTAATCATAATCTGTAATATTTTTTTTAAAAAAAATAAAATGGATGGCTGGATTAGAAACAATATTCCATTATCACTATTATGTAATATTTTGACCTTTCCATTAACCAGGACACATATAGCCACTTTATATTTATGCATTATATTTAGATCTACTTCCAACTCCCCAAAGATACTTAGAATAGATACATAGAGGTCCCTCTTCCAAGTTTACTAATAATAATAATCTATGAGTTAGTCTGGCCTAAGAGTCAATAGTCTACCTCATTGAATTTGGATGTCCTTGATTCTACTCCAACACCTTAATCTCTATGTCCCAGTGATATAACTATTCAGAAATTAGACCCAGAGATTTAAATAATTATTTAATTGCAGGTAACATTTAGTACCTTGATTGTTATCATCAATGTCAACAGAAATCACACTTATTTTGTTTTGCAACCACATCTCTTAGCTCTGAGTTACTAGAGCTTCCACTGGTATATGATACATACAGGTATCACACAGATATATGATACAATCCTGCTTCCTGATAACATTGCCTGTTTTGGTACTCTGAAGAGAGAAATTGAATCTTACACCTTTGGATCTGCTGATAAATCTTTGGCAGCTGCAGCAACTTTGTTCTGATGCAGTTTCATATATCTGGTCTCAGATTGCTGCTATAGACTTTGGATCTTATATTCTGGGCCAGCACTTTTGTTCCTGGCAAAGGTTTCAGTCTGAATAAAAGGATGGGTTGTTCCAGACCCACTCACCTACCATTTTCTTTGAAGTGATAGCTCTCTTTGGTAAGCAAGATTGTTTCAGATCAAACAACCTACATTTGTATTTGATCACTAACAGTACATTACTTTTTACACTGAGTTTCGGAATGGGAACAAAATATACTAAATGAAATGCTTCATGTATAAAGTCAGCTTTAGGAATCTGGACTTATAACTGATCTTATTTTAATAATAATAAGTCAAAATCAACAGGTGAGATTACTATCAGAATCTACTACATGAAATCCAGCTACTTATTTCTTTTGGTAACAATCCTGATGAATATTCATACAGAATAACTGAGTCCAAAGAGAATAGATCAAAGATGCACTATGAAAATCCATATCTATAGTTGAGGAAATCAATCAGTGTTAAACAGAGCAGGATCAGCTATTTAAAGAAAGCAGAATAACCAGGAGGTGATAATGACCTTCAACCTCTACCAGGATTGCAACAGGATAAAGTAACGACAGGGGAAACATCCAATATTATTACAAATGGACTGCTAATCAACACATTATCGATTCCTCCTTTTTGTCAAACTCATTTAGTGTCTTAAAAAATGATCTTAGGCTAAACCTTTAGAAAAAACAGAATCAAGTGCTATTAATTATAGAAAATAATCAATAAAATGCTGATTCACTTAAACACAAAGGCAAATCTTGTGTTATTTTTGATTTATAGTCATAATTATAATGAAAAATATGCAGGTTTCACCAACCCCCCTGTTTTTTAAATGAAGCTAATAAAAAGTACAAAAAGTTATTTTTTAAGAAAATGGGCTTAACCACTTGTTAATGTGTGTTTTATGAATTTAAGTGACTACACAATGTGAGAAACAGAGGATATCTTTTCAACCACTGATTTCAACAAATTCTATACATGTTGATTTACAATTTTTTTACTATGTTCTACTTACAACCACATACATTTGTAACTTGCCTATGTCTAATTATGCAATGAATTATAGCCTTTCCCACTATTATATCTCCATGAAACTCAACAAGTTAAACAACTGTTTATTCTTAATGTAAAGCAATACTTACCCGCTTGTTGTTTACTTGTTCTTTTTTTTTCCTTCTCAGAAAATAAAATTCAAATAAGATAAAGAAAAGTAGGAAGCATACTTCCTACTTTTGAACTATGGCATTTAGTTCCACTTGACAATAAAACTGTCCCCTTGTTTATAGCAGTTAAAGCAGTTAGAGCTACTTCCAGTCCTGGATTAATGCAAAAAGGTTTCAAGACATTTCCAGATTCAGCAATAATCGTTGCTTATTTTGTCAGCAATAGAGACTCAGTATTTTGTGCTAGACATACAGTCTTCACTTCAAATAGTGATCAATCAAATATTTTCAATAATAAATTTTCTGTGTACATTTAGCTGCAAAGTATATCGTGAATGCAGATTTTCTAATTCTCTTTTTTATTTGCCCTCTGACATACCATCTTGTACTTTCATTTTACTTTATTTTAAATAGCTGGAGTGTCTACATTGCTCTATTTGAAAAATCTATTCCATTTAGACTTGGAGCCTTAGTTCTGTGCATCTGTTTGTTGTTGTTTGATGCCTTTGACTCAGTCATAACTCCTGGTGACTGCCTGCATGATTCCCTGCAGTTTTCTTGGCAAAATTTTCAGAAATTGACTGATCCAAAGTCATCAAGTTGGCTTCATACTTCTAAAGCAAAACTAGAACTCTTGGTTTTTACTTGGAGCCTTAAAAAATACATCAAACTGGCTCTCAGTCTGCAGTAACAATATATAGCAAACAATCACAATGGGAGTTAAGTCATGTAAATATGCTTACATTATTGTTAAACCGAAATCAAGGATTTGTTTTAGATTGTGAAACCCTGATGAATCCAGTCATCTCAGAAATTTTTATATTTACTTGGAGGATTTTTTTTTCAGGTTTGAGAAAAGAACATTTTCTACCCTAATTTAGAGAAGATGCCAAGGAATAAATCTTGGTCTTTCATATGCAAAACATGTGTTCTGCCATTCAGCTCTCGTGCTTTCAAAAAAAAAAATCTTTCATTAATCACAAGAATTTTTTATCTGAAGACATTAGATATTAGGAATTGATATTGTTGTATACTAACTAAGCAATTTAGTGCATCAAAGTGGATGATGCAGATTCTTTGATTATTAAAAAAGAGACACTTAATTAGTATGGGGGAGGAAGACAATAAATTACAGTTAACAGGATTGTAGCTTTTAAAAATATATAACTGGATTGATACAACATTCATAAATTCCCACTCATATTGTTGGATAAAACTATTATATCATATTGTTATGAGGTATATTTGTACTGTGAGTTCATTTATTTATTTGGTTCATAGGTAGTTATGGTAACAATACTTTGTTTTCCTAGGGAAATCCATTAAATAGATATATATTTAAAATTATTCTGAAGTTACAATACAGGTTTGCTTTCAGTGCCTTTCATGAAGATTATAAACTGACTTTTTTCTATAGAATTTTTTTATGAATAAGGACAATAATTTGAACAGCACACAATTAACATACATTTGCACAATGCAGACAACAGGTCCTGAACTGAAGACCTTGCTATCATCAAAAGCTTTCACAATGTTTGTATTTAAATGACATGGCACTTAATTCTGACAATCTGTCATATTCTTAGCAACTTCAAAAAAAGAGCAGTATTCATCTTTTCTATCAAAAGCTTTATGGTGCAGAACTGTTCGTCTTAATGTCATGTCAATCTAACAGGCATTTTGCTTGCCTGTCATTGTTTTTAAGGCTATCAGCAAATATATAAATCTGTAAGTTTTTATCAACAACTATCTGTGATCATTTAACATATATTAAGATCTCTGCTTTTAAGAAACAGTTTAATAAAACTTTAAACAATGATACAAATCCTGGACACATTCCAGAGACGTTTATATTTTGTGGTAAAATTTCAGTTGCAGAGATTTAAGGATGTTCTTAAAAATTTTCATGTTTTTAGCCGAAGCACAAGCAAGTAGGTTTTTGTTGTTCTGCCATCCTCCAAGATAATTATTATATGCCTGGTTTTTCATGCATTTTGCACTTGGATGATAAATTTAAACAATATTATTCATTGTCTATACTTGCAGCTTTTGTCTTCCCCTTGTTCGAACAATATTATGTGGCTGAACACCATTTAGCTATTAGGGAGACCATAGGCAAACAGCTGTCAAGTAGAATTCATTTTGATAGCAGAGGTACCTTCTTAATGTGGCAACCATTCATCCGCATCTGAGGTAAGGCAGTATAGTGCTCTCTCAATGTTCTGAACTAAGATTCCCACAATGAATTGGCAGCTAAATGGAGGTTAAATGCAAAACATCTCATAGGTAGTTTGCTGCTTCTCCCAAATGGTAACTATGTTGTGATATGTGAATTATATTTACATTAATCTAGATCATGGTAAAAATTGATGCAACATATTACAGCTGAGCAAATATGCCTCATCAATCCTTTTTTTGCCTAGAGTGGTCTAACTACAGTTACCTTTCTGAGGAGGAGAGAATAGGCAAAACTGATAATGTAATTCCTAAATGAAGTGTAATATAATTTAAAATGGAACTTCCCACTAACTAGTTATCCATTTTAACACTGTTCTTTCTCTCTTTCATAATAAGTTCCCTTTCTTATTCCTGCACAGCACCAATAACTTGTGACAAAAAGGGAACTATTCAAGGAAGCCTAATAAAACTTTTTTCAGATGTATATTTCTAGTTGGCTGAAAAGCCTTGACATTTTAAACATTTAATTTAAAATTGATACAAGAATCGGATCAAGTAATAATTACTTTATTTCCTCTCCCCTCTTCTAAGAATTCTTACTACAAATTTTATGGTTTTAAAAACATTGAAAAATCTCCTCCTCCTCCTCCTCCTCCTCCTCCTCCTCCTCCTCCTCCTCCTCCTCCTCCTCCTCCTCCTCAACCTTCGCAGTCTAGCCCAGTATTTCTTATCTTTGGCAGTTTGAAAATGTGTGAATTTAAGTTCAAAGAATTTTCCAAGGTTGAGAAACACTGGGTTAGTCTGTAGTCCTAGTCTAAAAATAGTCTTCCAAGCACTAATTAAACCTGAATTCAGATGATGCCATCCTTTAATTATTTTGGAAGATTCTCTATTACTGCATAATTATTGATTAGCTATAAAAGTCATCAAAGGAGATGTAGATTCAAAAAAAATAATTCTAATATTAGCAAAAAAGTCTGAAATAATAGAGGGAGCCTCATTCTAACAAACATGTTTTTAAGGGTATCAGAAAACCTTTACATGAAAATTTATAAGTCTTGTTTTCTCATGTTAAAACTCTGTTAATAGTACTTAATACTTAGGTGATATTTTAAGATGATTTAAATCATAGCAAACATCTGGCATTAAATCATTATGAAATAGGGCATGATGGTAGGTAACATTTGCTGATGGAAATTCATCGTTGCGCCAAATGAATTAAATAGCACATCAACTGTATTTATCTCATTAACTCTAAAAGATCTAAAACATAATGAGAAAAAATTCTATATAATTTTCCTCAGTGTTCTTGAATTATTCCATATAGAGGACCTGGTTGATAATAAAATTAAAGAGCAACTTTCAGACTCTAATATGTTGATGGACCGAGAAGGATCCATAATAATACTTAACATTCAGACTCTATATCAGAAGAAAAAAATTAATGATATATGATCTAAAAGGATGCTATAAACCAACTTAATAATGTCTCCCCACCCCCGATAAAATTGCTAAAACATAGCAAAGATAATTCTTGCTATTGAAACAAAAGAAAACCTTGCAATAATACAAAGCACGTAGTTAAAAGGAATTCCATTCCTTTTGGCTACCATAGTTATGTGAAGTTTCTCAAAATCCAGGATTCCAAAATTGACATTTGAGGAGGCCTGCAATGTCAGCTTTGATAAACAGAAGGCTTTGTTTTCCTGTCTACACTACTTTGCTGGTTTAGAAATAAATTAGTTCATCCTTTTCCAGTTGAAAGAGAACTTCCAAATATTATGCAAATGCAAATATCTTTGCATTTTGCATATATTGGGAATGTCTGTTGTGGTATTATCTGTCTTTATTGATGGACAAGACAAAGTTAGATACTGGGAGTACAAAAACTCCTATTCCCTTGAACTACTACTGAAAGAGAGCTGTGCGATTTTATTTAGCACTAAATGCTTCCTTGCTTCAGCGTGATTGCCACTTACTTTCTGTTAAATGAAAAAAGTGCTTTGGATCAGTAGCACATGACTGAAATATTTTATTCCCCTCCATGGATGAACAAATGCTGGTTGTATTTTACAACCTACACTGCTATGGCTATTTTGTTACATTGTTTCTTTAGTAGAAAAAAAAATTATTTTAAGCAGCAGAATAAACATTTTAATAAATAAAATAAAATGACAACTATAGTTACACATATTTTCATATTTGCAATTGCACAGAGAGATTTACATAGAGACAAAGAGGACATTTAACCCAATGCCATGAAACTAGGCATATTTTGTTTAATACAACTACAGAACATATAATGGAGTATTTATAGTCATAATAAAGAATGAATGAGTCCCTATAAATGCACACTATGACTGGATGTATTATTTACAAATGTTACATTTTGCATCATCTTGACATTTGACAGATTCTAAGGGTTATGTCAGCTATGCTTCACTGGGTAATAAAATACACTTAGTCCTGAACCATTGAAAGAAATTCAACATCTTAGAAATATATATATATATATATATATATATATATATATATATATATATATATATATATATATATATATATATATGCCTATGGAATATTCATCATCAATCTCTTTGGGTACAGCGATGAATGGATTTAGTTCAGATAATCATTTTATAAACTTTATCTATAAAAATGTTTCCAATTAATTTACCCAATTTATTTTTTAAATTTTTGTTTGACAACAAAAATAACTTTCCTGTGTATTTCATTTCTGCATTATACAAAGACAAATAGTAGAAAATAGATCCATTTGTCCTTGTTCATGTATAGGGTTGGATTTAATCACTGACTAATTAAAGTAAAATAAGAATTTAAAATAAGATATTAAAAAATGAATATATACTAATATGATGAAACAATGATTATGAGCAAAAGACATTTGTTGTAATGTCTTGAGTACAACAATACTGAAACGTAAAATTTGGGTGCTGTTTGCAGTTTCCGAAAGAATGTAATACTAAACAATGGTGAAGGACGGACAACAGATAATTTTATAGTGTTTCTCAACAAATCTATGACTAAATTTATATATAAGAATGAAACATTCATACAGACTGACACCAAATAGCTTTGTGTTTTTTTTTATCAGACTAGTCATGTTTGTGGTACCTGCTCTAATATATGTCAGTAAAATAGGAATGGTAAGCTCACAATTGATATAAAAGCTGTGAGTGGCACAAAGACCCATGGAAAGATGCATGCTCGGCATCACAAGACAAGAAAGACCTGCACATGGATTAGAGAACAAACAAAGGTATATAATATCATCAAGAGAGTAAAAGAATCGAAATGGAAAGGAGCTGGTCACATAGGAAGAAGAACTGATGGCAGGTGGACCAAGGCACTCATAGAATGATCCCACTTTAAAGGTGACCACCTTTAAAACGCTCCATGGCTTAGTGCCGGGGTACTTACGGGACCACCTTCTGCCACCAATTGCCTCCCACCGGTCGGTTTGCTCCCACAGAGAGGGCGTCCTCAGGGTGCCATCAGCCAGACAATGTCGGCTGGCTATTCCCAGGGGGAGAGCCTTCTCTGTGGTGGCACCTACCCTCTGGAACGATCTACCCCCAGAAATACAAACGATCCCAGACCTTCGGACTTTTTGTTGGGCCCTAAAAACTTAATTTTTTCAGTTAGCTGGGCTGGCCTGATTTTATGTTGATTTTAAAGTTTGATACTGATTTTAATTGAAATGTTTTAAATTATGGGCCAAATTTATTTAATTACTTTTAAAATTATTTTATCTTTTGTGTACAAATGTTTTTACTCTGGCTGTTCACCACCGTGAGTCTGAAAGGAGACGGGCGGTATATAAATCTAATAAAAGATAAAGAAAGATAAAGATATTAGTTAGAAAGACACAGGAGAGACCTTCATCCTGCAGTGGATAGACAATGGCTAAAATGCTGATGATGGTCATGTTGAGAGAGACTGACTAGCCCAGTCACCTAGCTGGCTTTCATTTCTAAAGGAGGCCTAGTCGCCAGGTTTCTAGGATAGCACCTGAACCACTACATCAATCTGATTGAAGAAAGCAAATTAGAATTAATTTGCAGGTTGCGTAGGAATACTGGAATACTGCCTATCAGCTGTTCCAGGCTGCGGGGATCGCCACCACCTGTCACTGTCCATTGCTGCTGCCACCTATCACTGCCTCTGTGTGCCCCATTTTCGGTCTCCACATGCCCTGTTTTCAGCTTCTGCATGTCCCATTTTTGGCCCATTCCAGGCGGCGGGGATCACTGCTGCCTCCATCTATCCCTGCCACCTGAAATGGGCCAAAAAAGCAGAAGCCAAAAATGGAGCATGCGGAGACCAAAAATTTGCACATGGAGGAGGTGATAATTGCCAAAAGTGATAGGCGGCGACAGTGGTGACAGGCGGAGGTGATCCCTGCAGCGTGGAACAGCTGATAGGCAGTATTCCGGGAGGCTGATCCAACTGCCAATCAGCTGCTTGTGCAAAATCAGACTGTGCTGAAGTTGACCAGGCTTTTTGCTGTTTGCTGCAAGGAGGTAAATTGCTTGGAGGCAGAAACTGAAGAATGGGGGATGGGGGGGGGGCTTTGGCAAAATTCACTGTATAAATGCACAGACATTTCCACCCACATTTTTAGGGGTAGAAATGTCATCTTATACACCGGAAAATATGGTATGTTTTTTAAAAATCCCAAATTCTAATTTTAGATAAAACAAAATAAAAATTGGAATGGAAGCTGACTATATATTATAAGTGTACATCCACATGCACACACACACACTCATATACACACATCCTGCTCTTTTAATGCATGTGTACTTTTTTCATATCGCTATCTGAAAAAGAAAAAAGAATAAGAGAAAAGGGCTTTGCAACAGTAACCATAGCAAAGCATTATGTCTGAAGTTAGTCTACCTCTTGGACAATGAAATGGAAGAACTAAATGAATTCAAGATTAAAATCTTGTAAGTAGAAATGGACAAATACAATCATTTAATATTTAAAAATCACAAGAAATCTTCATTTTTTCATTAGAAAATTGTAATTAATTTGCTAAATGTGATTTCATAGGTAATCTTTATTTGACTAACTTTATTATGTTGATTGCACATCTTCTAAATATGTTTTCCAAAGAGATAATTATCTTAATTTGCAACCTGAAAGAGTGTCTTTGAAATGCAGGGAAACAAGTGGAAGTGAAAAGATAATCCAAGGTTTTATTTTAACTTATGTTTATTAAATATTATATCACTCTTATATCATTCAAATTCAACAAAACTTTAATTGAAAAATATTACAAAACAAAATATTATTTTAAGATATAAAAATAATCCATTACATGTTATATAGTGTCACCCGTTAAATACTTATAGGATGGAGGAAAATATCTTTTTCTTCTCTTATTATGATCCGTTAATTTCAAGATGAAAATGCCTAAGGGCACCACTAAGAATACCTTCTGGGTTAAATCAGAACCAATGATAAAAGTAGGTATAAATAAACAAATGCATATTATAGAGTAATGGGATTATAGTAGGGCCATAGCAGAGAGGAAAGGATGCACCTTGTCCACTAAATTGAAAGTAGTGAAGCAGTGCTGGAAGAAATCCAGAATTCTCAGTATATCAATCTTAATAGAGGACCTCATTCAACCTCTGCCTCATTTTGAAGGACACTATACCAACAAATCAGAGGAATATCCATAAGACCACCGCTCTCAGAACAAAAGACAGAGACATTTGTTCTCATACATATAACCCAAAGTATGGATCTGCTTCGTAACTATCACTTTTATTATCACATAATAAAAAAGGAACAACTAGAAAATGAAACAATTAACATCTTCAGACAAAAGAATTTCAGAAGAAAACAACACACAACACTGTATATCAGCAGAGGAAATGGTGACAAATTAGAAACCCAAATCTATCAAAAAACAACCCACACTAAATAAAGTGTTCCATTATCAAACTAACAATCTAACTTTCCACAAGAGGAGCTATGTATGAACATTATTCAGACAAGTACAAACCATCTGGAACAAACCAGAACAGCAGGAAAAAAAGTAGACCTTCTATATATACCATTTTATATAAAAAATGCCACAATAATCCACTACAGCACAATCAACACAAGCTATGAAAAGGATAATACTACTATACAAAATATATCTGAAAAGCAATCAACAAACTATTAAAACCACACAATACCACTATAGCAAATGCATCAACTAAAGTCTTTTAAGTACACCAAAAAACCTGTGTAATTCAAGAAGGAAAAAACAGGAGTAATCTATAATATAAAATATAAGGAGTTTGAAGCCAAGTATGCAGGACAGACAGTCAGAGGACTAACATAATACATCCATGAACATCAGCTAGCAGTCAGAAACCATAATGGAAAATTCTTTAACAGCAATGGATGGTCTCCACTGGGAAAGTACGAGCATCCTAGTCCAAACTAAATCCAAAAACACTAGGGAATTTCTGGAAGCTTGGCTTTTCAGAAATTCATTAGTAGACACATAAAAATAAACCAAATTTACACACATTTTTTAAAAAACAGTAAAAAGTTAAGAAGGACTACAAAAACACCAGAATACATTCTCTCCAACAGCCAACACCTAAATAAGGAGTAATTAACTCCAAGCAAACAATCAAGCAGAGAAACAATACTGTAATCAAGAAACCATCTAAGAAAAAATATACCTTCCTCAAAACTGCAGAGTAAGGTATTGTATATAAACAGAGTGCAAACCCCATTTATTCTGATGATATTACCTAGCTCTTTAATGAAACATTTTCAAACATATAAACAAACTCCGAGAGCATCAAAAACTCCACAGTTCAACCCTGAGCTACTATAATTTCTTTTATTAAAAAAATAAATCTCTTCCAGAAATGGTATCAGAATCTTAAAATCATAATTTAAAAGCTCGATTCATGTTACTAATGAAGAACAAACATTAATCATTAATTAATTATCGAAATGTCCTGTAAAAACCAGCTTTTCTGCCCTTATAACTTTAGTTAATTCACACTACTTTATATTGCAGATCAGACTTGTCCACAATATGCCTGTACAGAAAACATTAAGAATACAGGGATCAAACAGCATGCCTTGTTATCAGTGTGCATGTTGTCACAGCTTCTCAGCAAACTGTGACTGAGATGTATTAGTAGGTCAAAAGGGGAAAGCTCTTCAATTTTTTAGAGACCTAGAAAACAGCTGACATTTGAAGAAGAGTTTAAGCTTAGTGGGATGTCAACTCAATGGTTTCTCTTACTCATATCATCATTCTCTCCAAAAGACTATTAGATAGATGATAGGTAGGTAGGTAGACAGGTAGGTAGATAATGGATGGATGGATGGATGGATGGATGGATAGATAGATAGATAGATAGATAGATAGATAGATAGATAGATAGATAGATAGATAGATAGATAGATAGATAGATAGATAGATCTCTTTGACAGCCCTCTGCTTTTTTATATGACTCACTGTCACAGCCACTATAAAGCTCACATAATGACTGGGTAAAGCTAAAAAGAAATGTGCTATGAATCTTGCTTCTAGGAGCTGCAGAGGTTGGGCCAAAGGTGAAATTTCAATGAATTACACTCATAAGTGCCCATGAATTATAGATGACAGCATAGCTAGATGCATTATTTTATCTCATATTATGGCCATGGATAGTTAGAAGAATTCTTTCTTTGGCAGCTTTATGAAAATGTTGGCAGCTTAAAGAGGTTGGACCAGACTAGATCTATCTTAAAGAAATAGATAATAAGTATATTCTGTCTCCTAATCATGTAACACTGCTTTTTGCCTTTTCAAAAGGTTAATATTAGAATTTTTAAAACTCAGTCAGAATAAATGTAATGATTTGCTATAGCTTCTAACCATTATTTTTTTCTGAATATAAATAACTTTATAACAATTCCTACTGTTATTTTTCTGCCTATAACATATTTTATTTGTCCAAAAAGATAAATCAGCTTGTAGTAACAAACAATATTTTACTTAAAAACAGGATTTATTCATTTAAAAGGATTTATCAGCACTATTTTTGCTTCAGTGCTAAATATCCTTGGTAGCTCTATTATGTTTTGTTTTGTTTTTAAAATGCATTCCTTATTAAAACCTATTAAGAACTGGTGGGGGAGATTTTTTTTCAGAAAAGTTTATAACAATTAAGAAATTGGTTATGCCCAACTGCTTGTAAGAGCAACCAAAATTCATCTGAATAGGTTAATTATGGCATATAGTTTGGCTTCCTCACATTTATGTGGAATACAAAAATATATTTAAAATCTAAAAATCTTCATTTTGAATTAAGTAACACATGATTTAGAATTCAGTACAGTTAATAACTTCAAACTACATGATTCAAATACCACTGCTTAATTTTTAGGTATACCATTCATATACCAAAATGAAAACCTTTTTAAAGTCATCTTGTTGCCATTCTCTATGAGTACTTGAGGCTGCAGTGGAAACCAATAGTATCAGAATGAATCAAATCAAGCTCAATAAAATCTATTGAAGAGATAAACTAACACAGATTGCTTTAGATAAGATTCACCATAGAAAATTCAATCAAGATATGTGTAACATCATACCAGAATAAATTGTAATGTATTTATAGAATCATAAGACTAGAAGGGACCTTGGAGGTCTTTTAGTTCAATCCCCTGTCCAAGGCAGGAGTTCTTATACCATCTCAAACAAATAGTTTCCTTTCTTGAAAATCTCCAGCAATGGAATCTAAAAGTTGAATCATGGTAACTGGAGTAATCAATATGATCAAAGGTTGCCATAATTCAATTTTTAGATAACTTTGGCCTGAATGATTGAGTCTTCATTGACATACTCCAGCAATAAAGCAACCACAACTCTGGAAGGCAAACTGTTCCATTGATTAATTGTTCTCACTGTCAGCGTTTACTGAAACATATTTTCTATAAACAAATGTCATTTTCTGGGAAGCCAATCTTATGTGCTATTCAAATTTTGTTAATGCTTGAAACTGAAAACTATAACTTGAAGGGTTCTACATCTATTTACTTTGAACTGAAAGAAAATCTGCTGAAATTATCAAGTTGCTTGTGTCATTAAGTTAATATTGACTCTTCGCAACTACATAGTTTCCAAACTGAACTTTCAAGCCTTCCAATAATATACCATTCACCACTTTAATTGAGTCTATTACCTTGGTGTTGGTCATGCTCTTCTTTGCCATCTTTCCACTTTTCCCAACATTAGAGTCTTTTCTAGAGACATCTTCACATAAAACCAGTTCATGGTTTTATGTGAAGTTTAAGACCAAAGAGGAGAGTGAGGGGTTTTCTAAAGAGAGTTTTTGTAAAGTTTTTAAGGAGTTCGGGGAAAGGGTTGGTTGGGTATAGGGACGGACTTGGGGGGTCCGTATAGTCTCAGAGCAGCAGAGCGAGTCTGATGGTTATGGCAGGAGGAGAGGGAATGGGGGTTTAGTTGGGATGCCGGCGGATGAGGTAAAAGGCTATTCTATCAGTGCAGTGGGTGGGAGGGGCAGACATGGCGGGCACAGGAGGCCGTATCATGTTTTGGGAGTGCACACTCACTATTTGCGAGTGGTGGCGCGCTCCGGCTCCCAGTACACTTCTTGTATTTCAGGTTGCACAGAGTCTCAAGGCCTGGGCCTTCGGCTGATGTTGTGTAATGCCAGGTCTGCGATGAATAAAGCCCCCCTCATTTACGACCTAGTTCAGGAGGAGGGTGCAGACCTGGCAGGGTTCACAGAAACCTGGTTGGGCCAGGAGTTGGGGGTCCTCGTTGAGATGTGCCCATGTGGCTTCCATGCATTCTATCAGCCGAGGGCTCGGGGTAGGAGTCATTATCAAGGAAAGTCTTTGTCCGAGGGAGCCCACTATTCATCAGATAATCGGATGACAGTCTCTCCTTGTGAAGTCGTGCCATGGGGTGCAGATGGGTTTGCTGACTGCGTACCTGGCTCCCTGCCACATAGCAGCAGCCCTGCCTGAGCTACTCAACGTAATAGCTGGGCTGGTGGTGGATACCCCCAGACTTATGGTCACGGAGGATTTCAACTTGCCATCCATCAGTGAAACATCAGAGGTAGCCCGGGAGTTCATGGCTTCCATGACAGCCATGGACCTGACCCAGTTAGTTCAAGACCCCATTCACATGGCGGGATATACTCTGGACTTGATTTTTGTCTCTGGTCAGTGGTTGAATGTTCTAGAATGATCTTGTCATGGACAGATCATTCACTCCTTCAGTTAGACTTTCGAGCCACTTCCCTTCACCGCAGGGAGAAGGAACTGACTAGGTGGTTCCGTCCCAGGCACCTGATGGACCCGGAGAGGTTCCTGACAGAGCTTGGGCCAATCCCAGAGGCTCTGGCTCATGACTCGGCTGAAGAGCTGGTGGCCGCCTGGGATAGGGCAGTCACTGGAGCTTTGGACCACGTCGTGCCTTTGCGGCCTCTGACTCAATGCCAATCTCAACTAGCTCCTTGGTTTTCCAAGGAGCTGAGGGAGATGAAATGCCGGAAAAAATGCCTAGAGAGCGATTGGAGGGCCAGCCACTCCGTATCTGACCGAACACTGGTGAGGTCTTACATCAAGACCTACCTAGTGGTGATAAGAGTGGTGAAATCTAATTATTTTTCCTCTCTTATTGCGTCTACAGAGAACTGCCCAGATGCCCTGTTTAGGGTGACCCACTTTCTACTTCATGTAGGAGCGTGGGAGGATCCCTTACAGGGTAGAGCTGAGGATTTGGGGCAATACCTGCATGATAAAATCACTGAGATTCAGGAAGGCTTGGACTATGATTGGGTAGGTTCGGATGGGATGACGGAGGTGAGTCTTGAGAGTGTTATCTGGGAGGAGTTTGACCCTGTGGCTCCTGAGGACATGGACAGGATTTTGGGTAGACTTAGCGCTGCCACATGTTTATTGGACCTGTGTCCCTCCTGGTTGGTACTGGCCTCCCGGGAGGTTACGTGAGGCTGGTTTCAGGGGATTAACGCTTCTCTGAGTGTGTGTTTCCATCTGCCCTGAAAGAGGCAGTGGTGAGGCCCCTCCTCAAGCCTTCCCTGGACCCAGCTGTATTAGCAAATTATTGTCCAGTCTCCAACCTCCGCGAAGGTTGTTGAGAGTGTGATGGCACAACTACTTCCCCGATACCTGGATGAAGCTGTCTATCTAGATCCGTACCAGTCAGGCTTCAGGACGGGATACAGCATGGAAACGGCATTGGTCGCATTGGTTGATGATCTCTGGAGGGCACGGGACAGGGGTTGCTCCTCTGTCCTGGTCCTTCTAGACCTCTCAGCGGCTTTTGATACCATCGACCATGGTATCATGCTGTGTTGCTTAGACGGGTTAGGAGTGGGGGGCACCATGATACGGTGGTTCTCCTCCTTCCTCTCTGACCATACACAGTCTGTGTTGACAGGGGGACAGAGGTCGATCTCGAGGCGCCTCAGTTTCAGGATGCCACAAGGGTCAGTCCCCTCACCTCTCTTGTTCAATATTTATGTGAAGCCTCTGGGCGAGATCATCCATGGTTTGGGGGTGAAGTGTCATCAGTATGCTGACAATATGCAGTTGTACATTTCCACCCTGGACCACTGAGGTGGAAATGTACAGCTGCTCTTGATGCCTGGAGGCCATGTCAATTGGCGACCCCCAGGAGGAGAGCCTTTTCTGTGGGGCCCTCTGCCCTATGGAACGAACTGCCCACAAAGATACAAAGGATCCCCGACCTCCACACCTTCCATCGTGCCCTTAAGACCCTGCTATTTCATCAAGCCGGTCTGATGGAAGGATGAGTTTTAATGGGTATTTTAGTTCTAGGGTTTCAATAATATGGCCTAATTGTTGAATCTGTTTTAATTGCTTTTAACTTTTGTGTCTTCATTATTTTTACTATGGGCTGTACACTGGCCTGAGTCCTCTGGGAGAAGGGCGGTATTAAAGTGCAATAAATAAATAAATAAATAATAAATATGTGTATCTTGAGTGAGAAATATGAATGCATTTAATGATCCATTTCTTCATTATTATTATTATTTTTTGCCTATTTATGGTATCCTATGGAATTTTCTCCAACACCAAAATTCAAAATATTCTTTCATTCCCACCTCTTCAAACTCCAATTTTTACTTTCGTAGAGTAATATCCATAATTTTGATCTTTGTAGATCAAATACCTTCAAATATCAAAGTTTTAATACCTTTGTCAGGGCCTTTATTGCTACTCTATCAAATGCTAATCTGGATCATATTTCTTGACAATTTCTTTTTTTAGAAGAAGACTCGTACTTGTCATTAATGATCAGTGAAGTGTCATTAGTATAGTGTTGTTGTTTATATTTTTTCCTTCAATTTTAAAATCATATTTATCTTCTTCCAATACTTCAATATTCTCCTTTTGTGTGAATATGTGTAATGGAGTCTTCAAGTCAATTTAGATTCCTGTGAATTGACTGGACTAGTTCCTGCAGTTTTCTTGGAAAAACTTTTGGAAGTATGGATGGTCCTCAACTATCCCAATAATCCCAACTGAGCCCAAAATTTCTGTTGCTAAGTGAGACTAGTTAAGGAATTTTGTCCCATTTTATAACTTTTATTGCCACAATTGTTAAGTGGATCACTGCAATTGTTAAGTTAGAAACATGGTTAAGTGAATCTGGCTTCTCCATTGACTTTGTTTATCAGAAGGTCGTCAAAGGTGATCACATGTTCCCAGGGTACTGCAACCATAATAAATATGAACTAGTTACCAAGCATCTGAATTTTGATCAGGTAATCATGGTGATGCTTTTTTTCACAAAAGTGTGAAAAATGGTCATAAGTCACTTTTTTCTGTGCCTTTGTAACTTTGGTTATAAGTCTTATAACAAATGGTTGCAAGTCAAGGACTACCTGTAATTTGCAGTTCCTGTTTTCACAGGGCTAAGAGAAACTGGCACAAGTCAGATTCATGCCAATAATGGAAATAGAAATAACAGTTTCCCAATTTCTAGCCTGATTCCTTAATCTCTACATCAAACAGATTTTATTTGCATATATAAATTGAATGAATGAATGAATGAATGAATGAATGAATGAATGAATGAATGAATGAATGAATGAATAGCTAGCTAGCTAGCCTTACTCTTTTCCCATGTTCTTTCCATATTGAAATTTCATGATTTTTGTATGGGATCAGGGTTGAGGGATGAGGATGAGGACAATGAGATGTTCTGGAATTCCCATTTTCTAAGCATATTTGGTTGGAATTTATATCACAATTGAAAGTCTTTCTATAATCAATAAGCACATGCACTTTTTTTGAATTCTTTGGTTTTTTCAGAATCAGCAATAAAATCTTATATTCCTCAGACCTTTCTAAAACCATCTTGGATGTCTGGCATCTCTTTTTGCATGTATGGCTCTAAACAGTGTTGGATGATTATGAGTTTTATTTTGTTTGCATGCAAAGACAAAGACATTGTACAATAGCGTACACACATAAGTCTCATTTCTTTGGTACTGGTATTCATTTTGATCTCTTCAAATCTTGTGGCTACAAATTGATCTCCAGATTTGCTGACATGGCTTCCTTAGAACCTTGACAGATTCTCCTTCTGTTGCTTGTCATACATCTGTGGATTATTGCAGTCTTGTAACTTGATAAATGACATAGTGCTGATCTTACGTAATCTTTTAGAGGTTCTTGTAAATTTTGTTGTTTTTTCAAGTCTGTTTCTATTTCTAAAGTCTTTACAAATATAGAACTGCTTTTTGTCTCTTCTAAACAGCTCACTGAAATTCTTTATTAAGTTACTTCATGAGTTTTTCTTTCTTGTTTTGCTTTTCCTTTCTTCTTAAAAGAGTTTGTTCTGACATCCAGTTTCTTCCTTCTGTTTCTTGGTCTTTGGCAATCTCTTTTCACATTCATCTTTCATAACTTCTTTGATGTCATTCTTCAGTTGCTCTGGTTCCCAATCAATGACCTTTACAACTTCAAAGCAATTCCTAATGTTTTCCTTGAAAATTGAATATGCTTAAAATTATGTAATGGAAACTAGTTGGCTTTCTTCTTCCAATTTGCACATGAATTGTTTCTGTGGTCTTCTACAGTCAGTTCTTAGTTAAATCTTTGTGTTATAATTAGAAACATAGAAAATTGACAGCAGAAAAAGACCTAGTAGCCCATCAAGTCTATTCTTTGAGTTATTTTAAAACATTTTTTATTCTTTTTTAAAAATTCTTAGACATGTGCTTATCCCAAGCATGTTTAAACTCAGTTACTGATGACTAACCCATTATCTCCACTGGAAATTAGTTTCAAATTTCTATTCTTTTTGTGAAGTAATACTTTCTAACATTACTTTTGAACTTCCTTCCAGTCAGTCTGAGGTTATACCCCTATGTTCTTGATTTTTGCTTAATATTGAAAATACTGTCTTCTAGAATCTTATAATATTTAAATATTTTAGTTGTGTTCTCCTTTCCTTTCTGTCCTCCAGGATTTACATATTCAGTTCCTCCAATGTTTTGTTCCTCAGACCTTGCGCTGCTGGCCTCACAGTTTACTCATTTTGCAGTTATCTGCTATGACTACTGATAAATCCTTTTCTTGTGTTTAACACTGAATCCTCCAATACTGTACTCTGTCATAGGATCCTTTTTCCCTAAGTTCATAATCTTTAGAAACAATGAACTACAATTTCCACAAATTTTCCAGCAATGCCAAATCATTTTCCATGTTACGAATAACCCTAGAAACATCAACACTATTACACACCTTTGTGTCATCAATAAAAAGAGAAACGTCATCTAGCAATCCTTCTGTTATATCCCAAATACATTGAACAGAACAGGGCCCAGAACTGAGCCACTTGTTGACTCCCTTTTCCAAAAAATGTTTGGCATAGTTAAAAAAAATCAATCAGTTTAGTTTGACATGATCTACCCTCAGTAAAGCCATGCTGCTTTCAGGAATGATTCCATTAATTTCACTACTATGGATGTGCACAGGCCTATTTTGTCCAGCTTCTTCTCTAACCCCCTTTTTGTGGATGGTTGCAATATTACCTATTTGCCATTTCTGAAGAACTTCACCTGTTAGAAGAGACCAGTTAAACAGAACCCATAATGGTCTAATGAGCATACAATGAATACTTTTCAGACCCATTTCAGATGCATTGCTTTAATAAGTTTTAAGCAAACTAGCTCATCTGCCACCCTCCACTTATATAAACCCTGGGAGAAAAAAACCTACACTGCTAGGACTAGTATAACCTTCAACCTGTTTTAGTTATTCTAGTTATTTTGAGAAGACTGACCAGAAATATTTGTTTGGATGTTTTGCTATAGCTAATTAAGGTCTCCCTTAACATAAGAATGGTTTGCATTTTTTATTTTGGCAATTGCACAGTTTTTCTCCTTTTCTCACTAGTGTACCTAAAAAAGGTTTTATCCCCCTCCCTTTAAATAGATTTAGCCAGCTCCTCCTCTTTTTGTGCTTTAGCAGCCTAATAACTTGTTTGGTTTTCTTCTGCAGGTTTTTATATATTTCTCTATCAGATACATCTCTGTTATTCTTATACAGGTAGTCCTTAATTTACAACAGTTCATTTAGTGAACATTCAAAATTACAATGGCACGGTTCTTTTTACACACTTATGACCATTGCAGCATTTCCATAGTTACATGATTTACATTTGTATCCTTGACAATTGACTCATATTTATGATGGTTGCAATGTCCTCGGATCATGTGATCACTTTTGCAACCTTCTGTCAAGCAAAGTCAATGTGTAAATCAGATTCACTTAACAGCTGTGCTGCTAATTTAAAAACTGCAGTGAATCTCTTTAAAATGTGGCAAGCAAAGTAATAAAACAGGGCAAAACTCACTTAACAAATTTCTTACTTAGCAACATAAATGTTGGGCTCAATTGTGGTCGTAAACTGAGGACTATATTTCCTATATGTTGATTCCCCCCCCCTTTTTTTTTTACTATGCTACGTACTTCTGCTGTGAACCAAAGCTGGTTTCTCTTTCCTTTGCTTTTACATAATGGTTGTTAGTTCCAAATTTTGTTGCCTAAACTGTGAGCATGAATGCACATGATATGACACACTGTCAAAATTATTAACTGCACACATATCTATCAGAAACACATATCAGAAACTCCAATAATCCTATTAGCTTTAGATTGCTCTGGACAAAAACATTTTGTATCAATTAACTCTCTATCCCCTTTTTTCAGTTTAAATAATTCTCCAGGAAACCCCTGAATTTAATACTATTTGGTTCAGTCTCTTGTAATGGATGCAAGTCTTTTATACAGCTTTACATCATACCAACTAACTTAACCAAAACCTTCAGCTTTACACCAATCTTTTATACTGAAATTTTCCTTTTTGCTCCATATATACAGGTAAAACCTGTGTACAGGGAAATAAGGCTACAGAATACCTGCTAAATTCCTGCATCAAACTCTTAAAGTACTTTTGCACAGAAAACATATCTTTTGGACACATCATTAGTGCCAAGAAACACAACATCAACCTCACAATCTTTACTAGCATTCTTGACAATTTTAACAATGCAGCTCTTTTCTCTGCTGGCAATAGCACCAGGTAGACATTTTACCTTTTTCAAAACCTCCCCATCCTTTCCTAAACCAACACCTCTTACAATTGAGTCATCAACCAGAAGATGTTTGATGTGTCAATTGTATATACCTTACTCACTTCATGTAGCCGAACTGCAATCTTTTATACACCTTTTGAACATTTTCTTCACAGACCACGATCCCCTATCCAGATGAATCATTGTCATCACAAACAGTTGAACCTGAATAAATTCTTTTAGCAATAATATCATCAGTATGATTTCTACATTCACCATCAGATAATATTCATTTGTACAGATGCAATTTTGTTTCAAGGGAATGTAATTATGAAAAAATCATTGGCATGCAGATATTGTTAAGCAAGTCTCCTCCTTCGTTTTGGTTTGCTAAATCCTACAATCCAACTACATTTTTCTTTTTTATGTTTCCAACTTTATCATTTGTGTCTCCAACCATAATGCACATCTTGCTTCAAACTTCTTTGAATTATAATTTGAATTTGATCATAAAAATCATGAAACTCCTTTTCTGCTGCACAAGTGGTAAGAGTGTAAATTTAGGTAATTGCCATATTAAAGAGTTGTTCATAATTCTGATAGTACAGATAGTCACAGTTCATTTAGGACCGTTCAAAGTTACAACAACACTGAAAAAAGTTACTTATGACCATTTTTCACACTTACGACTGTTCCAGCATCTCCACGATCGCCTGATCAAAATTCAGATGCTTGACAATGGGTTCATATTTATCATGGTTACAGTGTCTCAGGGTCATGTACTTATCTTTTGTGACCTTCTGCCAAGCAAACTCAATGGGAAGCCAGATTTAACCCTTTGCTAATTTTGCAACTGCAGAGAACAGCTGTTGCAAGAAAGGTCGTGAAATGGGCAAAATTCACTTAACAATTGTCTCACTTAGCAACGTAAATTTTGGGTTCAATTGTGGTCATATTTGAAGACTGCCTGTTTTCAATCATTAATTGCATGTAAAAAAAATTTGTTCTGGTTAAACTGTTTATAACTTTGAAAGGATCACCTTCCCTTCATTTTTAGTGTGATATTCTGACTTAAAATGTTTAATACTAGTTCATCTCAATTTGCTGATGCCTAATCTGTCAATGTGCAGCTGATTCATTTCATATTGCACTCTATTGAAACTTTCCATTTGAGGTTTTTACATTCATATTCCCATTGTAAATCTTTGTATCTTCAAGTTTTTGCTGCAGTGTCAACAGCAAATGTACATCATAGAGCCTTTAATCTAGTCATGTAATAAATAGAAATAAATACAAATAGTACTTTGAAAGATTCTCAGCTGCTCCTCAGTGGCATGGTGAGTACCACCTGACTTGAGGCACTCTTGATCTAGCAATATATCTTCAATCATTTTGAATTTTACATCCATGTGGTTTTCTTGATAAAATGCAGGAATAAGTTACCAGTGCCTTCTATTGCACAGTATGAAAATAGTCTTATTTCAACTGATATTCTGCTTCCAGGATCATCTTATATCACTGCCACACAATATAGGTGCATGCTTATTTTAGAGGAGGAGAGTTGGAAATACTTTCACACCTTTGGGATATATCTTTGGCATATAACACCAGAATTCTTTTATCATTCTTCTCAGGAACAACTTTGTATCGCTCCCCCCCCCCCCAACTTCCTACCCCTCCCTCCCCTATCTAGCAATATTCACTTGTCTAAATTTCAACTATGACAAATTTATTTTTGAAAAAAAAAAAAGGAAAACAAAAATATGCAAATAAATACTTATAAATTATAAAACACAAATAGGCTAATTTTGAACTATGCCCTCTTATGCCTTCATTGTTCTTTTATACATTGGTTTTATTTGTAATATAGCCTGATAAACTAATTCCACTGATACGATGTGCAGTATTCATTAGCAATCTCTTTAAGTGTTGTTTAAAAATTGAAAATTGGTCACATATATATTGGCATAAAACTTCACATTTGCAGTGGCATGTGAAATAAATATGAATTCACCCCTGAAAGATATTTTGATGTGATTTTTTAAAAAAGCTTAAGTAGAAGAACTAATAATGGCAGCAAAAGAAATTAAACAAGATGAATGAGCATTGCTTTATTTTTAGTGTTCTGTCAATTTAACTACAGTTCTTAAACTTATCATTTAATCACTTTTTATATGCCTTTTAAAGAGTGTTAAATGCTTAGGAATGGCACAACATGTAATATTTTTTTTTGCCTAAAAGTGAAAAAGAATGATTTTTTAAATATTAGTTTAATTATAAGAAATCTGACATGCAGAAGAAAACAAATTTAGTAAGCATCTAGACAAATGGCCTGATTATACTATCCTAATTTGGAAACCTAAGTCTCACCTTTTTATAGAATAAACGTACAGTTTTAAAGCAAATGATACATTTTACTGACATAACTTCTATTTATCAAACAATAAATTTCTTTGAAAATAAAAGTTCTTTATATTAAGGAGGATAGTCTTCTGGTCCCATTTTTTAGGAACATTGTTATATCTTAAAACCAAGATTTTATCTTTCTGAATATTTTTGTAACAATGTTCCAGACTACTAAACACCCTTTTCTTTTACCAAAACCAGTAAACAATCAGCATATTCTATAGGGGCTGCATGGCATTTTAAACTCTATTGCATGTAAAAAAAAAAAAAACTTTGCTTAGGTATACTAAGCCTATTTACAGTGCAAACAGTAATTAAAGCTTCAGGCTAGAGACCCGGAACTATGAGTTCTATTCCTGCCTTAGGCTGGATGACCTTAGATGGGTCACTATCTTTCAATCCTAGGAAGAAGGCAGCAGTAAACCCCTCTGAACTCTTGTTAAGAAAACTGCAAGGATTTATTGTAAGAAATCAACATTGACTCAAAGGGACAACAACAATAACAAAAAGGTATACTCAGCATTACTAAAATAATTTTTAAATAATCATAAAAGGTTGCCCACAAACATAAAGAGTTAATCATAGCTATGCTAAAGCCAATATAAAGCCTCTATAAGGAATTATAGAGCAGTACACAAGAAATATAATTCATAGTACATGTAGCATTTCTCCAACTTGATTGATTAATTGATTGATTGATTGCCATTCATCTAACAACAACTGACTCTGGGATATATACAAGAAGACTAAATACAGTTAATAAATACTAAAACAATCGATAAAGTTATTATTTTTAAAAAATCAACAACTAAAAAAGAAGGAAAATTAGGCAACCTTCAGAAAATCCAAAGTGTGAAACACTTTGGGTGGGGGGGGAGGGGAAAAGGAAGAATATTCCTTAGAACAAACACCATAGCAGAAAAAGTCCATCAACTAGGGCCTGCCAAATGTAACTCTCCAGCTAATAGAAGGGGCGTTAGTCCTCCCTGATACACCCCTTCTCATTGGGTGGAGACAGCAGCCAGATGTGGGTTGTGCTCATTGGTCAGAATAAAGGACTGAGCCTGTCAATTGATTTAAATTCCGCCCCTGTTGCCAGGGGATTCCAGCTTTTGTCGAAGGAGGAAGCAGACTCTGTGTGTGGATAACATCTATTTACCATATTAGAATTACATCTATCTACAATATTAGATTCCAGACTTTTTAAAGGGTGGGACTGGCTGCTGTCTCCACCCAACGAGAAGGGACGTATCAGGGAGGACTAATGCCCCTTCTCCATTGGATGTGGAGACAGCAGCCAGATGTGGGACATACCCAAGTTCATTGTCCCAGTTCACAGGACGGCACAGTCTGGACCAAAGACTCTCTCCTCATATCAACATCTTGTAACACTCTCCTGCCAAATTCAGCAGCCTCAGAGCAAATTTATCTAATTTGTAATGCCTAACAAATGTAGAAGGAGAGGTCCAAGTAGCTGCCTGCCTTACAAATATCAAGCAAAGAAACACTCAATGTCCAGGCAGCTGATGTTGCAGCACTTCTTGTGGAATGAGCTGTAACATTACTAGGAGCAGGCAACGATCTGAGTTCATATGTGGTAGTGATGGTAGCTCGAATCCAGTGACCAATCGTTGATGATGTCACACTCTGTCCTAAAGAAAGAGAAAAGAAATGAACAAAGATTCTGTCTTACGAATCTCAGCAGTCCTTTGCAGGTAGATCTGAAGACCCGATGTACATCCAACGTATGCCACTGGCTCTCCAATGGCGTCAAAGGAGTGGGATTGAAATCTGGAAGGACTAATTCCTGTAAAAGGTGAAAAGGAGAATTAATCTTAGTCACAAAAGTCGGATCTAACCTGAGGACCACCCGGTCCGTGTGGAACATACACAAATCCTCCCTGGTTGATAATGCAGAGATCTCAGAAATTCATCTCGCTGATGTTATAGCGACCAGAAAGGCCACTTTGCCAGATAATAGTCATAAACTTGTCAACCCTAGTGGTTCATATGGAGACATAAGAGTGTCCAACACCAGTGCAAGGTCCCAATTGGAGTACTGATGTAATACTGGAGAACAGAGATTCTTTGCTCCTCGTAGGAATCTCCAAATCAACGGATGTTGAGACAATGAATGAGTGGAATTGTAAGACAGTATGGAAGTTATAGCTGCCACCTGTCTCCGTAAGGTGTTAGGAGTAAGACCTTTTTCCAATCCAGTCTGGAGAAACATCAGGACCTGCACCACAGACGCTCGAAGAGCTGAGAAACCTTGGATCTTACACCAAGAGGAAAAGGTCTGCCAAGTGGACGAATAAATTTGTTCTGTTGACGACCTGAAAGATGCTTGTATAGTCCAAATTACTGAGGTCGGGATGTGATCCCACTGAGAGCCTCCCGCTCAACCGCCAAGCGGTCATCTGTAGCCACTGAGGCTCTGGATGTACAATTGCCCCTTGATTGAGGCAATCGTGGGTACATGGAATCCTCCAAGGAGAAGACACTGATAAACTCATGAGATCCGCAAACCACGACCTCCTCGGCCAATGTGGTGCCACCAAAATGACCCCCACCTGTTCCAGCAGGATCTTTCGAAGTACCCTTGGGATGAGTGGAATTGGTGGAAAAGTGTAAAGCAGATCTTGTGGCCAAGGGGAGCGCAGGGCATCCACAGCTTCGCCTGTTGAAAATGGAAACGGGAAAAGAAGCGTGTTTTGTTGGGATGCAAACAAGTCTACTTGTGGCATTCCGAAATGATCTGCAATTCTCTGAAATAGGAGATGATGGATGCTCTCTGTGATCTATCTTTTGGCGGCTCAGCCAGTCTGCTGCCACATTTGCATCTCCTGTCAGATGTTTAAGTTCCAGAATAGGTCTCCACCCACCCGATGACTTAGGGACTAAGAAGACCCAAGAATAGAATCCATGTCCCACTTGATCTTTAGGCACTCGTTGAATCGCCTTAATGGCGAGAAGGTGACTAATCGCCGACTCCATAAGGGTTCGACGTTCTGCAACCTGAGACTGTGGACAGTGGATAAATGACAAAGGAAGGGTTCAAACAAATTCAGTGGCCAGTCCTGATCGAATGGAGGCCCGGACCCAACAATCGGACTTGGTACCCTCCCAAACCTTGGCGAAGAGGCCTACCTAATCTTCCGCCAATGGGAGGTTCCCCAGTACCACTAGCGGCAGTGGCAGATGAAACGACACCCTCCCCCTCGAAACGGCTGTCTAGACGCATAAGGTCTGCCTCTTGGTGGTCTCTCCTGAAACCTCCTATGTCTGGGCAGAAAATTACCGATGTTATGGGAAGATCCCAATCTTCCCTCTGGTGATCTGAACTGAGGGCGAGGTGTATAGGTGTATAGGGTATGAATCGAGATTCCACCCTATGGAAGACTGCTGTTAATATTTTCTTCTTATCCTTAGTTTCTACAAGAAAAGTCTCTAGGGTTGCCTGAAAAGGGAACTGATGCTAGACACCATTTATGTCTAGCGTCAGCCTGCCAATGGCGTAGCCACACTAGACGTCCGGCTGCAATGGAGGAAGCCAAGGATTTTGCTGCAAAGCGAGCTGCATTTAAAGTAGCATCTGCAGAAAACTGCACTGCCACTACGATCTTGTTCAAGTTCTGTTTTATTCTTGAGTCATCCGGTGAAAGCTTTTCCTGTAGCTGGTGAAGCGTTGATTGATTGAAAAATGATGCTGCGGAGATGGATTTGATCACCCAGGTAGCCCCGAGATGAGCATGCTGCAGAACTTGCTCCGACCTGCGCTCTTCCGGCCAAAATCCTTCCTCTGGATCCCCAGGAACTGACACAAGGCTGCCACTGGTGCATCGATGGAAGGCACTTGAAGCAGGGTAGACCATTCAGAAAATATAGTGAAATTCTTTTTGTCAATAGAAGTAGGTACCGGGGCTGAAGCCGGAGAGAACCACTGCTTCTTAATGACATCTAGAAAAAGAGGTGATATTGGAATGGCCGTCACATGTTTTGATGGTTCGGCAAACAATGGGTCTAAGACATCTGGAGCCAGCGTAGGCTCTGGCTGTGAAATACCTCTGAACTGTGCTGTATTCACTGCTTTAAATAACAGAGACTTAAATAGAGCTTGTGGAAACAAGCCTGTGAATGCCAGTTGTTCAGGAGGAAGACCTTCATCCTCCGACAATTCCGGTTCCTGACTGTCAAACTCTTCCTCCACCGAGTGTCTGCTGACATCAGAGATGGATGGAGAATCTGAACCTGCCAGAGAGAGGACATCTTCTAGATCGACTCTGTCTGGCGAAGCAGGATAGTTTGAACGATCCATATCTACCTGAGTTAATCTGGGAAAGGGGAAACTATGACCAGCTATAGTCTGTTGCACTGTTGCTGCAATCAGACGCAGAATGTCCTCTGTATGTAAAGAGACACAATCATGACCACGGGCAGGCTTGATCTCACTAGGGACTCGGACCGACACAGAATGTTTAGGTGAATGAACCACTGACCCAGTGGGAGTGCTAGACATCCATAAAGTGGATATTATTGTTACTCTGAACAGGAGGAGGAGATCCCCATAAATCAGATGACTCAACTAATAGTGGGAAATCTCATGTTGACATCTGATCCGGGGTCAGAGAGGAGGCATGTCTACATTCTCCTGGAGACCCAATAGTTATAGGTAATGGGACAGAACCAATGTCCTTGTCTTTGACAATAGATTTTCTTAGTAGCTTCTCCTTGCGCTTAGGGGGAACCTCAGAACAAGGCTTAATTGCTACTCCTTCCCCTTGTGTATGCTTGGAAGCTTCCATTTTAGAAACCACTGACTGCTCTCACACTGTGGCACTACGGCCATGTTTTGACTTGGCCAGAGCCTTAGGCATGACTGGCCTTAATTAGTCAATAGGGTTGAAAAGACACTCATCATCATCATCATCATTATTATTATTATTATTATTATTATTATTATTATTATTATTATTATTATTATTATTATTATTTCTAGCCTTGTAATAGGGTAGTGTAAATTTAAGGTAGTTTAAATCAATATAAATTTTTTCTAGATGTAAATTATATATGTAACACAATGTCCAGTAGTCAGATGAGGCAGTCTTAGTTTATAAGGTTAGAATATGCTTACAGCCGGCACAGAACTAAAGATTGGAGGCTTGATAGAAAAAAACTGTGCCCTTGCCCTTAAACAAAATGGCAGCCGAGCAGTCACCTTAGAGCTCGAGCTGGCATAACTGTCAAAACTGAGGCACTGCTCAGTCTCAAATGAAGGCAGATCTGTCTTAAACAGTCTAATTTGGCCAAATGGTAAAGGCACTGTCAGAGTAAATAGACTACCCGCAATTAGTCTCAGTCAGTTAAGAAGCAGTAAGCCTGCTTGTAAAAATAAAATGCTGACAAGCAGCAAGCCTTTGGGAGCGCAAAAACACCACTTCACAGCCAGCACCAAATTCAATCAGCTGAGAGACGGTTGGGCTAAGCAGCAGTAGCGCTTTAACAGCCTATTAAGAGGAAAGTAGCTTCTGCTTAAAAGCTCCAATAAACGGAGATAGCCAGAGAAAGTGAAGCCTCGTAACGAAAAGGTAATTAGCCTCAATCAGCTGTTAGGCAATTTAAAATAGTAGAGAAAATCTACGCCTCGTTAAAACTGCCGACAAGCGGCAAGAATCAGGGAGCAAGACAACTCCTCAAATGTAAAAGTTTATGGCTATGGCTGTTGGGAGAATCGATATGGAAGCGCAAAGCTCCACAACTGGTAACGTTATTTAAATTGCCTCACAGCTGATTGAGGCTAATTACCTTTTCGCTACGAGGCTTCACTTTCTCTGTCTATCTCCGTTTATCGGAGCTTTTAAGCAAAAGCTACTTTCCTCTTAATAGGCTGTTAGGATCCCACCAGCTAAACTGGTGACTTTGGATCATCCCTGGGAGCGAAAAGCTCCACTAACCTTAGAAACTGACCAGTTTCAATGTGCCTCTGCTGTTAATCGAGGTATATTGAGGTAAATTTTTGTTCAAATATTATAGTAAGCAGAAGAGTAGTCCAATACAAAGTCCAGTGGTCAAAACCAAATAATCAGATATAAATAAAATACACTCTAATGCTGAAAGCTGTCAGAGTTAAGTATCCACACAACTGTCCAGTCTGACGGATTGAGCAAAAAGCTAGAATCCCCTGGCAACAGGGGCAGAATTTAAATCAATTGACAGGCTCAGTCCTTTATTTTGACCAATGAACACAATCCACATCTGGCTGCTGTCTCCACATCCAATGGAGAATTTGTAGCACATCTCCTGGATCTATTGATAGAACTGGGCAGATAGAACTGGGGACAGCTCCATCAGCTAAACCAACCCAATGCTATATAAGAGCAATTAAAGGTCAATGCAAGTTGCATTGGTTGCCAGTTTGTTTCTGGGTCCTGTTCAAGGTTTTGAATAGGCTTGGTTTTGATCTTGAGCTCTCTCCCAGCCACTCTCATCGTATTGACATGATTTCCCTTCCCATTTGCTCCCACCCAAGCAATCTTCTTTTTGGGCTCCCATCCACAGGAGGGAATCACACAGTGAAATCAGAGCACAGGTGGGTTTCAGCAGGTTCTGACCAGTTCTGGAGAACCGGTAGTGGAAATTTTGAGTAGTTTGGAGAACGGTAGTAAAAATTCTGACTGGCCCCATCCCCATCTATTCTCTGCCTCCCAACTCCCAGTTGATCTGGAGGAAAGGGGGATTTTGCAGTAACCTTCCTCTGGATTGGGGAGGGAATGGAGATTTTACAATATCCATCCCCTGCCATGCCCATGAAGCCACGCTCACCAAGCCATGCCACACCCACCAAGCCACACCCACAGAACTGGTAGTAAAAAAAATTGAAGCCCTCTACTGAATCAGAGGCATATAGTCGCAAATGGAAATGTTTTTGATAGTTTTCTCATTCTTTTCTAGGGCTTACAGAAAAAAAATACAAGATAAGTTCCACAGTGGAGAAATGTCCACAGCAGATTCCCGCTCTGCTACAACCTTCCCACTCCTGGCCTAAACACTGCCAATACCCAAGAACTCTTTTTCAATTAAAAAAAAAGTTATATAGTCCATGAGCATAAATAGGTCAGAAGCAGAAAAGGTGAAAAGAAAAAGAAATATAAACCTGTTGTGACCAGAGCTGTAACCTACTGTAACCTACAGAACAATGCCAAGTCCACATATGCGGCCTATGAAACAAATTAAGCTGGAACAGAAAGACTGCAGTCCATAGTCTATTCATTGGCTCACTTCTCTAATCTCCAAATTTCCTAGAGCTGCTGACACAAGATCGTAGATATGGCATGGGTCATTCATTGTCCACTCTTCCATCCATTCATTCATTGTCCACTCTTCCACTCATCCTCTAGCCTGCATTTTCAGCTGCCAAACTTCCCAATGCAGCTGGCACTAAGGTCTTGGGTGAAACAATGCTCCCCTGTCTGTTATCCAACTTGCTCTAGCCTATTCCTACTGCTTCGAAGTCTCTTTATGCACTCATCAGGGTGACAATGTAGCAAACCATTCTCATTTTCTAGCCTGCTCCTTCTGCTTTACAGGATCCCAATGCACCAGGGCCACAGGCATGGTATACAGTATACCATACAGTATACAGTTTATACTTCAGCTCTTTCAAATCTTTTGACTCTGAACAGTCAAGAAGATTCCAATTCAGTGCCTGTCGGACAATAATCCAATCATAATGAACCTGGTCATCAGTGACCATTTTTCTTTTTATGTTCATATTAAGTATCCGAAATCATTTGAGAAAATAAGATAAATTGATGTTATCCAATATAAATGAATATTGAAATATCGCTCATCAAATTTTAGACATTTATATTAATCTCTTTCCCATCTGTCTTACAAGAACTATAATGCCTATACATGGATTTAAGTTCATCTGTTCTATATATTTGGCAAGGGTATAGAGAGTAGGCCCTTGATAAAGGCCTTGTTTAACTTCCAAACAAAATGGAGTAGCATTTGAAAGCTCTAAGTCTGAAAGGTAGCAGAATTTCCCTCTAAGCTTAACTGCTAAAAATTCCAATATTAAGTCCATATATTTTTAGAAATTTAATATGAATTCCAGGAAGCTCAATGAATGATCTTAGAATCCATTTTTCTACCATTATGACACTTCAAATAATTGTATGTATTTCTTTTTGTTTACATTTCTACATCAAATAAGAACTAAAAGATGTTAGTTTTATAGAAGTCAATCCATTTAAAATATTTATTTCAATCATAATAAACTAAAAGTTTTGTTATCAATTTGAACAAATGAAAAATCAGAATTTTCCATTACAATGTAGTATTTTATTCCTGTTACATTAAACTGTGCAAACTTAATTTTCAGACTTTTAATGCTTCCTCTTTAAGGAAAAACATAAAAATAAGATAAGTATGTGTGGTTCTCATTTATTCAATACTGCATATGAAACTTTCCAATACATGCATAACATAAAATACATCCAATTTGTAAAATCAAAACTTAGTTCAGATTCAGATGTTATTTATAGAGCCATACAAGATGGTACATGCCTCATGAAAACACATTTTGAAGGATGTTTTTGCTAGTTCCTTTTTTGTACTTTTAAATGTGAAGATTAATGCCGCATTTTACAATAAAAAGTAGAATATATACACTGTTAGAATAATTGTTAGAGCCAATTATTTTGCAAAATATGTGGGCATATTCCTTAAAATGGTACTTATCCAAAGTATAACTATCATCACTTTGTAAAGTATATTTCTAAAATATTTCACAGCATGAACTTGGAAAACTGAAAATTCATATTTGCTTAGAATGGGAAAAACCCTGCTGTTGAATCGAAAGATTGTTTTTGAATCATTATATCTTTTTGTAAGTCTCTCTTAGCTAGTTGTTTGGTTCCTTTATTATTGCCCCTGGCAGTCCTTTCTTGATTGGCAGCAAAGATTTGAGTCTTATCTGATTGTGAATTTGTGATCAAAGCTGCCAAAATTAAAACATTTGTGGTGGACATACATGTAATTACAATAAACAGGAAGTATAGTTCTTTGGGTTCCATAAATTTAAAATAATGTAAGGCTACTCATTTTGGTTTCTTTATTGTTCTTTTTCCTCAAACACTTTCTAAATCTAATTACCCTTTCCTTTTTGATAATTGTCTTTTACCCCTTTTCTGCACTTAGTCATCTAAAGTCTGAATCTCTATTTATATATCGTTGTCAGTGGAAACACAATTCCCAACTCTTATCTTTTTTTAAAAAAATTATTAGAGCATCTTCTCTAATGATATATTGGAATTAGAACTCCAAACATTTAGTCATGCTGTTTGAGAATGACTCAACATACATGCATCATGTTTTGGAATTGTGCCTTAGGAAAACAACTATGATAAAGTATCTTCAGTCTAATGATGTCTTACTAGTGATGTAAGGCAACCATGGAGATAACCTTGAAGAAATTTTTCAGAGATTGTTATTACAATAACATCACTGAAGTGCATGCTTTGCACTAAGAACTAGGGAACATATAAGAAAGAGACGCAAACTGGCTCTCCGGAATATGAAAAGGAAAGAAAAGAATAGACTGGGTTGCAAAATTCTCTAACAATAGTCTATCTCAATAAGAATACTTAGTCTTCTAATGTAGTCTGAAGATGACCACATTAGGAAACAAAGGGATGACACTAAACACTGTTTGCCAGAATCCACTCTGTACAGAATTATGTGTAGTGAGGCTAATTTCATTAATCCTAAAGAGCATATATAAAGGAACTTTTCAAAATTTATATAATCTTAAATTGTCAAAGGATATAATGTTCTATGAAAAAGAACTATGCTAAAATAGAGGCTTTAAATTTCAAACAATATGCCTGGTCTAATAACATTTTCTCGCTACATTAAACATCCCATCAGTTTTTATTTTACTTTATTAAATACTAAACCATGGGCATTAACTAGGTATTGATTTAACTTTATAATAAAAGCTGACATCCTAGCTCAACCATAACTTTGTCTTTATTAATTCTCTTATTAATTAAGACTTTATTATTGAAGTCTATTAAAAGAATTGTAGGAATATGTAAAGGATAAAATTAAGAATGAAAAGGGCATAGAAATGTATGTATTAACATGTCAGACTTCACACTACACACAGCAATAAACCTTGACATTCCAAATTTTGAATGTTGCACTCATCAAGTTTTATGGTAAAAGCTTCATAGACACAATATAGCTAGATATGTTGCTTTATTGCAATCAAGAAAGAAGTCATATATGAAATACCTACTTACTGCAGAAAATGAAGCCCCCCCCCTTGTCTCTGTCTCTACCTCTGTGTCTGTTATGTTTTACTTTTTATCTGTCTCTTTTTCTCTCTCTCTACCTATCTATCATCTATTCTAGCTGTCCAGATAGAGCAAGTAATCATTTATATTAGGCAGTAGTATATTGGAAGTTACTGAAGGCAGATGATCACTTTAGTGATAATAGCAAAGACATAATTCATATTGAATGGAAGAAGACAATGGCAAATCAGTCCAGAACTTTCATTAAGAAAACCAAATAGATAATAAATACAAAATGACTGACAAAATGGTGCCAGATGATTGTGCCCTCAAGTCAGGTTGCACTGAACATCATATTGAGGATAACTTTAGGACTACTAATGGTGTGTGTGAAATGACTAGACTAAAACCTTCAAAAGATCTAGTTCCTGATTTGCCATAGAGGAAAAGGAGCCTGAGTAGCGTAGGGGAGTAATGCCTCCTACAAAGGCAGCATTTAAGATCCAGCTGCTGCAATTACTTGTGAGTTCAATCCCAGGCAGGCTCAAGGTCGACTCAGCCTTCCATCCTTTATAAGGTGGGTAAATTGAGGACCCAGTTTGTTGGGGGCAATAAGCTGACTTTGTATAAATATAAATATACAAAAGTATGAAGGCTATTGCTTAACGCACTGTAAGCCACCCTGAGTCTCCGGAGAAGGGCGGCATATAAATCAAATTAAATAAATAAATAAAAGAAAATCTAAATATGCAAAAACAGAATTACATTAGGAAAGTGGAACATAAGGAGCATGAAGAGAGAAACCTCAACACAATGAAAGATGAAATGAAATGACAACAGATTGACATCTAATGCATCAATAAATTGAGATGGACTGAGATTCAATAATTTGAGTCAGAAGTTCACATTTGTATACTCAGCAGCTGAAAAACAAAGAAATTGTATTTTTTTTATAGTTAGGAAGAGTATAGCTCAAATTGTATTTGGCTACAATGCAATCAATGACAAATCAGTCAGGAAATATGCCACCAGCCAGCACTTGGTAGAGCAGCCATGAAGACTTCAAAGAACATATTCAAATCTGTGATGTGTATTTACCTAGACAAGCATCAGAATTGTTCAAGTCATAGTATCCCTATAGCCCTTTATAAAGCAAAATCAGCTTATCAGGGACAGCTATGAAAATGCATTAATGGATCATCAAACAAATCAACCCAGACTTTTCATTTGAGACACATGACAAGGCTTAAATTATTTTAGTTCAGAAATCTATCTGTCTAGAGAAGGCTGTAATGTTGGGAAAGATGGAAAAAACAAGAAAAAGATAAACACCAATAAGTTGGTGGGCCTCAGTTACAGTGATGATGGGTGCATGGTTGGGAGACCAGAGGGAGACCAATTAGGGAAAGATTGTCATGAAAAAAAGTTAATATAGTTGCTAAGAACTGACAATGATCTGACAGCATATAATCAATTAATCAATTTCCTCTATTGATTGAATCAAATGGAACTCTCTTCAGAAATCTATCAACAATATAAACAACAACTGAACTGTCAATTGCCTAGCCCACTAAACCCATTAAGATACAATTAATTAGTTAATCCATAGGCTTTAGTGGGAAAAATGACGATAAAGCACCCAACTTAAATTAAAATTTAGTTTGTATAGAAGAAAGATGAGAGTTTTTGTATCAGTTGCTCAGACATATTATTTATTGTTTCATGTCAAACAACAAAACAACTTCAATGAAAGATGTGTCTCAGGACCATGATTAACCATGGTTAATCCACTAAAGCATATGGATTAAGCAGGTAACTGCTGCTTTTTCTTGCAATTACCATTAGTGGAAATATAGGCAGGGAAATCATCTACTCAAGTCTCTCTCTTCCCTGTGGGTAACTTGGATGAATTAAGCTTGAACTAGAGTAGCTATATCACTGAGGAATAGCTGCATATAATGGTATCCATATTGCTTACTGGACTCTGTGGATATTAGATTCCCTAGATGAAATAATAATTTATTGTATTTTCCAATAACTTCTAAAGAGCAGGTAACAACATTCAAACTAGCTCTTCATTCTCAACATACATGATTATATTAATTTTCCTCAGAAATGTAATGAAGATTTTTTTACTTAAGTATTTCTCTCTCATTCATTAAAAATTGAGGAATAGTAATGCAAGTACAAAAAAAGGCAAGCAATCATGCTTGTTCTTAAAATCACATTTTTGGTACTTTCATTTGACAGTGGCCTCTTCATTAATGCCATGGGTCATCTCTAAAAGCTCTGGTTTGCAAAAAGATGCTAAAAATATAAGACATGAACATGAATCCTAATGTAAACTGAGAAATCTTATGTAATCTTCTCACAGAAAGCTTAAATATCTTGCAAACAGTATGTTTTTTCCTAAATGAATGCCTCAAGCTAAAAGATTTGTGTTAATTATACAGCTATATTCTTTGACCAGAACTTTAAAGCAGAGTTCAAAGTTATTCCAATTAGAAATAAAAGAAAACTATGTATATGTTTGATTCAATAGAACCTGTTCTTAAATATAAGTATGTATAATGACTGTATGAGCCACTTTGATAATTTAATCCATTAGTTCAGAGTGTCTCCTATTATAGTTTAGAAAAATATGGTAGAGAAGTTTCCTGTCCTTTCAATCAGTCAGTAATGTGCTTCACTCATTATTTTGAATCATTCTTTGGGACCCCTCCTGTTTATATTTCATTAATATAAAATCAACCTAACACAATAACATTTATTTCTCTGAACTAAATATAGTTTATAAATTTGAGACATTATAAGACATCTATTTAGTTCTACTCTAAGAAAAACAGTTTCAACTAATTCCTTAATGTAATGGAAAAGCATTTCTATTTTGTTCTGTGATTCAGTTGTGTTTTGTCACTGTAAAAACAGTATTACAGAAGTAGGAAAGGATACATGCAACTCCTGCTAGGCTGTAGATTACTATATTTCATTAGCATTCAGCAATTTTGCATTGGCAAAACATTAGCAACTCAGATCATAAGTACATGGAGAGCTCAAGCTGGCTCCACAAGTCCTCAAACTTGTCAAGGATGACGTTACCTCAATTTTTGCATCTTGAATATTTATTTGTGGCCATAGCAGTATAGAAGCAATAGAACACTGAACAGCTCAGTACCATAAATTATTTTATAAGAGCTTAGAGACTGAGACTTGCATTGAAGGACTGAAGTCTTCATAAAACCATAACCATAAATCCCTGTCATATATTTTACCAAACTGAAGACTAAAATGGAAATGAGTTTAATTTTGAAAACATCCTAATGCAAAGGCATGAAAAACAACCTGACTGAATAATGCTACTTCTAAAAATGCAAACTATGATAGAATCAAAACAAAGGTTTTATTTGCATAAATATGATACATGTTTAAAAAAGCATAAGCAAATCAAATGGATTATCATACAAGCAGAGCATTTCAAAATTATTTTTAAAAGTAATGGATATGCTATAATTTCATGGGGCTTCTTGGGGCCACATGCTGCATAAAAGTCAGAATATCATAGTGCTGAAAGCGATAGAGAAATTTGCCCCCAAGGCTAAAGAAAGAGCAGAGACATTAATTAAATTCTTCTTTGGATTAAATTCTTAGCCATAAAAAATCAGGATACTTTATATCTAGGGCAAGTATTTGCAAGCTATTGAAATGTGTATGTTCAAGCTCATAAAGTATTATGTGTTACAGCAAGAAAAACATGGAGGAGCTGACAGATGGGTTATGACTTGCCTTGATACAATCATTCAACACAACATGCAAGCATATTGTAACTGAGAATATTTAATAACACAAAATAGGATATTTAGGTTTAATCGATTTTTCTAAAAAGAGGTGCCAAAGGACCTTTTACATGGCTCTGTGAGTATTTTTATGGGTTTTTTTCTTTTGTTGAATTGTAGGTTGCCTAGAATCTGAAGTTTGGGATTGGCAGCTATATAAATTCTATAAATGAATAAATATCATTCAAAAGATAATGGCGACATTCAAATTTGTGAAAATGTTAATATTATTAATACTTAATGTTCTTCTTGTTTATCTGAATTCTTACAGAAAATATTAAATGCAACTATTCCATGAGACAGAGCTTAATTATATCCTGTAATCTCACAAGCTAGCCTTCTCTGACCTGGCAAACCAAATTAAATTGATTAAGCTACATACTTGCAATATTGAAAATTATACTCATATTACAAAGCCCACATTTCCAAAAGAAAACTCAGTAACTAAGAAAGTATTTATATCGTAAATATGCAAAGATTTATTAATGTCAGAACAGAAATAAAAGTGACAGGAGTTCTGGTGGGACATAATAAAAGGCGTCATGATAATATAAATTCATTTTTGTGATAAAAATCACATTTTTCTTTATCTGGCACATATATCATTGCTATTTTAAAATAATTCACTTCAGTCATGTAAAGAAAAAAAAGGAGGGGAATCAGTTCTCACCTGCTATTGAACTTCTCTGGATGTTTTTCTCGCATAATGTGAAATCTGTGAGCAATTGAAGCATCCTAAAATAAAATTTACAAATAAAATATTATTGTGGATGCATTGCAAAATACTAAACAAAACTATAAACTAAATATGTAAAATACTCTGATTTTATACTATCTTTCCAATGAATTTTTTTTTGTTTTTATATTGTGGTTTTATTGGATTGTTGTATGCTACACTGAATCATTTCTGGTGAGATGGGTGGATATAAATATGATAAATAGATAAGTATTTTTTTGATGTAGCTCTTAAAATAAATATTGGTAAATTATTGCACAGTGTCATTAAAATACAATATGTAATATTTAAATATTAAAAAAATTAAGCAAATTCAGATCTTACATAAAATGTCAAAAGAAAGAAAAGAATGACAAGACTATGTAATAAATCTCATAAATATATGAAAGGATCCAGGAAGAAAGAGAATATGGCTTATTAAATAACTTCTCAGTTTGATTCAACATGCACAAAATTATTTAGAACTGAATTAGTGTTGCACATGCAGTGCTCATTCTCTGTAGTCTGCTTAGTGTTTGCCTGAGAGGCAATTCATTCTTTCGATGTTGTCTTCTCTTCTGTCATATTTTTTTTTTCAATTCTTGGGCTGACTTTCCTGCCAACTCTCATATGTACAACTAAACAGGAATGTCGACCATACCTTCCAGAAGCAAACAGCAAATAGTATATGAAGTCACAGTTCTGAAAAACCTGGTCTCTCAATAGATGACAAGGTAGTTAAACTCTGCTCTTTCTAAGAATTTTCTAACAATCTTACAGGCAACTTTTTCTTTTAAATAGTAGTGAAAGATATCAGAGAATCAAGTCTTTTATGTCTTGATTTATTATCACTTAATAGAGAAGAATTAAATAAAGGAAATGAAATAGGAGAAAATTGGGTGAAAGTGATAAAACAGGGAGTTCTTCACTTTAAAGAAAAGTAAACTTGAACATAGTCATAAGTGTATCCACATCACATTTTAGCCATTGTCTATTCACAGCAGGATGAAGGCCTCTTCGAAATGTTTCAAAACAATATGGTCCTGAGCATTCTTTTGCCAATTGAGCCTGGAATACTTGCTGATGTTGTCGATACATCTTGTTTTAGATCTCTTTCATGGATGCTTTTTATGAAGCGAGATCCATTCTATGACTATCTTGATCCACCTGCCATCAATTCTTCTTGGCATGTAACCAGACCATTTACATTTAAATTATTTTACATTTTTGTTCTTTAATCCATATGCAGGTCTTTCTACCTTGTCTTGGAATGGAATGGGATGGGATGGGATGGGATGGGATGGGATGGGATGGGATGGGATGGGATGGGACAGAACGGAACGGAACGGAACGGAACAGAACAGAACAGAACAGAACAGAACAGAACAGAACAGAACAAGCAATTTGTCTTGGTACATACACTCTCAATGTACATAAAAGAAAGAATCAAGAATCATAATACCAAGCATGTATCTTTCTATGGCTCTTCGCTGAAAATTCTAGGCATTTTCAGACTTCATTCAATAATTTAACTACTACAAAATATAAGCTTTATAGTTATGTCTTCTGTTTCTTGCCCTTCTAAATAGTATTTTCTTTTGTACCTCCTACATGAATCATTCTGAACCAGAGGATGACAGGGATAGTCAGATTACATTGACACAGGATTAGGCATGTTTACTCAATAGACACTGATTTGGAGGAGTTTTTTCTTGGAAAAGAACTGTATAAAACCACAACATACTAACACAGCAATACTGATTTCAATGAGTATGCTTTCCCAACTCATAACGAACTACCTTTGTTTCAGTCTGCTCTTACAAAAAGCAAGAAGTATATATACATTTAATAAACAAGGTGAAAACCTCTGCACCAATTTCTGTCAAATATATTTTGCTTCATTACTTTATAATGCTCTAACTTATCTGCAACATTCATACAAGTCTGATTAAACATAAAAAAAAGTTATAGTTTCCATTGAATTTTTATGTTGCTCCCATATTAGCAAATTTCTGATTCATACCCAGGATCAAGAATAAGTTGAATCGGCTTCCCACAAATCAAATATAATACATGCATACTATGGTTATTAATTTCACATCTTAAAAGGTGATACAGTAAAAGAAGGACAGAAAAGCTTTTTTTTTAAAAACTGTATGCTCTATAAGAATGCTATTTGTCCACTTCTTTGAAATTAATAATGTTTTACTTGAAAATGGTTTTATTAAATTCTTATTTGCTTTTCTTTTGTACTTTATGGTCCATTGATGTTGGTAAATTGTTCTTCAATTCTTCAAAATGAAAAGAATTCCGGAGGAGTCTTTGATTTTAAATACTCCACCCTTGTACTTATATACATTTCAACACTTAAAATATAACTGGAAGAAAACAAGATATTTTGTTGAAGTGGTTTTCCACTTATATTTAACACTAGCAAACATTAATTGTTGATATGAAGAAAAGTAATTTAGGTGATTTATTTTTAAAGTGTTGTTTTGGTTATTGTATCTGTCAAAAGAAAGCGGCCATAATTTATGGTTGATACGTAAATGGACAGGTGATTTGGGAAAGTAGCTGAAGCACGAGCAATACTTTACCTGTGAAAATATCTAACCTGCTACTTGATTTGCATGTATCCTGCTAGTGAAATATTTTTATGAATATCTGTTTTGACTAAATAATTAAATTGTACAAAATACTTCCCAATGACAATTTAATATTCAAATGAGAATTGTTTGTTATCTTTTCATAATGGAAAATTCCCAAAGAAAAAATAGTTAAGCAGGCAGATTCTATTATGTTATGCAAAAGCATTAAGTCAGCTGGTACTGTTTAAATATATACACACATAAATATTTGAATGTGCTAAATAATATAATTTTAATACATCAACAATAAAACTATAACTTCAATTACATTATAACCATTTTATTTTTTTCTAATTGTCTGGCATGATATAATCATTAATGAAATCCTTAATATTGTCAAATAATATTAGTAAACATTACAATTTCAACTATTATAAAGTATTGTACTATAAACACAAATAATATTAATAATAATGATAACTTGGATCGGGATATCTATGGAGAATGTATAAAAAAGAATGATGGTGGCCATAGCGGTGCATTCATATGTCTGCTCTTTTTTATGTGTGAAATATATATTCACAAGTTTGCAAACTTTCTAACTAGCTTCCAGCAAGCACTCAATTGGACAAGTTAGATTTGCTTAACAAGTAAATGATTCACTTAATAACCATGTGATTTATTACTGATAATAGTGATTCACTTAGTGACTATGAAAAAAATGATTATGAGAATGGCTCCAATCACATGATGACTCACTTAATGAACAAATAGGTTGTGCCAAAATTCCAGGCCCAGTGGTTGTAAATTGAGGGCTACTTATACTCTGCAGACATTGTTAATAGGGACACTTTTAATTTGTTATTTAAGTATGATCAATGTAGCCTCCAGATACATAATATCTGGAGAATAGATGTTAAATTAACATCTCAACACTATTTTCATTACCCGTTAGGCACAAGGAACCAGAATAACACTGAGAACTGATCAGTTAAGTAAGTTTGTTGCCTATTTACAAGAAACTTGCTATACTAACTGCATTCACTAGAAAACAACTAGATAAGTACTCCAAGTTTTAGTGGAGATCTTTTTTCTGTGTCTTCCACCATCCCAGAGATACCTGCCGAAGCAGGTTTTTAATACCAGTCTCATTTCATCTCCAGATTCTACAATCTGGAGATGAAATTGAAAGGAAATAATGGTTAAAGATAAACTGAAAGGAAATAATGGTTAAAGATAAAGATTCCCCTCGCACATCACAACTGAAAGGAAATAATGGTTAAAGATAAAGATAAAGATTCCCCTCGCACATATGTGATAATCCTCCTGACTCTAGTGGTGGTGCTCATCTCCATTTCAAAGCCGAAGAGCCAGCGTTGTCCGAAGACATCTCCATGCTCATGTGGCTGGCATGACTAAACACCAAAGGAGCACGGAACACTGTTACCTTCCCACCAAAAGTGGTCCCTATTTTTCTACTTGTATTTTTTACGTGGTTTTGAACTGCTAAGTTGGCAGAAGCAGGGTCAGGTAACGGGAGCTCGCCCTGTTACGCGGCACTAAGGATTCAAACCACAGAACTGCCAACCTTTTGATCGAGAAGCTCAGTGTCTTAACCACTGAGCCACCGCATACTTTTATCTAATGGATAGGGTTATTTAAAATTCCAGCTGTTTTACTAACAAGAACTCCAATAGATAGTTCACAAATATTATCAGCTTTTATCAGTAGACACAGTCTTCTGTATTGGCTGCTGATGTAACTTGGGCAATATGTTATATAAGATGAAGAAATTCTGCTGAAACTCTACATTAGTAAATCCAATACTTCTCTCCTAACCTACAATTTGAAATACTAATCTTCAAAATTATCAACAGGAATTGATGGTTGGTAGATTTAATATGTGGGAAGATTATGAGTTGATATAATGGGCTATGAGAATAACCTTGAGACACAGGATGAAAAGCTGCAGCCCAGACAACAATCTGATACTCAAGTACAAACCAGAAATTAGTACAAACCAGAAATGGGAAAACTTCCAAGAATTGACACTCTCCAGTTCTCTATAATGTAAAGCTAGGGAGCAGGCAAGTGACTTTTTACTTGCAAGATTCTGTTACTATATCTTACAATAAAAAGTAGTTTTAGGATTCTTGATATTAGCTTCCTTTTCTGAACTGTGTTAAAGGCTGGATTCTTTCAATTTGTACAAATCAAACTCTTTCATAAGTTCATAAACAGGAAGCTCTTGCTTTTCTTTTGTCACTTTGCTGGCTGATAGTTTTTCTGGAAACTAGACTCTGCAAGTTTAACACTAAGATGATGGGAATCTCCATTTTATCAGGAACACTGAGAATATAAAGATGTCTCCTTTCTTTGATGATAATTGCAATTCTTCTATGAGTACTCTTAACTTCATGGGGACTTACAGCTGTATATGTACTGTTGGGAATAAGAGACAGAAATTATTTAATTAGGCACTTAGCTTGGCTGGACAGGAAAGGGATTTATGGCATATGCCAGGGGTGTCAAATTGGTGGCCCACAGACAGGATGCGTCACATGAAGGCCATGCCCGCACCAGGTCCACAAAGGGGAAAACATCATGATACATCATATGATGGCCACGAGTTTGACACCCAGGATCTATGCTATTTTACAATTGTTCCACCTGCCCACCTACACATTTATAAGTATTTTTCTAAGCCAATGGGGATCCTGCAATATTGGACCCAATTTCTTCACTAAAATGTCCTAATTCAGATGGCTGGTAAGAGAAGAGAGAGGCTAAAGAATATGGTAGACAAAAAGAAGATAATCCAGCTATGTTCTACAAGTCATCTTGTCATGGTGAAGGAAGAGATTGTGCTTTCAAATTATCAGTGGTGATGCATCAGTACAACTTTATCAGTCTTTTGATGAGGTTCTTAAAAAATTCAAGCTGCTGTACAAATACAAGTGTGCATGATTAGCAGCTCTCCCAAGATATTTTATAAGAAACTTGTCATTATCACTATGATTGGGGAAAAGCAATGCATGCTTAAGCTACAGGTAATTGAAGTATTCTATACACAAATTCAATGGCAATACATGCCAAATTTGTTATAAGATGCCTTAAACTAATTTTAAACTCCAGGAAAATAGCTTGATTATAGCCATTTTATTATGATCGACTAAACTGAAAATTAGCAATAAGATTTTTAATAAGCTCCCATTTCTGTATTTTTGAAAGTCAAATGAAATCTGTTGAGCAATTCAAAGTTACAATTTCAGCATTTGAAACCTACACAGAGTAATTCAAACAAATGTTATGACATTTAAGATAATGAAACTCTTCACTAATGCCAGAGTGTCCAACTTCACGTATTAGAAGTCAACAGATGTCCAAGTACTGAAATGCCAAAAGAAAGTTAGTGCCTATTTTGATTAATACGCCGAATCAGTCCATGGTGTCTTTTTAAAGCTGGCATGCATTACTTTCAAACATTTATTCATAATCCATTCTAGGAAACATAGCTAGACAAAGTGTTCCCAAGACAAAAGGAAAACAATGAAGTACTGCATAATCCTTTTAGCAATGTGAGCTGCATATTATTGATAGACCATTCATTGCAATCAGCAAATGATTAATTGCAAATTTGTTACTAAATTGACCATCAAAAACAAAAAGATGAGAAAAAGAAAAAAAGAAACCAGTGTACTGTCAAAGAGGGAAAACCATTCTGTGTTTTGTAATGAATTAAATCCTAATCAATACTCTTGTTGACTACACTGTAGTGTAATTACTTCCTTAAATAGCATAGGTACCCATCATTGGGGATATTTAAATTAATTTTTAAACTAAATGTATTTTTCCAACTACTGAATCAGCATTTTCAACTCCCAGCTTTCACAATTCAGTGTTCTGCTTATTATCAACTGCATGAGGCGTAGATTTTTCCCTTTTAATTTCATCTAACTGAATGAGAAAAATATATCTTCTAGTATTAAAATCCAAATCTTAAAAATATATAATTATTTTAATATAATTTGTTGAGTATGTTTGGTTGTAATGATGCTGATGAAATAAACTATTAATGCTATCTGCCACGCTATTTTCCTCTTTTCCACTTCTTAGGAATTATTTATCAAAACTTTTACATGACAAAGTCATGAAGAAGATATTCCATAAAATAATAAAAGGCCAAAATAATGTTCTTTTACAGTGGAACTACATATTTAAGAGCAATAATTACTATGGTAAAAGATGAAAAAGATGTTCAGATTAGATTTATGCTTAGCCTTTTTTTTCCTATTATTTTTCATACAATTATGTAATGGACTAACAATTATGTCAGAATTTTAATCTAACTCTGTCCTAATAGGAAACAATCTAGTTTATACATAGAATTAGTTCACCCTGAACACACCCAGTACATTAAACATTAATTCAATCTTCTTTCCATTTTTACTGCTGAAGCCTTTAACAAATACCACTAATTCACACATCGTGTTAAGTTGTAATCACCATATCAGGGTTTGCTGAGTAGACTCCAACTGGCCAAGTTTACACATCAAACATCCATAAATCAGACAAGCCTGATATCTTTAGCTAGGGGGATAGAACAGGAATGACAGAAAAATATAAGAAAATAATTCTAAACTAAAACCACCCTGAATCCATACACACCGTTCAAAAAATTTCACAAAAGTCATGAAAGCAGCTATACAATGATACATTTCTCATGTTCTGCTGAAATAATAAGTCAGAAGTGATGTATTATTTTACCCTCCTGAATAAACTAGAATAATTCAGCAGACTTTAAATAAAATCATAAGAAAAAGAAAAGAATTCATGATCTTCAGAAGTTAATAATCAATTTGATTAGCCAGGTTTCATCAGCCACATACAGATCAGAATAAAATGTTGCGGTAGCAGCCACAGGCAACAGTTTGAATTTCATCCTTGCAGAAAACACACTTAACTTCAGGAACTCCAATTCCAATGGTGATTTTTGAGTCACTAATATATATAAGCTATCTTGGAAGAAGTTTGAATTTATCAACTCTTCTGAGCATATGCATTTTTGCTTCTAATATCAGTATCTTAACTACATATGCATAATAAGGGTTTCCAGTTTCCTGGAAAAGTGACAGATATTCTTAGATTTTAAACTCTGTCTCATTTTATCAAAATTTACAGATTCTCCTTCAAAAAATAAAGATTCTACTCTTTGAGGTGCTAGATGGTCTTGAATGAAATATTAAACTATTTGGTAATGTTTGAAATATTGTCAAGACAAATTGTGATATGTCTCAAATGAACAACTGATGTATAATATACACAATTGTAGGGAAGAAACTATTCCTATGATAAAAAAAATCCGATTCTGGCACAAAAACAATGAACTTAGAAAAATGTCTTGACAGAGATAGCATTGACAATGCATTTTTTTTTTAAAAAAAGATCTTTTTATAGTTATAATATGCAAACCAACAAACTGACAAGTTATGTATATTGAGTAGCCTCTCTGGATACCAGCTGGCTTAGCTGCATGTTTTTCTAATGGTAATGAAGTCACACAACTGCTAGTACAATCAAATGAGTTCAGATCATCACTGCCTGAATAGATTGCTACTGACTGGTTTCTTATTAGGGGCCATTGAGTTGGCCTTCGGAAAACTATAGGATTAGATAGGTTTGCATGGTTACAGCAAAGTGTCTTTAAAAATGAGCTTAGAAAAAAACCCACCTTTTTTGCTTATCAATGTTACTTTGTGCTAATCAACTCACAGAAAACCCTAACGATCACAAGTAGCCCAAAAAAAGAAGAAGAAAAGAAGAGGAGTGAAAAAACAAACTTCTATTCACTTGATTGATTGAAGCAACACATATCAATTCCCTGAAGAATACTGCTATTCACTTCTTCTTATGAATAAGGAGTCTGGGGAAAGAATGAGCCACTCATACTTCTACCTCTTTCTTTTAGAGTTGAGCATGTGTATATAAAGTTGAAGCGGTATTGATGAAAAATGGCCCTAGCCTGGATGAATACCACTGTCACAAAATAGCTAGGTTTTTAAAAAAAAACAGATTAATGATATAAAGTTGGGTGGTTTTCAATTGATGTTGTTTCACTGACAGAAGGCTTTGGCTTCACAGCTTTTTGATTTAGCTGGACAGGATAAGGAATGATTTTTCTGTCTTATGTGCTTTGGAATGTTGGGAGACTCTGACACAAAATGTGGGACACAGGAATAAATGTTGGCTGCAATACATTTTTTTTACAGTTGACACAAAACAGATAGTTTACATACAACAATAGATGAAATATACAGTAGTTTCACTATTCAATTTAAAAGGCAGACTGTACAGTTTAGTGAACCCACTGGTTTACTAATTATTTGAAGAAAAGCATATTTTATATTTATTTAAGATTGTAGACACAATGTTGTATCATGACTGTATAGATGGGCTCTAAAAATTCTTGGAGTTTATTAACCATACAGCAAATATATAAGATGCATTTGTGAGAAATAATAATGAAAATTGTCAGTGTTAAATACAAATGTGTGTGTGTGTGTGTGTGTGTGTGTGTGGTGGGTTGCTACCAGTTTGCTACCGGTGAAACCGGTAGCAGTGGAGGTGGGAGACTCCGCCCAACTTTTCAGACGTTACCAAATACAATCTGCGCATGCGCAGAAGTGAGTGAACCATTAGCAAAGGTAAGTGAAACCCACCCCTGGTGTGTGTGTGTGTGTGTAGTCTATTTCTGTCTCTATGTGATGAAGATTACTAAAGATGTAGACCAGGCATAATGGTTAAAGAGAATTTATATACATTGTAATCTTAGATACCTTTTTTCTGATACTGCTTTTATGATGCTCCCAACTATTATTCTTCTTTGAAAGTGACTGTTGAATTTAGAAGATCTTTAAAGGACAACAGTAGTTGTTCATATCTCAAAAGATAAGCCACATCCTCTAACAGTGAAAAATATATTTTCTCTAAAATCAAGATATGAAACGTTAACCACTTAATAATACACTGATTTAACAGAGATGTTCACACTAATAATATTCACATTTCAGTGAATTGCTTACAGAAGAAAGTGATAACACAGTTACTTAGCTGGCACTGTGAAAATAATGTGGCCATGTGACTTTAAATTTGGACTTCTCCTTCAGATTTCAGATCTTTCAAGTTGAAAGTAAACAAACATTATTGTACCAGTGCAAATATCTACCAAATTCACTTACTGTTTAGCAGTAGTAATTACTGTTACAAACTTATGCAAAAAACTTCATCTTTTTCTTCATGTCATTTATTGGTCTATCCTGTAAGCCATTTATGGCAATTCCTTATTTTATTATGCTGAATGATTTAGAATTTACAGTTATTCACAATTATAGGACATATTCTAAATTGGCAAAGAAAAGAGAGGGGAAGGGAGGGGAGGAGAGGCATTTTCTTTCTTGATCTGTTTTAGTAGGCAGCAGCATGTGGGCTGCTCTGCCTGAGCTTGGAAGCTAACTGTTTGTTTATTTATATCCAACCTTTATTATTATCGTTAAAAATAACTCAATGCAGCAAACATTTTCAAGAGTCAACTGGATTTTCTGGTTTTTCTTTGAAGACGTTTCTTTTTTTTTTTTTTTTTTTTTTAAACATTTTTTATTGAAGAACGTACATAACACAAAAGAAAAACACAATAACGCTGAACAAACAAACAAACAACAAACTACCTTCACCTAGGTAGCTAAATTCTTAATTTTAGACATCCTTAGTCGTATTTCTGTAGTTTTCTTTCTATATACATAATAGGTTAAATCCATCTTTAATTTACTATTAGTACCTTTGATTTTACATTCACCATGTTACTTCTTGTATGATATCTTCCTAATATGTTCCTAACTATATGTGTATCTGTATGTATATTGTATAAATTCATTTTACTATATGCAGGGTCAATTATTCACTTTAGATAGCCATTGGTACCATTTTTGCCACACCTGGTAGTACATCGAATCTTCTTTATCTTGTATTTTTTTTGTCAATCTGTCCATTTCTGCGCATTCCATGATTTTAGTTATTATTTGACTGTCGGTTGGGATTGTATCTGATTTCCAATGTTGTGCATACGAAATCCTTGCGGCTGTCAAGATGTGTGTGATTAAATATCTTATGTCCTTATCATAATGTTCTGTAAATATTCCTAATAAAAAAGTCTGTGGTTTCAACGATATATGCTGGGATGTTATTTGTTCTAACTTTATCCTAATATTGTTCCAGAATTGTTTGGCCTTGGGACAGAGCCACCACATATGATAATAAGTTCCTTTTTTTTCCCTACATTTCCAACAGCCCGGTGATACATTAGGGTACATCTTGGCGATTCTCGCCGGCGGGAAATGCCATCTGTAAAACATTTTTAATGCATTTTCTTTATATGCTGTTGATAGGGTTACCTTCTTGTTATATTTCCAAATTTTCTCCCATTCATCTAACTGTAACGAGTAACCAAAATTTTTCGCCCACGCAATCATATTTTCTTTAACAATTTCTTCTTGTAATACCTGTGCTAGTAAATAGTTATAAAATTTGGTTATCGATTTTTCAATGGGGCCTAAAAATATTTTATCTAATTGACTTGGTTCTCGTTGTATTCCATATCTCTCCTTATCTGAGTTGTATTTGGTTTTTAATTGAAAGTAGGTTAGCCAATCCAATTCTATTTCTTGTTCTTTTAATTGTTCTCTTGTTCTTAGATTTCCTTCTTCTGTCAGGAGCTCATGGTATGTTTTCATCTTACTTGGGTCTAGAGTGTTAGGGTAAATTTGAGCCTCCATCGTGGAGACCCATCTTGGCATTTCCATGTATTGCGACTTTTTAATCTCGTGCCAAATTTTAATCAGAGGTGCTCTAACCATATGTCTGCAGAATTGTCCCTGTTTTATGTATTTTTCATCCCATAAATATGCGTGCCATCCTTTGGTTAAGTCTGGCCCTTCTATTATTAATATTCTTCTATTTCGTAAATCAATCCATTCCCGTATCCAAGTTAATACTGTCGCTTTGTAGTAAAGTTGCCAATTAGGTAAGCCCATCCCTCCTCTTTCTTGGGCATCCTGTAGATATTTTAATTTTATTCTGGCCTTTCTTCCTTGCCATATAAATTTAGCAGTCATCTTATCCAAATCTTTAAAGAATGCTTTGCCGGGATTAATTGGTATTACTCTAAACAGGTATAAAATTCGTGGAAGTACATTCATTTTTATTGTCGATATACGCCCAATCATTGATAACTGTAGTTTATTCCATTTCTGCAAGTCTTTATCAATTTGTTTTTTAAGTTCTGAATAATTATCTTCCTTCAAAGATGATACTTTATTAGTCATTTGTATCCCTAAATATTTAATTTTCTTCGTTATTTGTATCCCCATTAACTCTTCCAATTTTCCTTGTTGGGCCTTTGTAATGTTTTTTGTTATAATTTTAGTTTTTTGCATATTTATTTTCAATCCTGCTACTTTCCCAAATTGTCGTATTTTATTCAACACCTTAGTGCCGGCCTCTAGGGGGTTGTCTACTATCAGTACCACATCGTCTGCAAAGGCCATCAACTTGTATTGTTGGTTTTTTATCTTAAGTCCGGACAGCTCCTTGTCCCTCCTAATCTCTTCCAATAGTATTTCTAAGGTTAATATAAACAATAAGGGGGACAGTGGGCATCCCTGTCTTACTCCTCTCTTAATTTCAAAGCAATCCGATGTCTGGCCATTGATCAATACTCTTGCTTTTTGGTTTTTATATATATTCTGTATCATTTGAAGACGTTTCATTTCTCATCCAAGAAGAACCAGAATGTCCAGTTGCCTCTTGAAAAACACCCCTGGGACAAGCTGTCCCAAAGTCCAATTGAAAAGGCATCTTTGGGAAAACCATGACCTAGATGACTAAGAATTTCCATAGACATTTAGCTATGTACTTTGGGATGACACCCTTTGAATGGTGTGGAAGTATGATGGGATTTCAGAAAAATTGCAGGCTACATGAATCATTTGCACTTCAGTTTGAGATGCAAACAACACAGACTCATCCCCAATAGCCTGTGTCTATGTTCAACAGTAAAAAGACACAGAGCAGAGAACATCCTGCAGAAACCACAGCTCAAACTTCTCAATGAAAGAGTAAGACTGATGAACTGAAGAAGCTTCTTGGATGAAAAGTGAAATGTCTTCAAAGAAAAACCAGAAAGTCCAGTTGCCGCCTTAAAAAGCACCTTTCAGACAACCATGACCTGAGTGACTGAGAATCTTCACAGACATATACCTAAGACTTCTTTCTCTTTCTACTTTTCACACAATAACAACCCTATGAGCTGCCCCCCCCCCCTCGTTCCCCAAAAAAGGTTGTTCCTCTTTATCTGTAACAGAAAATCCCAGGATTGTGGACTAGCCTGGAAAGTTAAAAAAAAAAGAAAACATTCATAAATGGCAATGGCAAACTACATTCCCACTGTTGCAAAGAAATGTGTGTAGTTATTTCTATGGAGTCTCAAAATATTAAGCTCACTGCAAACAAAATTTTACTAATTTAACTCTGACCGACTTATTTTTGAAAAAACAGACAGCTACATTCAATAATTATGTTTGTCCTCTGATGAATATATTTTCATTTTCATTTAATGCAATTTAATGGCACAGACCAAAATACAGAAAAGAAAAGAAACTGGGAATTTTTTGTTTCTTTGGTTGGTTTAAAAGTAGAATAAATGGGGAGGGTGGGAGAGACAGAAAAACAGCTATCATTTTTATCCATTGGCAGATTATTTCTCTTTATTATACTGAATCAGAATTTGGTTTCTGATTCTAAAGGCAGAGAAAATAGAATTTGGCCACTACCAAATATGCTGATGAACTGATCAGCCAGATGTAGTTGACTATAAAAAAAGTTTGTGTGTCCTCAGATGTCTACTAAAAAATGTGTAATTTACCTGCTCCTAATACCTTTGTAGAAAAGGCAATATAATAAATATAGATTACTTTGCTTCTGAAGTTACCAGCAAAACATCAGAAAATCTATAAAGAAGAATACTTATAAGTTGGGGTTGAAATGAGAGGTCTGGTGTTCTCTGAGGTTGGTTCTTTTCTTGAGGACATTTCATTACCCAAAGTAGGTAAAATCATCAATGCTGGAAGGGCTTTTTAAATTTTAAGTATTGTTATATATTTCCACATAAGAGAAGAGCTGTTTAGGCATGTTGTTTAGACAAGGAGGCGAAACTAATTTGCCATTCTATATCCAATATACATGTGTTTATCATTTTGACTACCTGATTATAGATTAGCACATGAAGGATTTCCAAATATAATACAAATGAATGTTGATTTTCCATCATTACTTTCAATTGTATGGTTGTAATAGTATGTGGGAGAGATTTTGATAGATGGGCAAAGAGATGCTGCCTAGGGAATAGTCAGATAAGAGATAGCTAGCCACAACTGTATAGTGGGTAAAGCAAGAAGCTCAGAAGGAAACCTCCCTAAATTCTTAGGTGATAAAGGTGACAACAGAATTGTACTTTCAGACTTCCAACATTCTATTAATGTAGCTTGACAATAAAGTAACATTAATTTATCTTGTTGTGTTTCTAGTCTGGCCTACCTGGAACCAAAACACTTCTCAAAATATCAAATCATCCACATCCTTTGGAATACATAGTGAAAACTGAGTCAAATATTACCATTTGCCTGCCCTTCCATGTTCATGCACAGCTGTTTTGTTGTCTGTTCCATCAGAAATGTTATTTTTGCATGTCTAAGCAGTTAAAGGCAAACAAGAATAGTCTTCAAAGTAGCCTCATGAAATTTTCAAAAGATGCAGTTGCTTTAACAATTCAAGAGGATGCTGTGCTTGCATTAACCCAAGAATGTTCACAGACTGGTAGGGGGGAAAAGTCAATATGGTGGTTATAATAATGTATTGTATATAAAAAAGGTGAAGCTGTACTTAACAAAGCTCTGACCTCCCTTTCATACTCTATCCATTCTCTGAGGATTTATGAACATTTGGTTTTAATTCTCATAAATCTATGAAGTTTTCACGATTGCAAACATAACTATCAACTACACCTACAGACTTAGAGCCATATTAGTACAGGGGCCACAAGAGAATCTTGTCCCATGATATGGCACGTGCAATCTTTTGTATTTATAACTACATCAATTACTGTTGGCACAGGTTTAACCAATTTGTAAGCCGGCACCATGCCATGTGAACAGATGGCATGAGGTAGGCAGCCAAACAGCCACGTATGTGCATCACTTGTGGGTAGAGATGGCACTATTCCCAGCCATGAAGTTCCAAACAGTTGTCCATCCTAATCTTCAGACTTATGCTTGTAATGAATAATCACTATAAACTAGATTAACTTTCAAATTATATATTAAATATGTTCTTGTGTGGGGATATTTTATTGTAAAAATGAAGATAAAATTAACTTTTTTTCCTACTTAGAGAAGAATTAAATTTCCTTTTGTATTATACTATCCTTCAGAACAAAATCAGCCAAATTTCTTTGAATCCGATCACTGGAGAATTTCCCTATTGTGATGGAATGCAGAATCTATAAGGTAACTTTGCAGACTTTTTCCTTTTTTTCCCCCAGCCACTAGAATAAGGATTATAAATGAATTTAAAGAAGCATCAGGTCAATGACTTTGTATGTTCTTTTTTCAATGCTTATGTAATCTATCTTACTTTTTTCATTGCATACATTGCAAGAATGAAGTTTACAGACATAGTGTGAAATACTGGAGCATATAAATCTTCTTTCTCTCTGATATATTTATTATTAGCAAGAACCGATTCATACATGAATGGAATACCGAAATAATCCAAAGATGCTTTTTTTTAATTTTCAAGGGGCAACTGGACTTTCTTCTTTTCCCCTGAAGACATTTCGTTTCTCATCCAAAAAGCTTCTTCAGCTCTGACTGGATGGGATGGAGGGATCCTTTGGGAAAACCATGTCCTGGGTGACTGAGAATCTCCATAGAACAAATACTGAAATAATTAAAATAAAGTAAAATATGCCAAACTATGGCTGAGGAAGTAAAAACTAATACTGTCTATTTTTATTTTAACTTGCTTATCAGTTTTTAGCAAGTTTTTAAGGAAGTTTTAATTTGGTCATAAAATGCTTTTTCCAGTTACATTAGAAAGCTAATTATGGCTTCTGAGAACTTAGAAGCAGTTTTAAAGAGAAAAAGAATCATGCCATGTATAATCATAATCGATTGAATAAACAACTGACTAAGCTCCATAACATGTAAGACCATGGTGATTGTATTCACATAGTCAATCAAAACTAAACAAACTACGTTATTGCTTTACATCTGGGTTTATCTGACATTGTAAAAATACAGTACTCAAGTCTGGTATTGCTAAATCATGATTCAGTACTGATTCAGTACTATGATTAAATCTTGTAATTCTTCTTTAGTAGTTATACTCTTGACTATTCCCTGGGAAAAGTCCCTGGATCAAGATGTATTTCAGCCTCTGAATTGATGTAATGAGAAGAAATGTACCGCCAGGTTTACATTTTACAATAGTATACACTTGAGATTAAATAGGGGAGAAATAATTGTTACCAATTTTTTTCTTTGGATAAGAGCTATATGTTATGACTTTTGATTTAACAGTATTATTAGTGAAATTGCTGATAACTTGATTTGTTTGACTGTTCTCCCAGGGGTATGTTTCTAGTTGTTATTGTTTAATTTTAATAATTAGAGATATTTAGACTGATAGCAAGAAGTTGATACATTATATTAAGATAGAAAAGAATATATAAACTTGGCTAATGAATTATTTTTATGCATTTTAATATTTACATGATCATGTAATTCACTTTGTACTTTTATATCGTTAACACAGTGGTGGCTAACCTTTTTGCTATCGCATGCCAAAAGCAGGGGTAGTGGGGGGGATTGCATGCATGCGTGCCCACACTCATAATTCAATGTGCCCCATCCCCCATGCATGCACACATGACTCCCCGCTCTTCCCCTGCTTTTGGCAGGTGATGGTACGGTGGGCCTGGTAGGCCCATTTTTTGCCCTCATCAGGCTCCAGAGCCTTTCTAGGAGCCTGGGGAATGCAAAAAAAGCCTCCCCCCCACCTGGAGGCCCTCTGGAGCCCTGGAAACATTTCCTGACTTCTAGTGGGCCCGGAAGGCCCAAAAATCAGCTGGTCAGCACGCACATGCGTGCTGGACTGGGGTAGGGCGTTCGTGTGCCCAAAGGGTATGGCTCTGTGTGCCACCTGTGGCACCCGTGCCATAGGTTCACCATCATGGCCTTAGCATATATTCAAAATACAAGTCCGTCTATTCCTTTTATTTATCTCTGCTAGATAATAGATATAATTCGTGTCAAGAGGTTTTGTTTTATAGTTTAATTGATGTATTGATTGATTTATAAACTACCTCAATCACTGAGTAATTCTAGGTATCTTCTATTTTAGCATTAAAGCAACCACAGAAATCATAGAATACAAAATAGATAATAAGATATAACAAAACATTGGAAAGAATAATCAATTCAAAGTACCATATTTTTTGGAGTATAAGACACACCACTATAAAAGATGCACCTTAATTTGGGTGGGAGGAAAACAATAAAAAAAGAATTCTGCCTCTGCCTACCAGCATCAGGATCAGCAGCATCTTCACTTCCATTTGGATTTTGATAATACGTAGCACAGATACTTTTATCAGTTTAAAACAAACCCTATCTATTTAATTGGACTGGGTAGGGTGGGGTGAGGGATGATTTTCATGGGGGCAATTATCTCAGGAGGTTAATGAGAAGTCTGCTGCTATAGGGGGTGGGGATCTCCAGTCCATGCACAAGTTATGAAGGCAGCCGTCAGAACTGCTGGAGCTGCTTCCAGGCAGATACTGGGAGACCTCAGAGCTCTTGGTGGCTGTTGAGAACACACACACTCTTGTTGCTGAAAGAAATGGAGAAGGGCTTCTCCTGCAGCCTCCCTCCCCCCATCCTTGCACCTTGTTCCTACACTCCTCCCTCCTCAGCCACCTTCTCCTCCCAAACGGTCTTCATGTCCAGAGGGATTCCAGCTGCAGTCGAGGTTGCCCCCCCCCCGCTCTCTTAAACTGAACTGCACTGAGCAGCTGGGGAGGCAATGTGAAGGAGAAATGTCTCAGCTCCCCACAGCCACTTGGCACTTGGCATTTTGACCACCCTGTGGCACAGCCACAGCCACTTGGCATTTTGACCACCCGAAATAGATCAGTGGTGGCTGCTGCTTTCTCCCAGGATCATTTATCAACAAGTGAGAAAAGCAGTGCAGTTCAGTTTAAGAAAGAAAGTGGGGGGAACCAATTTCAACCTTCTTCCAGCAACAGGAGAATGTGGTTTCTCAACCACATTCTTCCCAGAGTTTTCTTCTTCCCCTTTAGCCACCAAGAAGGAGGAGGGTGCGCAGCTCTGCAAATTGCATTGGAAACTTGGGGAGAAAAACTCTGGAAAATGTGATGCATGGAGGCAATGCTTATGCAAAGTGAGCGCTTCTGCATGGAGAGGTGTAAGGCAAGGTGCTCGCTGCCCAGACTGCCCCTTCTCCAGACTACCCAGGCTGAGGGTGGTCATCTTCTGCTCTTGGCCCAGGAGAATACGGTAATTATAACAATGAAGAATAAAACACCACAGAGAGTAAGTCACTGCACTCTACATCAAGACCTGTTGGAAGAATTATGTTTTCATAGCCTTACAAAAACCCATCAGTTCCAGGGGTCATAAGAATTTCAGGGTTGACTTCCGGTGGCGCCTTCCTCATCGTCGGCGGGCTTCTCCATGCCTGCCGGTCTCTCAGCGCGTTAGAGCCGCCTTACAGCTGGCAGGCGGCTCGAAAAACCTGCTCCTTGACGGGAGGAGCAGGGAGAGCTTCTGGGGGTGAGGTTGAGCCTCCTCGAGCCCCCCAGGAATTTTTTTTTTGTCCTGGGGAGGGCTCAGAAGGATGGCTCCCTCCATACCGCCAGGGTATGCTCCGCGCCGAGAGGAACCTCCGCTAATTACAATTAGCGGAGCCAGACGCTGGGAGCAACACCACACTTGGAATGATAACTGGAGCAAGCTGGAAAAGAAAGAAGGAAAACTTAAGCAAGTATGGATTTTTTTCAACGGATTTTTTTGGAAGAGGAGGGGGGTGGAAGGGGGAAGGAGAGGAAGAAAAGTGAAAGTTTTTAAGATGGTGACTGGCTCTGCTTGAAAGGAAAGTGATAGCGGAAATGGAGTGCAGAGTTTAGTCCTGAAAGACTTTGAAAGGAATATTCACAGACAAAGAACTTAAAGGAACAGAGGCTGAATAGATTTCTCCTGCTTTTTTTTTTCTTTTTTTCTTTTCTCTATTGAAGTAAGAAGAATTCTTTTTTTTTGGTCCTTTTTAAAAGTAAAGATGCCTAAACCTAAAGGAAGGGGGGGTTCCCCCTTGACTCAGATGAATAAAGTTGAAATGTCTCATTTGCAGAGACTTACAGAACAAGAGTTAAAAGAGTTAATTACAAGGTCTTTAGAGAGTGTGGTAGATCAGGTTAAAGGTTCACAGAAGGATATTGAGGAACTGGTTTTTGGGAAATATGACCAATTAAATCAAATTATTGCTCAAGTAGCTTCAGATTTTACACCTCGGTGGCTGCAATGGGGAAGAAAGTGATTGAGATGAGTAATAAATTTGAATCTCAGATACAAGAGTTACAAACGAAACTTCTGGAAGCAGAGGCCAGAAATCATAATATTCAGAATGATGTTATTATGCTTCAAATTAAGGCTAAAGAATCTGCAATCAGATTAAGAGGGATAAAAGAAAACAACAGAGAAAACTTAAGAACAATTTGTGCAAAGGCCTTTGCAGAATTATTAAAGCTACAAGATGAATCAATTTTGGGCTCAATAGCGAAAGTTTACAGAGTTAACTCACATTTGGCTAAACAAAGAAATCTGCCTAGAGATGTTGTTGTTTACTTCACTGATAAAAGACTGAGAGATGATATTTCACAAAAATCTTATTTTGATAGAGTGCAGGTAGCAGGTACACAAATTAGGATTTTCAAAGAGTTACCATCGAAGGTCTTAAAGGACAGGAAAGATTTTGATTTTTTGGTCAAGGAACTGAAGAGAAGTAATATCCCATTTAGATGGGATTTTCCAGTTGGTATAATTTTTAGATATCAAGGTGTGAGACATTGTCTGAATACTATTGAAAAAGCAGAATATTTTTATCAAAATATCTTTAAGGGAGCACCGAAACATCTTAAGGATAAAAAGCCAAAAACAGAGTTTACAAAATGTGAACAGAAAGAAGAAAATCAAAGTGTGTTAAAAATAAAAGGAGAATTTGGTGGTTGTCCAGAGGATTCTATTATGGATTTTTCTGATGAGAAAATTGAACACCTCAGTGTTCTTGGGGGATTACAGGACCTTGAATTGCTGGAGGAAGTTTCAAAAAACAAAGTTTTACTTCGAGATGACCAGCAACAGAGGTCCAATACTCTTCAAGACATGGGGGGTGATGCTAATCGACAGGAACTAGAGGTCAACGAAGAAATCCGACTGGAAACCACAGGTGACAAATTTAAAGAGCATCGTGAATTGTTTGATACTGAATCAGAAAGCATTGAAAGATCTGGAAAAAGTGGATTATAAAAATTCTTTTAAGAAGTACAACAATTTGTTAAAAGTTCATTTTGAGTTGGACTAACTTTAAATTCATCTATTAAAATGGATTATAAAAATTTTTACTATGAAGTTTATCCTGGATTGGACATGATATCCTGAGTTCTGATAGATTGCTGCAAAATTAACAGCGATCATTGGTTACCCAATTATACATTTTTTGTGGAACTTATCATCTAGGAGAAGACTATGAAATTGAAAATATCTTATAACCCGAAGGATTGAATTGCAAAGGGTGGCAGGATTTGAAACAATTTTAAAGGAACATCTGGGAATGCAGCTCTTAGTTGGTTTTTTCTTTTTTTTTTCTCAAGGTTTGAATGCTAAGGCTGCAAAAGCCTATTTTTTAGGTATAGTATAAGTTAGCTTGAATGAATCTTCCTAGAGGGGTGAATATCTTCGTGTTGAATTTTATTTATATAAAGTCACTCGGGGGGTGGTGTGGAGAAACGTTTTACTTTGCTGATGGGGGCAGCGGCAAGATGAAGATTATTGAAGCTGGATCTATGCGAGGAAATATGTTTGACATCAATCAAGTTGAAGAGAAGATTGAAATTTGGATTATAGAGATTGAGAAATGAATTAAATAAGATAATTCTCTTTATGATATAACTGTATGATTATAACTATATATGCATATATATTTCTTATGTTTTATGTTTTTGGGGGTTTTTCTTTAGTTAAGGGGTGTAGTTAGGATAGAATTATAATAGTGTTCTTAATTATAATGACTATCAATGGTTTTTTTTTAATATTGTTTAAATATATTAATGTTTGGTTCTTTGTTTGTTTGTTTTTTTTACTTTTTTTCCCTCTTTCCTTCTCTCTCTTTCTCTTCCTCTTTTGAAATTTGTTTAATTGAGAATTTGAATACTTAATAATCTTTTTCTTTTTCCCTTGTTCTAAGTTTTTTTTTTTAACTTGTAGCGGAAGTCAGGGGGGGTTAGGGAGGGGAGGGGTTGGGGTTGAGGGAGGATGGGAGGGGGTGGGGAGGGGGACTGGGGAGGGGGGGGTGAAAATGGAAATTTTTTTTGTATTGTAAAACTTTTTCAATAAAAAAAAAGAATTTCAGGGTTGCATTGTCCTCATTATATTTACTCAGCAAACTTTGGAATATAATGCATTTGAAAAAAACATATAAATTTGCTAGGAAGTCTATATCTGTAGTAGTATTAACACCAAAGCAAAAAAGAAACTATTTCTATTAAACATTCTGTACAGTATAAGATTTTATATGATTCAATATTTATTTAATAATGCCTACTTAGCTTAAGCAAGTTAATCTTTAATCATGAAAGTGTTGCTCAGTTTTCTACATAATATTGTTAAATAGCAACCAACTATTTCCCAGAAGCAGATATGATAGAAAAGTATGTGGTTCTCAGAGGACTTCATTGAGTAAAGTTCTTTACTATGATAAAACTTTAAAAAATTATTATTTCATATGCAAATAATAACAAAGGCACAAATTCTACAACTCAGGTAAACCAGTGATGGGTTGCTAATGGTTCGCACCAGTTAGCGTGAATAGGTAGCAGCAACGGCAGGAGGCTCCACCCATCCACCTGGATGCTTCTGTGCATGCGCAAAAGTGCCCTGCATGAGCGCGCAAGAGTGCGCACGAGCAAACTAGTAGCAAAGGAGTTTGGAACCCACCCCTGAGGGAAACATGTTGCATTTTGAGTCTGGATTTTAGCTTTTAAGATGATACAGTTGACAGACAATCTCAAGAAAATAAGCATACATTTGAAGTTTGTTTTATATCCTTCTCTTTAGGACAATTTTTGCCAACTAGGATCTCTGTGATATATTGGGAATTGAATGGCTCAAGGGCTTAATAATTTTTCACAGATATATGGCTTCAATTAGACAATATCCAGAAACTTTCTAATGCCTAACTTGAGCCTGGAACTAGGAGGGTTAATTAAGAACCTTATGCATCTTCTTATGTGATTAGTATTTGATAGGAAATTAGTGGTTCTCCTGAATGGCATAAAATGACATGCATTTTAACAGGTACAGCTAATGACAGCATATCAATATTTAATAAGGCCCAGTGATTAAGACTGTCTGTACTTTATTATCCTACCACATATGTCAAAATGGTTAACACATTTTTTCACAATATATTTAATTAAAAGTACATTCTCTCACACACTACATTTTTTAGAAAGGCCATTTAAAAACATGTTCTGTCATTTGGGATACTTTCTTTAAGCACTATAAATATACTCAAGTAAAAGTGTTCAAACTAGTGCCCAAGATTAAACATCATTTCTTAATTATCAAATTAAGCTTTTTATGTGAATCCTTTCACAACAATCTTTTCAAATAGTAAAAGTTTATTTTACATTCAAATTGATCACTAAATTTATTTACCGTATTTTTCAGAGTATAAGATGCACCTTAGTTTTGGGGGCAGAAAATAGAGGGGGAAAAATTCTGCCTGCCAGGTATTCATCTGGCTAGCATCCTTAGTCTGGTCAGCTTCAGCACATTAGTTCGCTGGTTTTGAGCGCACGTGCATACTTTGTATCCCCTAGTTGGGGATAAAAACCAGCTTCTAAAGCACAGAGAGAAGCAATGAGAAAAGCAGGCGAAGCGCAGAAGATCAGTTCACTCGCTAGAATCTCGTTAAGGTTGAAAAAGAGCTTCAAAAAAGCTACATTGAGAATATAAGATGCACCCAAATTTTCAGCTTCTTTTAGAGTGGGGGGGAAATGTGTCTTATACTCCTAAAATATGGTAGTTCTGAAAATACTTCCTGTACAATGCTTCTGACACAATCAGAAACAGGTTGTGCCTGGGAGAGCAATCAAATAAGTCAAGATATCAGCTGTGACTATGTGACTAAATCCCCATTTCTTATTCTAAAATGGGGTAAGGTTTTGTTTGTATAATAATGGCCCATCTCTATATGCCAACTTTTTAAATCACTTCAGTTGCTTCCATAGATATCCCTGACCAGAATTATTTGAAACAAGAAAGAAGGCAGAAATTCTGAGTTTGAAATGTTTGTCATATTACAAACAGAACACAAAAGTCAGTAATATCAAGTACCAAAACTGCTGAATGAGACAGCTTTTGAATTATAGAATCCATCTGTTAAAAAAAGGCTAACCACTGAAATGGTCACATGATGAGATGCCAAATGACATAATATTATCAAGAAATAGTGGATTCATATTAAAAACCCACAGATGTTTTCTTTTCCTTTTTCCTTTTTTTTTTTAACACAGAAGGTACTATAGAATCTCAAGGCTGGAAAGAAATGCCAAGAATATGAGCTGTATGTTCCACATATATAAGGAATGACTACTCTTAAACTACAGATTAAACTAAAACTGACTTGCACAATAAATCTGTTGGCCTATAAAGTAGCCCAAGATATTCTTTCTGTTACCACAAAATTACACAATTATAATCTACAAATTATATAGACATAGAAAGGTTTTAAAAATGGGAAATATCAATTAAAAATTAAAATAATACAAATGCATGATTCTATTGATCACCAGATGCAATACCATTAATAAGTTTTCCCCTAAACATTTCAATTCTCACTTTCTTGGTAATACCTATGGTTTTATACTCTTTTAATTACTGCTTTAAACTATCAAATATTCTATAAGATTACAAAGGGAAGAGTTCTATCTTTTATATGCAGTTATCCTGGTTATGCAATTTTTTCTTAGAAAGCCCATAGGCATATATACATAAATCCTTTCCTTTCCTTTCCTTTCCTTTCCTTTCCTTTCCTTTCCTTTCCTTTCCTTTCCTTTCCTTTCCTTTCCTTTCCTCTCCTCTCCTCTCCTCTCCACTCCTCCCCTTCCATCCCTCTCCCCATCTCCTTCTTCCTTCTATTTATTCTTTCTGTTTTCATTTGTTAAAAATTCAATATGGAAAATGTTAAAATCATATTTCTATTTGCGTCATATTATTTTGGATGACACCCCATGCCATCATAAATGTAGATGTGAAAAAAATAAGTTCCTTTTCCCTTGAAATCACTAACAGTGATGTAGGATTATCCTTCATTGCCAATAATTCATTCATTACATAACTTGACATATTTCTCAATTGTAAAAGGAGGCTAAATGAGTATAAATGTCAGACCTCCAAAATACCATAGCAAAAACCTTAACAATATCAGGAAAAAGGCATATTTATTGACTATTAATTTTCAGATATTTAAAAATGTGCTTTTTAACTTCTAAACAAATTCCAGTTAACTTTAATTTGCTTTTAGTAAGAAAATTAATGTTTTATGTTCCACTGATGGTACATAGTTAAATGAGTATATTAATTTCAGATTGTTTCAGTGCAGAACTGTTCAAGGTTTAAACAATTTGATTCCTTTTTTCTCCCTAGCTGATTTCCTATTTCTTCTAAACAGTTACTGTTCAAAAAACTCATCACATGGTCAGGGCTTACTGAGATGATGATGATGATGATGATTTGGATTTTTCTGTGTTTCAGCAAACCAGAGAATTTCCATAAGTCTCCCGATGTATCACTTTGCCTCTCTTTCTATCTCAATTTTATGGATAGAATTTTTGGTTTGGGTAAATGATAAAGCTAAGAAACAGCAAATAGAAGAGATAATATTGGAAAGTTTATATGTGAACAAGTTTGTAGATTGCAATAATGGAATATATGCATTCCCTAGTATATAAATTCCGAATAACAAAAGGAAGGAAAGGATGAAAGAAGTGGCATTCATTCATTCATTCAGGCAGGCCATCACACATTAGGAGGCATGTTGACTGGATTTGAAAACAAAATTAAGTTACAAATAGTCTCTTGGAACATGTACAAAGAGGACTGTCAGTAGATAAAATTTACATTGCCCAATGCCTTTACTAGATTCTGTTAGAATATTGTTAGTATATAGTGCAATTTCTATGTGATCACCAATTATAAGTTTGAAACTATGTATTTAGTTTTAGTTGCAGGCCAGTAGTGGGTTTCTACCAGTTTGCCCCAGTTCGGGGAAACCAGTAGTGGCAGCAGCGGGAGACTCTGCCCACCCACCCAGATGTCATCACAGATGCTCTGTGCATGTGCAGAAGCAGTGCACGTGAGCAAAGCGAGCCTGAATGCATGCACACTCACAGTTCCAAACCGGTAGCGAAGGGAAGTGGAACCCATTGCAGACATGTTTTGTATACCATTACATTATATATTTTATTATACACACTGATCTGGGTATAAATTTGATGTCATAACAAAAATAATCATCAAAACTTCAGGCAGTGACTCAGCCAATGACTCATCTATTTATCTTAGATGAGTTCAAGATAATATGCTTGTAATATTGCCTCTTTTTATTTTGCTCACTTAACTTCAAAGTTTTATATAAATTGTAATGAAATACCGATTGCTTAAATCCATCTCCTAAACTTCTAAGGGAAGTGTGATCTGAACCTGAGGTCCATCCCATCATTATCCTCTCTACTATGCTATAATAGCCCCAACAATCATTACTATTAATTTATTTATCAGTGCTGAGGCACAATATGATTTATATGTGTATAAGATATTTGACCCTTTATTATTAAAATTCATATATTATAAACTTACCAGAATTTTTAAAATAATTTGTAACCTACACCTGCCTTCAAAAGACAAATTCAAAAAAGCTTTCACCAACATAAATAATAGAAAAATAATAGAAAAATGTGGCTCCACTGCAAATACAATAATTTGCCTAAATAAATAAATAAATTTCAAATGGCTAGGAAAATAGCCATTTTGATCTAGTACTGAAAGGCCACACTGTTGTCACTGGGTTAGGAGCACATTCCAGACTTGGATTCCACAGAAAATATTATTTTTCAAAAACATCTAAAAGAAAACCAGAGAATCCAATTTACAATTTGATCTTTGTTAAACTATACTGAATTGCTTAATTAAAAAAAATGGCGGTAAAGCAAGAATAAGTTTAATAAAAAAAATTCTTGGTTTCACAGTATTATCTGCCAACATTTAGTGTTACATAATAGTTCCTCAAGCAATACTTTAAAGAGATTAAAATGAGAGGAAAGGTGTGGGCTGATCCAAATGATATTTAATGTATATGTCCAATCCAACTTTTCTTCTGGCTTAATCTCCTGAGGTTTTATAAAGTAACCCAACAGAGTGTTTAAAAGCAACCTATGTCATTCAATCAGTTTCTTTTAAGAGACAGCTGTAAAACTTGATTTGTGTTCAACAAATATTGCTTGCCATGTGGAAAACTGCCTAAGAAGGAGCTAGAATAGTCTACTTAATTAAAGCCATATGTTCCCACAGTTATGTGCCATGTATGAAAGAAGCTTAATCTCCCATCACTTACATCAGCAAAGGCTTGAAACTTGTGATAGAATTGCTATCAGGTAAAATGTTGAGGTATAAAACAGAAATTAATTATGATTAATACTGCAGTTCAATGGTTTTGTAGTAATTACTGCCAATTCTTGTGAAGTTAACAAATATAGAAAGAACAAATATTGCCACAATCTACAATATAACATGTCCAAGGCTTGTGAGAATCATCCGAGGCCTCTAAGCAGGCTACAGAGCTTGGATGATCTCTACATCATATCTTCCAGATTATAGAGTTATGCATTGTGCAGGCTATAGTTAGTTCAAAGGCTTCTAGGTTTTTTGGAATGCAATGTTGTCCTTGTTACATCATAGTCTTATCATGCGATCTGGTTCCATGTTTTCCATAATTATAGAACACAAACTGTAAACCCTAATAAAGAAATCAATAATCAATAGTCAATTAAACCTATTTAAAATGTCATTTTATAATAGTTTATAATAGTTGCTAGAGATAAATTTGTGCAGAAGCCATATGAAAGAATCATCATATTCATTCAATTTAATGGATGAATGGATGTCTAATAAACATCAATACTACAAAGTTTATCTCAGATGCAATGATGGAAAATATTCTATGGCAAATTGCAAAAAAATGTAGCTGCAACATCAAGAATCTACATTCGGGGTCCCCACCTCATGGAAAAGCCTTTCTCCACAAAACCCCCTAGTGCCCAAAGGCAGCTGATCTATATGATTATTACATGAATAATTGGAAGGTAATTAGAATGCAAAAACTGAAGAAATGGAAGAATCAGAAATCACAAAAATATTTGGATTAAAAAACAGAATAATTCAGGGAATTAATTAATAAATCTTTGAGAAGATAACTGTTTACTAACAAAACCTACCTAAAGCAAGATAAAAAACAAACGTGGCACATGGGCAACCTTGGATAAACACCAGAATCAAATAGGCTAATAATAATCAAATATGGAGAATTATCTAACACATAGACTCAAAGATCATAAAACTGAAAGGAGCCAATCCATGAAAGCCAAATCCCTGTATAGTAGAAAACAGAGATCAAATAATTAGAAATTTGAAATAATTTCAAATAATTAAAAACATAATTATTCTGTTTGATCACCTCTAATAAAGGGGAACCTTTCTACTCTCTCAGTTCCATTGCTGAACTACTCTTGCTGTCAGCAAGTTTATTTTAATATAGTTAGTTCTCAATTTACAGCTCATTTAATGAAGTTTCAAAGTTACAACAACTTGGAAAAAGTGATTACGACCGATCCTTGCACTTACAACTGTCACACCACCCCCAGGTTCACATAATTGCAGTTGAGGCACTTTGCAACTGGCTGGCATTCATGACCAGTTGCAGCATTCTGCAGTCAAGTGATCACAGTTTGTAACCTTCCTACTTGGTTTTCAACATACAACTTCAATTGGGGAAGCTGGACTTGATAAATGATCACATGATTTGCTTAATAAGAATGATAAAAATAGAATTTATATGTGTATGCATACATCTGAACTAGACTGTGTTGTTTCTCCATGTCATATAATATATGTAGATTTAGGCATAATTTTGTATTTATGTATGTATGTATGTATGTATGTATGTATGTAATATACATTGGAGGTGGAGACCGTTTGAGAGCTCCATGCAATGAAATTTCATTTTAATGTATGCCGATTAATGTATATTCAAAGTGACAATAAAGTTAGTCTAAGTCAATGTGTATGTGTCCCATTTTTAAATTCTATGGGTGGGTTTTTTTTTTTAAGCCCCATGTTTTAGTCAATGGAAATCTATTTATTCTGCTCTATCTATCCTGCTCTTAACTGACACAATGGTTCCGTCTGTCTTGAAAACTGTTCCTGGCATCATACTTCATTCCTTATACTTAGAACGGAACCATACTCAATGACATATAACTTCTATCAACTTGCAATAGGAATGTTCATGAGCTAATTGCAATATGAAGATTATATATATGAAATTGGGGGCAGTATAAGAAGTTTATTTGGATGCATATATAAGGATTTATATTATAACAAATATCCACATATAATTTTGTCTTAATTTAAGTCAGTATAACATTAGGCACCAGTTAAAATAGTGTGTACACAAACACAGAATGATCTTGGATTCCAGTGTAACTTAAGAAAAATATATACCTAATTAATTTGAAATTTTGAAGCTTCATTTTAAAAGTGAAAAAGGCATAAGGTTGCTTATAAGAATTATACTATGCTTGATCAATGGCTCTATGTTCTCAAAAAATAGAGAATATATACTATAATATAAAATGTTATAATATAATAAAGGAAACATTTAAGGATATTCACAGGGGGACTAGATCCTACATCTACTCAATGTGATAATTTAGGGTTGAATCTCATTCATTACAGAAATTAATTAGTTAACTGGTTGCCAGTTTGTTGTGTTTTTATTAACCCTGCTTTATGACTTTCACAGTTTATTGACTTATCATAGTTTATTTTACACACATTTAAGCTTTAAGAGTATGCACTTTTAAGTATCAGTTCCCTCTAACTCCCTGCCAATAAAACTTCCACAAACATATAAAGCTAAATTTGTAATATAAGGCTTTATGAACAGGATATGTATCTGTGATAAACAAGCTAGTTTATTATTTCACCATGTGTAACCCCAGATACTGTTATGTAAACTACCAGCAGATGGTCAAGACCAATCATGTAGGTTTTTTTCCCCTAATCAAATGTTACATGCCACCGAAAATACCAAGCAAGAGGTTGGAAAGATAGCTCTTCATTTTATTACACTAATTTTCCACTAACCCAAGGTTAAGATTTTGCCTTCAGAGGTTCTGATAACAGTTTGTCAAAATTTAATATTTAGTAAATATAACTGCATTACAGAAAGCCATACATTTAATGCTGGCAGCAGTTATTAATACTTGGTGTGGTAAATCTTTTCCCAAGGAATTTGTCTGGATGATAGATTAACTTACATTGTTAAATTCAGCTTCAAACATTATCTCATACAATTAACTAGACATAATTAGGTACTAAAATGTGAGAGTATTAGTAGTCAATCAAGATCTTGTTAATCTTGTGGCCAGTGTTGATTCTCATAAGGTAAAAGTTAAAATGGACTGTAGAATTTTTATTTTATAGTGTTATGAATTCATGTATCATTATCTAAGTATCACTCTTGACTGAAACCTCATTAAAGGTCTAGTGCTTCATATCAAAATGTCAGTAACCCACATTAAATGGGGAAAACATCAACTAAACTTGTACTTATTATTATATTGTATTAACCTAATAAACTTAAACATGATCACATCTTCATTTCAGAAAATGATTTCTTTTCATTATACCTCAGTGTCAAATTTACTTCTGTTTTCCAAAAGAAAAAGGTGTCCATTCTTCAAATATATATAATAAAATGAAAAATGTAAGTTCTAAGGGATGAGCTGTAAATGAGAATAACCTTTGTAACTATGTAGATAATTGTGTCAGTTTATTGTTTCTTGTTTCTTTTTTAATAATTTGAAACCAGTTTGAAATAAGTAATAACATATTAAATAAGAATCAGTATACTGAATATAATTAATACTTGCTTTGCTATTCAAACTGCTAAAGTATAGGCCAAAACATAATCCCTTCTTTTTGGATGAGCTACAGATTTACTCTTTTAAAATAAGTCATGTAAAAAATCTGCCTCAACCTAAATCAGGAATATCAAACTAGCATCATCATGGTGGTGTCACGTGACATATCTCAACTTTTTCCCCCTTTGATAAACTGGGCATCAATGTGGCCAGTGAGTGACACATCCAGCCCATAGGCCGCAAGTTTGACAGCCTTGACCTAAACTTTCACATACTCATATAAACTAGATAACCTTTTTATGCTTAAATGCATGAAAGCAAAAAATATATAATTATCATTGAATCTACATATACAACTGGAACTATCTCCATAATAATTTATTTTTATATTAGATTTGTATAACATATTAAATGACAGCATTAGTAATTATGACATAAATACCCTGTTCATATGAAACATATATTACATATTAACCACAATAGTTTCTCAACACGTGAAAATGTACTAAGAATTTCTAAAAAAACTTGGTATCAAGCAAATTGATTGATTGATTGATTTTGTCGCATTTCTATGCCGCCCCACTCCCAAGGGACTCTGGGCGGCTTACAACAGAAAATAAAACAATGCAACAATATCCCATACAAAAGCCAGGGGGGCTTTCTATCAGGTCCGCCTGATACGCCAGTTGCGGCCCTTTCTAGATCGGGACTCCCTATGCACAGTCACTCAGGCTCTCGTCACTTCTCACCTGGACTACTGTAATGCTCTCTACATGGGGCTCCCCTTGGGGTGCACCCGGAGGCTCCAACTGGTACAAAATGCAGCCGTGCGGGGGATTATGGGAGCAACAGAGCACTCCCATGTGACACCTCTCCTGCGAGAGCTGCATGGTTGCCGGTGGACTACCGGGTGCATTTCAAGGTGTTGGTAATCACCTTTAAAGGGCTCCATGGCTTAGGACCAGGGTACTTACGGGACCGTCTTCTGCCACCAATTGCCTCCTACCGGCTGGTTTGCTCCCACAGAGAGGGCTTCCTCAGGGTGCCGTCAGCCAGACAATGCCGGCTGATGACCCCCAGGGGGAGAGCCTTCTCTGTGACAGCTCCCACCCTCTGGAACGAACTTCCTCCAGAGTTGAGAACGATCTCCGACCTCCAGATTTTTCGTCGGGCCTTAAAAACATATTTTTTTCAGCTCGCCGGCTTGGCCTGATCCCTGCTAAATTTTTTAGAGTTTTTACAGTTGATATCTATTTTAAATTAATTTTGTTTTAATCATCCGCTAAATTTATATTTGCTCTTTTTATTATATTTTTAACTTTTGTGTACTTTGTTTTTATTTGGCTGTTCACCGCCCTGAGTCCGCAAGGAGAAGGGCGGTATATAAGTCTAAATAATAAAATAAATAAATAAATAAAAAAGTTAAAAGAAGACATTAAAATGTTAAAATGTTAAAATACATAAACTCCAATTTGTGGCCGGGTCTCGCAAGATCACTATAACAAGATCAATGGCCCCAGGCCTCTCAGAAGAACCAGATCTTCACCGCTTTGCGGAAGGCCAATAGGGTGGGGACAGTCCAGACTTCAGGAGGTAATTGGTTCCAGAGAGCCAGGGCAGCCACAAGAAGGCCCTCTCCCTTGGGCCCGCAGCTGACATTATTTAGCTGATGGTACTAAATGAGTTTAGTCATTAAAAAATGTAATTATTTGTATTTAATTCCTATTATAGTCTTAAAATAGCTGTAGAGCATCTGGCATTAAAAAAAGTACAAGCATAATAATATCTCACCTTACTTTATATTACCATCCAATTTTAGAAGAAATTGTCCCAAACTCATTGGGGAGCACCTATTAAAATTTGTGCCATGTGTAAACTATAGTTAAATATGACATACAAAAGGAAATTTCTGTGGTACAGGAGAGCACAGGCATCCTTAACTCCCCTTTTGACCTTTATTAAAATAAATGATATTTCACAGTTTAGAGTATATTATTAATATACAGCATTATGAGAATATTATTAATATACAGCATTATTACAGCAGGATTTTATTAGGATAGGATTTATGAATACTATGACGAATTGCAGATCATTACTTAGTAAATTACAAACGTCTTACACAGAAAATAATATTATAACTATTGAGTATTACATATGTAGATAAGTTAATTACAGAACACATAGCTGACAGTTTCATTTATCTAACTACACTATATATTTCTGAATCTCTAGTTTTTTCTTGTTTTTCAGTATTTATTTTTCCTTTTGGTTATGAATATATATAATGACTCTAAGCCACTCTATAATATTATTTTAATGAAATGTGCATTTGACCTTATGGACTGTACAATACTTAAACTCATATTAAGAACATCTATCTTCAATCACATTTTCACCCAGAAACAAATAAAATATTTTGGGGCATCGGTTCCACAGCAATTTCTATCATTCACACTTATCCATTTCAGTTCCCCTATGTTCTGCTATTGGGTATTGAAAATACACAGATACACTTTTTGTTGAGCATTTATTTCATGTTATTTGTCCATTGTCCATGTTTTATTATACAAGGCAATACAGTATATCACAACCATGCACTATGGGAAAAGTCTTTATGAAGTACAAAAGCATTTCAAAAAGATGGAAAAGGTGAGGTATATTCATTAACCATTTGCGCTTTGAAAGTGAAGCTTTGATCCAAAGCAGTTTTAAACTATCAAGGGGGGGAGGGGGATCTCATTCTTACAAATGAATGCTGCATACAGCAATGAGTTCGCAGGATTAAATGGCCATATAGCAGTTATCCGTTCCCTTGGCAATGATGATTTTGAACAGCTATGTTTACCAGGTTACCATAGCAAAATAAGAATATTATAAGCTTGCCCTGGAGATCCTACTTTGTTTCATTAGTCTAAATGAGGTGCTGACATTCATAAACATAGCAAACATAAGTTGACCAGACTTCCTAGAGCAAAACCCATGACAAGTTAATTCATATAAATGTAAATGTTGTAATCTTTGCCAAATGTCCTGGAAAATAATAAAGTAACACAACCCTTCCCCCATAAGATTGGAGGTTAATGTTTGTAAATTCCTTCTAATGAAGCAGCTTTCAGGAATTACAAATAGCTCATATTCCCTGTTTGTTCAAAAGGATGTCCACCTCAAACCAAGTTCATGGATGAAAAAAAAACAAGGAATTTAACTTTCTAGCTCTCAGTGGAAAAATGAAGTAAATTTTCTCTCCTATCCTTCTTTTCATTCCAAGAAGTATCTCTAAACTTCATGGAAGAAAAGCCATGCATTCAATTTCAAGAAACTTGAAGTTCTTATTTAGCAACCACAATTGGGACTGGCAAGTCAGTCACTAAGTGAAGCAGTTGCTAAGTGAAAATTTGACTATGCTTATAATCTTACTTTACAGATGTACAAAGATCATAAATACAAAAATTGGTCACATAGTTATTTTTTTCATCCCTATTATAACTGGGAACAGTCACAGAATCAGACAATCACTAAACAAGGACAATCTGTATCTGATTTTTTTATAACTCTTTATTCCATGCCAGTTTTACCTCAAGTCATTGATTTAGGCAGACCTTCCCAAACTTTTTCTTTAATCTAAAACTGTTTATCAGAAAGTCCTTTTAACCCAAGGTAAAGCACTTTAAATTTAAATATACCTCTTGTGATTGGATAATGGTTTGTGTCTTGCTACCCAACTCCCCCCCCCAAAAAAACCCACTTTTACCAATTTGGGGTTATTTACCCAGGTTTGGGAAGCGCTGAGTTAGGGTAGTATTAATATTCTATATCTTGTTGCTGTCATATAATGATAGCTTGGAATTTTGCAGCTGAACTGCAGCCAATCCATATTCAAGTCCCAATGAAGATGGAAAGGGGCAAACATGGAAGTTACTTCCTACCCATCTTCCTAACCCTTGTTCAAAGGGGAAGGATGCTTCAACTGGTCTTAATGTTCCTACCAGGAAAGGCTCCTGAAACCTAAGTATCCAGGACTCCGCTACAAAACTAGACAGTTTCAACAACCTAGGCAGGCTGAAGTGAACATAGAGGTTTTCAAAGAGATAAAAACTGCACATATCCTCAGTTCTGCAGCAGCAGCAGCATACTTTCATTACAAGAGAAAGCAGGGGCAGGAAATAACTTTTGCAATCACTACCAGTTCCAAAGGTTATGATGGTAAAAACATACATTCATGAAACCAAGGGAAAGCCAACTAATTATTTGGAAATTATGATTCCAATAGGAACAATGGGTGAGTTAAGCATTTCCATATTATAATATAACCAAATTTTGTCCCTCAACACCACCATTCTCAAAATATGAAATGAATTAAAATTGTGAGGGTACTCAATCTCAGGAAAATTGCTGCTTTTGTGTTTCTGATTTAGAGAAACCGACTGGTCCTTTTCTATCAAATATGTTAAGATATGTTGGCATAACTATTACACTTATCATTTTTGTGATAAATATAATATAAATTCATATTTTAACATTCTAATTAAGCTACACAGAATGGCACATCACATAATAATAATACGACTGCAATATACAAAATAAAAATGTGTGTACAAAAATAAAATGATAATAGAGTATAACAATATAACTGTAATGAAACATTATATAACTCATTAACATATAACAATCTCCTGATATTCAATTCCAGCTGTACAAATATGGATATGATTATTGAATAATGATCATACCTATATGCACCCTAACCAAAGAATACAACCCCCCCCCCCCTATTTTCATATCACAAGTAATGCTCAATTTATAATCCTTTCTTGGAAAATATTTCAAATTACACCAGAACTCCCTTGGACTTCTTACAATTTGAGATTTGAAATTTCCACAGCCAGCTGTCCTGCCTTCCAATGGTCACATAATCACATTTGGGGTACTCTGTAACCAGCCTGCATTTACAGCCATTTATATTGCCACATGGTAACATGACCACAAACGATTTACTGTTTGTTTCTGGAAAAAAAGGACCATTGCAGACAATGCATTGCTTATTGACCAATGTTTACTTAACAGTTGTGGTGTTCACTTAACAACCGCAGTGATTCACTTAATTGACACCAGAAAAATAGTCATGAAATCAGGCACAGTAACATGATGACCAATTTAATGAATGGCACAACTTATAACAATCAATTATGATAGTAAGTCAACTATCTATATATGTTTTCAGCCCACCCACCCCACAGGATTATTGGGAAAAATAGGAGGCAAGAATGTTAAGTATATTTGCTATTTGTAAAATATATATTTTACAAAAAGGCAGAGTAAAAATAACATCAAGAGCAACAGTTTTGAACGTCTTCTTATAGTTAAACAAAATGTAAATATTTTGAATATAATTTAGAAGAGTAGCTAGTACAGTAAAACAATTAATCTTTCTCCTCTTGTTTTTAATGTTTTTCCTGGATATCATTTTGATTTACTGTCATGTAAAAGCTACCATCAGTTACAAGACTATACAGTCATTTTATTCTTATAACATATATGTATCACTTGTATTGTACAAGAATGTCAAAAGAAAATTAATATGATGTCCAGGTTTCTAGTAATTCATATTCTTATTTTATTCTGCAAGAATATATTAAATATAAGGAATTAAACATATTGACAGAAGTTTAAAATAACTGCAGTGAAGTGAGAAAGCTTGTAACTAACCCAAAATTTATAGTTATGAGGATTGGAAAGTTTTAGCATACTATCAAGAGAGGAGCTTAGTGACTAAATAGAACTGAACAGTATTAAATCATAACAATTAAAATTCGTATCTGATTATACATTTATGTGGCAATATATTAAATGTTCTAAAACTACACTTACCTTTGTCAAACATACTTTACTGCTAAATTGCAGTATAAACCTGACAGTGAACACAAGCTGATTTCTGTTCCTCAGCAGTAATAATACAAATGAGGATCTTTTTCTACATGAACCTCAGCAAGTTTCTAAACTGTCCTAGAGATCATTTATTGATCTTTCTGATTTTTCTTGTTCCATTAGTTAAATTGTTATTGTTATTTACTTATATTTATTTCATGCTAGTATTGTCTATTCTGTGACAGATATGGGATGGATGGATGGATGGATGGGGAGAGAGAGAGGGAGAGAGAGGGAGGAAGGGAGAGAGAGAGAAAGAGAGGGGGGAGGGAGGGAAGGAGAGATAGATAGATGATGCAGAAGATTTGGAACTTCTTTCATACAAAGGGATTCTCCTATCATGAAAGAAGTGATAAAAAGAAGAAAATTGTGCTTTTCTATTCAAAGGATGAATATCTTAGATAAAGGTTGTCTAACTGCTGGCCCTCAGGCTAGATGCACCATATGCTGGCCATGCCCATTCCCGGGTTTAGCAAAGGGGAAAAAAGTCCCAATACCTCATATGACGTTGCCGTGACAACATGAGTTTGAGATCCCACCTTAGATAAATACCTCTGATTAGTGAATATAGGAAGGCAATTTTCAGTACTGTAGAAAATTGTAGATTTGTAATAATAAAGACATGATACAAACAAACCAACAAAATATACAGTTCAAATAGTAGTTGAATCTCCTCATCAGACTACAATTCAACAGTCCTAGAAATTTCTAAATGACTGTTATTAGCACTTTAGTATACCCTAGCAAATAATTTGTGTTAAATTATTTATATCTCAAAAAAAGATTTGGCCTGCTTCATATTCCTAATCCTAAATACAGCATTGCATTAGAAAAAACATCTGACATCGTCCATGATTTTATACCCAGACCATTCTTGGTTTCATCTCAAATTCTTTGACAGCAATGTTCCAAAGTTTCATACAGGAGTCTTTTCCAGTCCTATCCAGAGGTTATTGGAATTGGAGCTGGAATATTTTGCATATAAAGCATGTGCTTATCATACATGCATTTCTTTTTCTATGTCACTAGGAGAGTCAACAGGTATAGGAAAGGAATAGGCAGACTAATATATGTCATTAATCACCTGTCCATTAAAGGGTATATTTAACAAATGTACTTCAATAGCATTCCTCTAAAAATCTGAATATTTACTAACATGACAGTTAAGAGGTGTTAATGAATGATTCATCCTTGATATTTGTATAGGCACCACTAATTTAGTGCTACAGCTCTTCATACAAACCATTACAAACAGTATGATTATATTGCCCATGCAAGAACAGGTGGAAGAGCTTGAGAAAATAATTTTACTTTGACTATGTAAATACATTTATGCAAATTGTGTCATCTACGTATTCCTTTTGCTAAGAAAAAACAAATTATTTGCATTCAGCCATCCCTCATTCTGAACATCAACTCAAAATAGTTATTTTGAATAGAAAAAAACAAAATTATATGGTAATATAAATAAATCTTACCACTCCAATTGAAAAGTAATTATTAATGATGCTGTAAGGCACAGGATCTCCTTTTTCATCTTTATCATTAGGTATGACCTCAAATTGCCACCTGTCCAGCAAGATTTCGGTACTGTTCTCAATATCTTTTAAAATCTTGAGAAGATTCTCCCCTTCATATCCTTTTGAAAAAGAAATAAAGCACAGTGATTTGAAATGGCAGATTTAGGAACCTGGTCACCATCTCACTATTAATACATGAAAGATGCATTTAACCTAAGACAGGCTATTAACTTGTACCTACGGGGTCTGCTTTAATGACTTGCCACCATTTCAGCAGTGAGGGCACAGACACTGGAACTAAAAGTATGGATTTGTTGTGACCTGTGAGGATTGTAGCTAAATCTGACAATGAGGAGGCTGTAGTGCTGCGCCAGCAGCCTGTACAACTGGCACTCGAGGCAGACAATGAGGAGGCTGAAGAAGATGAGGTGCCAGAGGCAGGGAATTCCTTTAAGTGAAGACGATGAAGAGAAGGAGCCTCTTCTCAATGCACAGGTGTGCAGAGCTGCCAAAAGGCAGAGGTGGCTCCTCAGGAGGATGTCTTGAGAGTAAGGCTTGGGACTAATTTGCCACTCCCTTAGCCTATTTAAGGAGGTACGCTGACTGAAGTAATTTGTAGGGAACAACTTTAGTTCACTCTACTTCATGTCTGGATTCTCTGCAAAATTTCTTTTGGGCTTTTTGCCAACTTTAGTAAGATTGTGATTACTTTATCCTTGGTTTCTTGTAGGCTGTTAATAAAGTTTATTAACAGCCTTTATTTGCTGAGTTGGGAATCAGACATTGTACTGATTCCCTACCACAACTAGCCCATCACAAATTTTATGAATAATCACTTGGTTCCCTGTTTATTGCTGAATAATTGCAAAATAATTTTTTGCTGTCTTAATTGCCCAATGCACAGTAGCAGTAAGTGGGTGAAGAAGTGGTAGCAGTGCTGAAGCAAGTGATATTGAAGCAAACTTCATTAATGGCATTATGTTAAGGAATACTCAACTATTATTCTAAGATAAGGTTTCAGAGGGGGAAAAAATTTAGGGACTTTGATTCAATGGATTTCTGTATATCAATAACATGACTTGGACAACTTAGTCATTGTTCATAAGATCCTACCTATCAGAACATTCATACTCAATACAAAAAGAAAGGCCCAATCAATGGAATATTATATTAGCATTAATATGGATTAATATAATGAGACTATTTCATTATATTCTTTTAAAAATATATTTATGCATCAATAAATATTTTCATAAATCTAAACTATTTGAATGTAGAAATACAACTTTTCAGTCAGTTTTTCATCACTGGAATGTGTTGTGTTGGCACATGATATTCCTTCCAGTTTGCAAATTGACCAATATTTATGTGTCTGTAGACTTTATCTGTATATGATTTTTAAACATGCCAGATAGACAGCTTTCCCAATTTTGGGAACAGTCCCAGTCTTTGGGAACAGTCTTGTTATTATATTCATATGGGATACAGCCATGATGGCGAACCTATGACACGCGTGCCAGAAGTGGCATACAGAGCCATCTCTCTGAGCATGCAAGCCATCACCCATTGCTCTTCCAAGTTCCAGCATGCCTGCCATCTAGTCTTCACACATAAAGGAGTGCCAGAAACTGGAAAAGCAGCCACCCGGTGCATATGCGTGCACTGGGAAGATGATCTTCCAGTTTATGGCACAAGCATGCGCACTGGGCAGCTGGTCTTCATGCGTGCATGCATGCCAGAAACTGGAAGATCATTTTCTCTTCTGGTTTCCAGTGCACGGCCCCATTTCGGCACTCAGTGCCAAAAAGGTTCGCCAACACTGGATAGAGGAGATCTATATCGATACCAATATCGATATAGATATCTAAAATGTATATTATTTCTGTTTATTCTAAGTTATGAATGTCTTTATTATTTTATTTCTGTTATACAAAAAATACAGATAGCTTTATTTCTTCAGTGTTATATATTTATTTTCTAAGTGCTCCTAAAGTTACAATACTAGCCACCCCTACCAGTAAGCTAGTATTCAAGATTTGCTACTATAGTTCTGTGCTCCTAATCTTTCATGCCTTTTGATAGATATCATTTGGCACCTTTTGCTCATGCTTAAGCCTCTTACAATGTCTTTCTTCTATGCTTTTTGTTAATGGAAGCAGATATCTTTTGGTTGTGGAAATGCATGAAGGCTACATACAGTCCTCTAAAAGAAAGTCTTTCTTTCTCACAATAATTTTAATGATATGTATGTGAGTGTGAGTGTTTGCTTATGTATACTGAAATGAGTACTTCTGTCTATATAATAAGATACATAAATACTTGTGAGAAAGATGATCAAACTGAAGAAGGTAAGAAGAGATGTAAGGGTTTATTGTTTTTTTAAAAAAACCTCAAATCCTCTATATTAATCTAACATCCTATGTATGTATGTATGTATGTATGTATGTATGTATCCATCCATCCATCCATCCATCCATCCATCCATCCATCCATCCATCCATCCATCCATCCATCCATCCATCCATCCATCCATCCATCCATCTATCTATCTATCTATCTATCTATCTATCTATCTATCTATCTATGTCTTTCTAACAGCTTATTTAATATCATAATAAAAATCTGGAGAGACAGTTTCTATCAATGACACTTTCTATATAATGTGAGAAAGACTGGCTATGGTCTGTGTGTACATATACACACAGACCATATAATTAATTCTGCGTACCCAAAGAGATTATGAGAGGGAGGGTGTGTGGATGTGGGTGTGTACATGCATATTCACCCCTCTCTTTGTGTGTGTACACAGACACAGACACAGACACAGACACAGACACACACACAAAGGGGGGGGATATGCATGCACATACACATACACACACAGAGATACTTACAAATACATACGTAAATGCAGCTGCTATGATTATTCCCATTCCCTAGAGTAAACCACTGTCAGGATCAGCCCAAGAACAACATAGTCATAGAACTCTCCATCCAAAATTAATTTCTGTATTGCTTACAAATAGATAAGAAATGGAATCTTGTCAGATAAAACCTATATTACTCTCGCCCTGATGGATATATCCTGAGAGATTCTAGGAAATGGTTATCCTAACTTTCTTCACCTATTTCTGATCCAGTTCTGGGCTATGTTGTCTTTTGTCTTGTTCCTTTTCCTTATAACGTGCTCCCACCTTCTGGGGAAGCTGCCACTTCAGTGTAATCCATCAAACCACGTCCCCTTTCATAGACATAATCCATCTTAACTACATCTGAAGTTATGTAAGCTTTTAAAATAACTTTTTAATTTGACATAGAAAACTGTTCCTAAAAAAATAAATAAAATGACCTAGTGGAGAAGAGCAGCTGGATCTTCTCCCTATGCATTCTACTGGCCCTATTCTGTACACACAATCTATTTGCAGGAAACTATTTGTGTGTTCAGCCACAAATTTTTCGTAGCACTCTTTGTATTTGTATTTATATCACTTTTGATGGAAATAACAGAAAAAGGAAGATAAGGAAGAAGCAGGACATTCCATTTGAATTTTTTCCAATGCTAAATAACAATTACTTCTTCAGCAATGAGAAAGAAACATTCTTTCCCATTGCTTTCAAGTCCTCACCAAGGAAGCATTTTGTTTTACAGAAATTTTTATTTCAACTATAATAACAATCCTTTACCATTAAGCAGGCTTACAGTTACATGATGCCATGAAAATATACATCAGCAAACCCTGACAATGTCTATTGTGTTAGCAATTTTTGTATTGTATTTAACAATATAGTTTCAATTCTATGTATGTACATAATGGTGTGTTGGTTGAACAGCAGAGGGAAAAAAACAGACTTAGTACATTGTTTCTTATTATAAAATAAATTAGAATTGCTAAGCAACATACTCAGCAGCAATGGAGTAAGTTCAGTGTATGCTAAAGGTTATTTGTTTAATAATTTATAATATATGCAAAAAGTTTGTGTCACTGAGAAAGGAAAATTACTTACCAGCATAAAAATTTGTTGTTATCGCTTCTGCTCTCCAATCCTATGAAAAGTTTCAGAGAGAAAAAAATCAGTCTTATGGCATCATCTACCATAAGGAAGGAGGCAAAGAATGGTGAAAATTTTTTTCTAGAATTAACAGTGGGCTTCCAAAGTAATGGAGCCTAATCCAGAATGGATAGTCCATAAAAAAAGAAGTTATGGGATTTCGGTAATAGCGTCAGAAAACATGGGTTCTGAAAAAAAATTGACTTATCATCCTTTATTATGTGACTCCACTTTCTTCTACTCTGCAAAAGATTCCAGACAATCAGGAAACTCAGAAAGAAATTCTAGAGAAGATCTTAAGGAATACAATGAAGAATGTTGGTTTCTGTTGTTCGTATACTCTAGTGGTAAAACAGTGTGTACCACAGATAAATATAATTGACTCTAGTATAAAATGTAAAATCACATCCATATTCAAGAAGTACATTATTCATTTTGTATGAATCAGATTTTTGTCATCTCTGGATAAAGAAAAATGAAAGTTCTTCTAGAGAAATCTATCCTTCTATTGAATATGTGGAAGTGAAATATTTGCAACTTAGTTACAAGTGATACTTTTCAGTTATAATGAGTAAATCAGAAGATAGAACATTATTAACTATATAATCAAATATATTTTATACAGTACATGTGCACATAAAATGAGTCGCACTTTATATAAGAATGGCAGGATATGTTCTTAAAACCTTTGGAAACGTTAGGATTTCTCATTTGAATTATATAGAGTACAATCATTAGATCAACTATTTTAGGCAAATGTGTGCATTGAAATTCAAACATATTTCTGAACTGAGTAGTTACAAAAATACTGTTAATGATGTGAATTTTTGTTGCTAGGAGGAGACTCAAAGATTTAATATGCCATTGATCTAAGATACAGAAAGAAGAAAGCTAATTGCAAATTAAAATTAATTTAAGTAAATAATACAAATTTGTTTAATGTTTTATTAGTTTACTAAGATTTAATAGAAGTAATCTGAATTGGGCAGTCAACAGAAACTAATTTCAAAAAGAAAAACATTCAAAAAAATGCCTTCAAATTAAGCAATGTAAGAAATGAAACATTACAGATTTCGCACAAAATTGAACTCAGCCAGAATTTAGTGCTGCCCCCTAAATGAACTCCACTTAGTACAACAATAATGTCATCATTGTAATAATTATGCTCTATTAACAAGCTTCTACATATAGCATTTACAAAAATAATATCTCTTCTAAATATCCTTTATTTACAGGAAAACAATTTATAAGATGTGAGATAGATATGTGAAAATAAAAAAGATTTAAAAAGTGTGATTTTACTTTATTTTCAAAAATTAAGAAAAATATATTCAAGACATATTCTCCCAAATTTCCAGTCAAAAGTTATTAAGATTGATTAATTAAAAGTAAGAATAACATTATTTTTCTTGATTTTGCTTTTTTATTATTGGAAGTTTAGAAAATAAGGGTTAACTTTAAGAAAACTAAATAATTTATTAATTGGAACAAAAACTTAGATGTGATAAGTTAGAAATAGAAAGACAGCTAAAAATCTTTACAGGGAGAAGATCCAAACATGCATAAAGACCATGATCTTAAGCAGGCAAAAGTAAGAGATGTAGAAAGTATCAAAGAGCTGCTATAACAACATAGAACTGGTGACATAGAACTAGAAGACACTACTGTACATACTGTACCAGAAGAACAAACAATTGATTATATAGTGGTATTGCTTTAAAAGCTACGATTTATTTTTTTCTGAAGCTATTAAAAACTAATTTTAAGGCGTGGCTCATACAAAGGAATAGTAATACTAAGTATATCAAGAACAACTAAATATGTTAGATACGTCCTTATAAGAACAAAAGTAATACTGATTTCCTAGGAAAGTGGTGAAAAAAAAATCTTAAATCTTTGTCTGTCCCAAAAGGGTTTCATTGTTAAACAAGATGGGAGCTCAAAAACTGTGAGGGCACAATTCAATAGACAGGTCTAATTTGAGGATGTATGCCATCCTAACCCATTTTTCTAGCAGAACAAAATAAGCATAGTAGGTCTAAGAGTATGTACAGAATTGTAAGATGAAGTAATCTCATTCTAAATTGTTTATGTTTTATCATTGTGAAATCTCTGAATAATTTACGAAGTTTTTCATAGTTTCTTGATGAACTAATCAGGTATATACTAATTTATTTTAAGAGTAAAAAAGTATACAGGTTGGGTTCTCTTAAAAGTTAGAAGAAGCACAGGAGAAACTAAAGGAATACACAATAAGATGTTGCAATGAGGGTTGACTGAAGTGGCAATAAATTATGAATTAGAATCTTCTGCAGATAATTATAATAAAATTTTGAGACTTCTCTGGCATCTTAAAGTGGCAGAACTTACAACATCAAAGCATCCTGTTTCCTTGGCTTATCTTTACATAACATCATGGGCAGGTTTTCATTCTCCTTCTTTGTGTAATCTCACAAATCAAGTACTGGAACAAAAAAATAAATCTGGTCTTCATATTCTGAAGAATGGAGACAAGGTTACAGGAGGCTTGTTTTAAATGAAACACTTTTTAAATTTATTCTTTGCCTCCATGGATCCTGGTAGAGAGCACCATAAGACTGGTTGTCTGAAATCTACTGCAGGATGGGAGAAGAAGGAAAGAACTATATTTACATCTTGATATTTACTTTGAAAGATATTTACAAATACTGATAAGTAAATTACATTTGAGATCAAATAGCAATAATTTGGTATTTGACCAATTCTCCTTAGGAAAATAATACTATAGTTTATATTTTGATTTCCCTCTACTATATCATATTTCAATGAAACTCATAAAACTTTCTGATTTCTTCACGTTTTGCAAATAACATATCCAAAGGAATACATTTGTGGAAAATCATATCCCTTGGTCTCAAGTTCTAAATATATGAATGAATAAATATTACATATGTCAAAAATGAGGGCAAATTAACATGATTTATATATTCTCCACATATAAATTCTTCTAATATGTTATCTACTAAGGGGACTTGTAAAGTGACATTATTAACTGGCCACAGAATAAGATTGCTGATGTAATACACTGTCTTTCTAGTACTATGTAAAATTATTACTGATTTACAACAACAACAAAAAGTAGAATTTTTGCTTGTGAAGTGAACACAATCAGTTTTTCTCCCAATTCACAAAGTCAGTCATGTTTCCTCAGTCCAATTATAGCTACGTAAGGTAATGCAAAGCATTCTGGGAGTTTACAAACCTTCCAGCAGAATTATAGAAAGTAAATTAGCAGGCATGGCTATAATATGCAGGAGCTGAGACAGACACTTATAGCAGCTAATAACAATTTGCATTCCTTTATTTTGATCCTCTGAATTTCTACCGGATTGCCTTATATTAAATATTAGATCATAAAGAATGTTTACATTTTTTTACAATCATATAATTTTACACATGTGATGCTTTTTGGGAAAATAAATTAATGATTAAAATGTAAACATTGATAAAATAAAACACTTTATATTTTAAGTAGGTTTGTTTTTATTTACCTCCTCCCCATCTCAGACATCTGGCTAAGTCATTTCCAGTTCCAAGAGGGAGAATAGCAACAGGAGGATGCTTAATCAAATTTGCTTTCTCTGTAAATAAAAAATGTAGGCATAGTTTAAGACAAATAGCAGCTGAGACAGAACCTAGATATAAAAATTTACTATATTAATATTATGGCTAGATATTGTTTTAATAAAAAATATTTTCCTTAAAATCTATCTACACATATCAACTGAGAAGGAGTATGCCAGTAGCCTAAAGAGGAAATTACTATCTCCCAAAAACTAATTTTCCACATTTAAGATACATTAGATTATGAAACTAATTATCATGACCGAAAATCAATGGGGGGAAAAATCAGTGATTATGGTAACTGATAACTCACCAAGATAAATGCACCCTAGCAATATATTACATTCTGGATTGAGAACTGTAGATAATTTACAAGACAGTGTATGATAAATTATCAGTGTTTCCACTATCTATAGACCAAAGGGTAAAAGATATCAGTGAAATTATACAAAAAATTAAGAAGTAGTAGAAAACTATATGACCAGCAGCATTTAATGCACAGATTTGAGCTGGTCCTATTTTATAAGGCACAGTTCTTTTGCCACTGATAGTTAATGACCATACAAACCATGCTGGGCATTGATTAGCTACATAATACAGGCATATGCTAGGAGCAAGAGTTGATTTGTTTGTCATCTCAGTAGCATTTCAGATTTCTTAAAGTTATTCTTCTCCCTCCCTAGTTCAGCTGTAAATTCTCTTCCTTTCCAGAAAAATATGCAGTTTACTGATTTTTTGGGGGACGGGACGGGGGGAGAAGCAAGTTCATGGTCTTGTCATCAGCCACTGATTGAATCATCACCTTGATGTCAAGCTGTAGCAATGTGTAGCTAATGCCCATGCCCTATACTATGTTAGCAAGGTATATCTAAAATTCCCACACAAGTCCTGACTCTGTGACTGGCACTGCTAACAATAGAATGAAACAAGATTCGGTGGTTCCTGATGCAATAGAGTACTCACTACAAGTTGTTATAGAGGTCATAAGACTATCTAGGTCTCATTTGACAAGGAACTTCACCTGAAGAAAAAAAGGGTAGGTCTAAGTGGAAATAATGTATAGGAAAACAGAAAACAGATAAATCAAGAGCTGTTGCAGGTAAAAGACAATAAACAATATCTCAGTTCAAGGAAGGGAAGAGGTGTGAGAAACAGATTCATGATTTTACCACCACACCTTTTGAGACTGTATGGCATAAGAGAGAGTGATAGAAAATCTTGACTGCTATTGAATCCTAATATTCTAGAATTATATTCTACAGCAATGAGCTTTGACTTTCAGTAGCCTTTGCAATATCTGTTTCCTGACTTGGGCTACCTCATAGAACTGACAACTTTCTCTGCTGGCAGGTATGTGAAAAAGGTCACTGTAATAGATGGCCCAGATCTCAAGTGAGATTGAATTATAAAGGGTAGAACTAAATCTAGTGCTTTAATGGCAATAGATGATGCTTAAACAGGCTGATGAAACTCAGATGAAACTCAAATACTTTAGCCACCTAATGTGAAGGAAGAACTCAATGGAGAAGAGCCTAATGGTGGGAAAGATTGAGGGCAAAAGAAGAAGGGGATGACAGAGAATGACATGGTTGGATGAAGTCACTGAAGCAGTTGGTGTGAGCTTAAATGGACTCCAGAGGATAGTAGAGGACAGGAAGGCCTGGAAGAATGTGGCCCATGGGGTCACGATAGGTAGGACATTACTTTGCAATTAACAACAACAAATATTGTGAACACTGCTTGTTTAGTATTGTAAAATGTTAGCAATAAGACATAACTTTGCAACTAATAACAAAAACAAAACAGTCTATGATTTTTCTTCAGAAATGCTTGCACAGCCTTTTCCAGTTAGCTCCAATTTTCCTTCTCAGGGGAAATTTGTATTTCTTTTTCAATCAAATTTGATTTTTTAGGAATATTGGTGATTACTGTGTCTCATGATTTCTGTAGAAAGAAATGAGCTAAGTTCTGCATTTTTAAAACATTATTTACCAAACCAGGGCTTATCATAACCATTTCTAATTGAAAGAATTGTTCATCTTTCTTAATACTACCTGAGATATAGACAGACACTTCAATTTAAAAATACAACTAAAAGGTGAACAGCACAAGGATTTAGTAAAGCTCCTAGTCCAACTAATTAAAAAATTGAATTGAATTTGCATTTTGCATCAGTTGACCATGACAGATCTCCTGGTTTTTCATCTTGAGACAGATAGTGAAAGTTTATCAAACTTTGATGGAGATATATAATTTCATAAAATATTATAATTTTATTTTGGAATGGATTCTGTCACTTTCATGCAATCTTTATTGGAAGGTGGAAAATAAATAAATAAATAATCATTCAATCAATCAAGATCATACACACACACAAACATACACACACACATACACACACACACACACACACACACACACACACACATACCTCTTATTATTCATAGTATCCCTGAAAATCAAACAAATTCTTAGCTTAGGCTTTGGATGTGGAAGAAACCTCTGCTGCTGCTGCTGCAGCTCCACAAAATATCCTTCAGATTCTCCCATCATTGATTGTGGCCAGATCCTTCGGTCCAAAAATCTTATCAAACTTTCATTCCTGGATCTATTTGTTATATAAATTATAACTGCAGATCTGGACCATTTTCATATGGTCTCAAACATTTGGACCCCCCTTAGAGTCCTCTGTCCCCATTCCTATTTACTTGACCACCTGGGTTAGGTAATCAATCCCCATATGTGTGACATAATCAGTATGTTAAAAATACCCAATCGCACACCTTGGACCATTTCTGGTGTCTGGAGAAATGAGGATCTAGATGGGAGGGAAGGCTTTTGCTCAGTCCTGGCAAGACTCACTGGCTTTGGGTTTTAAGGCCTGCAGATAGCCAGTGGGAAGAGGAAAGCAGATCTAAGGACCATGAGGACCAAAGGGGTGGAAAGCAGAGGAAAAAATATCCAAAGGGTGGGGAGATCCAGGAAAAGCAGGTCTGGGCCTATGCTTGGTCTCCTAGGGTTTCGTCACCCCTGAGGCTCCACTTAATGACTAATGTGGTCAATGAACAAGCACATTAGGGAAAGCAAGGATAGGAATCATTAAGCAAGTTGATTATATGGTTACTTTGCTTAATGATTATCAGAATTTGTAATATAATGGCAGAAGCCATTAAGTTATGGTCAAGAATTACCTGTATGCAGTTGTATTCACAAACATGTATTGTTTCATAAATATTAATATATTGATTAATCTTACATGAAATTTGTATTATGCATTCAGATCAGATTATCTATTTAGCAAATCTTTAAAATTAAAGATAATAGGGGGTCTGAAAGCTGAATCATATGATGAACAGTTGCAGGAAATAGATATGCCTAGAGTAACAAAAAAGAACTAGGAGTAAGATGATGGCAGCATTCCAGCAAGGCTGTAATAGACAAGAGATGGTCACCCTATTCTCCAAAGCACCTTTGGACAGGACAAAAAATATCAGGTGGAAGATTATCAAATAAAGATCCAGTCTAGAATTAAGGAGAAATTTCCTGAGAGCGAGAACAATTAATCAAGAGGGTGCTCTCTCATAGGAGGTTTGCAAGAAGAGATTAGATAGTAATTTATCTGGAATGATATAGGGTCTCTTGCTTGAGCAGGGGGTTGAACTAGAAGACATCCAAGGTCCCTTCCAACTCTGTTATTGTATGTCCTATGTTTAGATATCTCTTCAATATTGAGATATAAGGTCATTAGGTAAGATATTATCATTTGATGAACTGTTATCTTATATTATTGACAAAAATCCAGTGTATTAAATAGAATCATAATAATATTAGACATTCCCTATAAACAATATATGAAAGCATTTCAACAACTAAAAATATCTGTTTCATAATTTCCCCAAACTCTCATAACCAACTTCCTTTCTGTAACCTCCCTTCTTTTAATTGCTCCAATATGAAGCAAAGAAAATTTGGCGTCTTCTGATGAATTTAGAATTATTTATACAAAAAGAGCAAATTTCAGACATTACTTACTAGTTTTATGTAAATCAAAAATGCATGTTACCTATGCAGTCTAAAATCCAACCTACGGTTCCATCACCACCGCATGCCAATACTCTAAAGTCAGAAACATCTCGAAAAAAATTTAATCTGAAAAAGTTTTAAAAAATGAAATTATATCTCAGAAGTTTGCTTTATTAACACATTGAACAGAATACTTACACCATAGTTACCCTTGCTCACTTTGGGGGGAAAAAATCTAAATTTGGCTTGCAGCAGGACAGCATGTACTTCATAGCAATTGTAATTTTCAAATACAATGGTATATGTTATATGGGCATGTTATATAAGTCTTAAGATGGTAATTACTGCAAAAGGATATAATAAAATTAGTTTCATTATAGCATGACGTTTATTATTGTGAGCAATAAAATATTCATCTCCTGGAAAACTATATTTTAAAGTATAACGATTAATTGGTATGTAGATACCAATCAGTTATAAAGATCATCATTTTTCAGATGGAGATCTTTGCAACCTCCAAACTAATTGTAACAGTTTTTTTTAACACAAGTTAGAGCCAAATTAAATCTGCACTATACAGTAGACATAATGTACTTCCATTGCAAAATAATTCTCTAATGTAATGATGTCTGCTTTTAAAACAATATCTTAGTTAATAATTCTTAATTTAAATTATATCAACAGTTTACGAGTTATATAAAAATTTATATGAATGTTGTTCCACAGAAGCAATTAAATATACTAGAGCTATGATGAAGTGAATATTTCTATATGTGAATACCGTTCTTTCATAAAATAAATGACAAACAGAGCACATTAACCTGTGAAAAGAAAAATGGAAGTAGCACACTATAGGCTGTGATTTTCATTTTTGGTAAATTATCTGGACTGTTCAAAACTGAAGTATATTTGTAATAGATGAATAACAAACTTTTGCAGTTTATAATCCCAGTTAATGACAAACAGATTTAGGCATAATATAGTAACTACTTTTTCAAAAAAGACACGAAAACACTAGGTATGAAAGCAAAGTAGGTCATCACTTCCAGAGCCATTATGCTCACAGTTCACTGAAGTATTGCTGCAGATATAAAATTGAAAACACCCTTCAATGGCAATCAAAAGTATAAATCTCTGGGGGGGGGGAGTATCTATTCTATACAGAAAACAGAAACACTATTGGAAGATCCACTGGCCAATGGGAAAATTTTAATAATATGTTTTATAATAAATATTTAAATCAGATATTAGCGATCTTTATTTATCTAAAAGAAGCTCACTTCTAGTTCATAAAATGGTAAGCAGCTATCTTTTGAAGAAGCAATTCTGTTCATTCCAGCATGGGAAACTGAATACTTATAAACCTTTGAGATACTTCTGCCCAACTTGCTTTCTTCTAGAAGTGCTGGATCTCGGTAAGGATTTTGCTAGGGACTGATAAAAGTTCAAGTACAATATTATTATTATTATTATTATTATTATTATTATTATTATTATTATTATTATTATTATTATTATTATTATTATTTATTAAATTTATATACCGCCCTTCTCCTAGTGGACTCAGGGCAGTGTATAGCCAAGAATAAAAAGCACTCCAATGCAAAATTTAAAATATTAATAAAAGAATTAAATAATTTTGGCCCAATAAATTTAAAAAACCCAATAGGCAATTAAAATTTAAAACCCGTAAAACTTTAAAAAAGAGGGGGGGGTTACGCCAGCCCAGCTTGACAAAATAAAAAAGTTTTATTTAATAAAAATTAAAAGAAAGAAGCTATGCAGGATCATGCAATTCCAATTTATTCTTCCTTTTCCCAAATATCTACCTAAGGATAATGCTTATGGTTATAGTTACCATTATAGTCAGATTATAGACTGCTTTGGTTACTCAAGAATTTTAAGTGACAATATAAGTATTTTACCAGGCAATCTTGTATGGTGAGAGGCAGCAGGTCAGAAGTCCTAATTTCAGGCAAAAGATTATATTATATATCTCGGGATATTTTTGCGATCAATATAAAAACTAAATTGAATTACCTGCTACAATGTCTATTACTCTTTTTAAGATAGTCAGTTTCTGGGAAACTGATAGATGTAGGCATTTCAGTGAGCAACATTTCTAGGATGTCCCTGGATTCATTCATCTATTCAGGAATAGCAATCTATCCATATTGTAGAGACTGCAGACTTGTCTAGAATGGTATAGAATCTCCTGCTTGTACATGGGATTGGATTAGAAGACTCCAAAGTACCTTCCAATTTTTTATTCTGTTAACTGTAGCAATGACCAGTAGGGGCAGGTGATAGTTTATGAGAGAGTGCTTGCAATTATCGATTGCCAAATCAAATTATGAAGAACTGTCTAGTGTGCCTATATTTATTTTATTTCCTCACAAAAGACATCACTATCAGAAAAGGAAAACCAGAAAATGAATTTTGTCTTTGATCTTTCTCAGCAACCATAATAGTGACAACATATTCAAAATATAATTTCTTATACATCAAAATTAACACTGTTTTGTATCATTTTGCAAGTTAGTAAAAGCAATGCTTTGAGAAATAAACTAAGAATTACATAAATGTACTATCACAGCTTTAAAGAACTTAATATAAATGCAAGATATGAGAAAGTTGAAGCAAAACAATTGCAGGGATTTAAAATAGCATAATTTAGAAGTTTTTCCTTGCCAGCAAAAGTAACCTTTCGGCTTTTTCACAGAGACATGCTATTGAATTGCTATTTACACAATTGTTGATTATTTATAATATGAATATTGTCTGAATTTCAGATTATTCTATATAACTAAATCAAGTGTAGCAGTTGTGGATTAAATGGTTTGCTCCTACAAAATAGTGAAACTCTTTAAAAGTAAAACAGGTGCATATTACAAAGTACACAGTGTAGTACACAGTGTATGAGAATGGCAATTTTCATGTCACTTTGTTAAATAAGACTTTTTCCAAAAGGTATTGTTTTATTTTATATTTACATTCAGTGAAGAGCCTGCATGGTCTCTTCAATTTACACTCATTTTCTCTTGCTGGAATTTTAGTATCAAGGTAATATTAACCAAACAATATAATTTTGTCCATCAAATTACTGATAGAAAAAAATAAATCCACAAAGCTAATACTTAAAGTTAAGTTTCAAGAAAATATATTTAAGCGTTGCAAAGGCATATACTGTATTTTTCAGAGTATAAGATGCTCCAGACTATAAGATGCACCTACCCTTTATGGGAAGGAAAACAAAAAAATAAAATCTGCCTCTGCCTCCCAGCAATTTGCCTCCTTGCAGCAAAAAGCAAACAGCCTGCTTCAGTTTCAGTTTCAGCACATCCTGATTAGCAGAAGGAAAAAAAATCTGCTTCCCAGTAATTTGCCTCCTTGCAGCAAACAGCCCATTTCAATTTCAGCTTCCGCACAGCCTGATTAGCACAAGCAGCTGATTGTCGGTTGAATCGGCCTCCCAAAGATCAGCTGTTTCAGGCTACAGGGATTGCTATAGCCTACTGCCACCTCAGTGCCCCATTTTCCAGGGGCCGGAGAGGGTTACATTCAGTGTATAAGATGCACTCAGATTTCACCCTCTTTGATGGGGGAAAAAATGTGTCTTATACTCTGGAAAATACAGTATTTGATTTTACAGGAGAGCCCACTTTACTGTTTCATTAAGGTTGAACTGAACTTAGACCTTAGAGAAATAAGATATACTGAAGAATAAGTAGCAAACTACCCTTGCAGTTTTTTTTCTCCCATCACCACTCCCACTTTTTTATTTTTTTTCTAAATTAATATGTTCAATAAATATAGAGAGCAGACCTTCGCAACAAGGATGCCATCAAATTATAAATTTGCATGTGACAGAAACAGAAATTACATGAGGAGTAATTATATGAAATTAAGTAATAATATAATTAAAATGTAATTTCAGTAATATTAAAGTAATTAAATTCATTTAATTTCAATTTCAATTAAATCAAATGTATTATTTGTCCTGCTTCTTCTCAATTTCTTGCCCTGCTCTACCTGTTTTTTGGAAAGGAATTGTTCCAATTTCATTTTAAATTCTAATTTATCCATTTTAAATAGTTTTTATCAGATTTTAGTAATAATTTGTGTCTGGAACTTTGCACTTTGATATGGCCCAAGGGCTAATCAATAAAGTAAAGGAAGGAAGGAAATTGTATACTGTAGTCTTTGCACGAACATGTGAAATAAAACGTATTTGCTTTTGTTGTGGATTGCAACAAAATATAGATAGAGACAAATTAGGGGTGCCCACCAGTCTCCTTAAAGCTGCTTTGCTCAAATAGCAATGTGATTAGTTTGCTTCAGATTGCTCTGTTTCGGTCTTTTTAAAACTTCTAGCACTTGAGAAAAAGGCTCAAAAGAACTACTTTAAATGTAGCAAGAGAGATATTCCTTTTCTGATTACCCTTTTACCACTTGAAAAGAAAACTAATAGGCACTAAGGCATGCTGCCAACCCCATCCTTTATACCTTTCCTCTGACTTAGAGTAAATGAATCTACTAAATCAAGATTTTCATAATGTGTTTCATAGAATTCTATAGTTCTGTAAAAAGGTGATAGACCTCCATAGAGTTTAAGAAAGAATAAAATAGCAATAAATTAGATTGTAGAAGTAACTAAAATCCTATATTGGAAAGTTAGTCTAATTAAATCAATATACGGAGAAGTTATTGAAATCAAATACATTTTGTTGTTTATCCTCTACTCCAATAATTAGGGACTCAGAAACAGAGAGGAACAACTAGGAATAAGAACAAAAAACATCTGACTTTTCAAATTATTTCATTTCTAAGTAATGAACTACAATACAGACAGATATTTGATAAACTATCAAAATAACCATGTTTTGGAAAATATTCAGTGAGTCATAATGACCAAAGAAACAGTACATTAATCTTTTTTTCAAACATTCATGAATATTTGCAAAGAGATATGACTGGATAATGGTAAGAGGCAATAGAAAAAGCAGCAATTCTAGCCATATTAGACCTTTTAAGTAGGGTTGGCCAGATGTAAGCTAACAACCCCCTTTTCCAGCTGGCTACTGAATGTTCCAGTTGGATATCTGAGTTACATTTAAGTAAGTGTTCAGAGATTTACTGTGGAACTTGGTCCCATGAACAATGCTTTCTAGTTTTGAAACCCAGATTGGCCCATGATAGCTGCTTTTAAAAGGCCTCTAAAGTTGGGTCTTTTAGGACTGGGTGAAATCCTAACTGGCAAGTGAAAGACACATACAGAATCAGTAGAAATAATGTGTGGCTCTGACCCCTTGATATCTTATTTGTAAGCCTACATTAATTGAACTAACTGGATTTATAAAGCCACTTTGTTACTGAAAGAAAGTTGCATCCAACTGATAGCCATGACAAAGAAATAAACATCACAAATATATATATATGCACACACATGGCCTGGAAAATCAGAATTAAATCAATTTGCATAAGAAAAACAGAAACAAACAAGGCAATATTGGACAGATAAGTTTTTGCAATTTCTTTACTAATGTTTCAAGACTGAACAGTTTCTTAAATGGAGAAAATGAGAATGAGAAATGATCTTTACATTTAAAATGAATATTCACAAAACACTACCCTCTTGTGGCATTATGCTACTATCCTTTCATATGTGATTATTCTTTTTTTAAAAGCACTGTAAGCCTTTTAAAAAACTTTGTTAATATATATCAAGTAGAAGGTAATTCTTATATTTAAAAATCTGGAAGAACCCTCAACTATGTCATCAAGTTACAACCATGTATTTCTTCAGTTAATTTCTCTTTATACAATATTTCCAGAATATCATTGTGTTTTAGGCTACGTTATTTAATAAGTTCATGTTTGGCAACATACAGACTTACCCTGGCATTGGTCCATTTCCTGAAAGGCTGTAAACCTGACGAGGATTCAGAAGATACTGAAATTTCCTATAAATTCTAAGGTTGAGGATAGAAAAAATATTTGAATTTTATTGGCAACAAAATATGTTTTGGCAGTTCTACCACATAATAATATGTTGGATTAAACAAAGTCACACTACATCCCACACTATGCTTACCAATGTTAATATTTCAGGATATATAGATGGATGAGCACATTTATTCTGCATAATTTGTAAACATGGGCAAAGACAAGTAAATAAGATATCAAACAAGAACTAGTTATGAAAGACCTTAAATTCATTTCTACGTGATGTACTGTATTGCAAACTGCTTTTCAACTTTTAGCCATTTCAGAATCTATTTGCCATACATCAATAGCCTACCAAGCTGCAGAGCACTTTAAATCTTGGCCCTGTTTATGGCAAAGATAGCATACCTGCAGACCCTTGAGCCTTACACCTTCATTTCTGTTATTGCTGCATAAAATTTTGTTCAATCAAACATTTTGGAATTCTATCACTAAATGAACATTTGTCTATTTTTACAAATCTAAGAGAAGAGTCACAATTTAGGAATTCCATAATGACTTAAACAGAATTGAAAGACAGCTTATAGTTCATAAATATTGCTTTCAGTATAAGATTTTTTTGAATTTGGTCTTATCTAGGTAACACCTGTTGAAGTGTAGCTCCCTTGGAAGTAGCAGAATCAGAAAAGAACTAATATCATTGATTGTTTTGCAAGAATACCACTTTCATGTATAAGACAAAATATGCAGTCATGTATAACAAACAGTAAAGTGTAACTTTTTTGATCCCTCACAATGGTTGGGCCAAATGTCTGGGATATTTTTGTTTCAAAGGCTTCAAAAATGAAGAAAATATGTATATAAGGCCTGCAGAAGGCAGTCATATTATTACACAAAAAAGTCAAAACCAAATTTTCTGAAATTTTTTAGTTGGAGTGGAGAAACAAAATGAGTGCTCATCTCCATTTCAAAGCCAAAGAGCCAGCACTGTCCGAAGACATGTCTGGTCATGTGGCTAGCATGACTAAACACCAAAGGTGCACGGAATGCTGTTACTTTCCCACAAAAGGTGGTCCCTATTTTTCTACTTGCATTTTTTACGTGCTTTTGAACTTCTAGGTTGGCAGAAGCTGGGACAAGTAATGGGAGCTCACCCTGTTATGAGGCACTAGGGATTCAAACCACTGAACTGCCAACCTTTTGATCGACAACTCAGCATCTTAACCACTGAGCCACCACGTTCTTAAGTTTTAAAAAATTCAAAATACCCTCTTTTTCCAAAATCCTAAATTGGTCCCTAAATTGACTGCATTCCATGAGTTCTTCAGAAGTGAAATGCTTTAAAAGGCACAATATGTGATAATAAGTGGCTGTTTAAGCATAACTGATATTTTACAAATGTATCTAATATTACTTGAGATCTTTTAACCATATTTCTTTGTTCTTTAAAAGACCTCACCAAAATAAATCAAGCATTTGATTGATCTATTTCTTAAAGAATTTATAAGTGTACAGGTAGTCTTCAACATACGACCACAATTGAGCCCAATCTTTCTGTTGCTAAGCGAGTCAGTTGTTAAATGAATTTTGCCCCTTTTTATGTCCTTTCTTGCCATATTTGAAAAGTGAATCAGTGCATTTGCTAAGTTAGTAACATAGTTGGCAAGCAAACCTGACTTTCCCATTGACTTTGCTTATCAGAAGGTGCAAAAGATGATCAAATGACCCCAAAGGTCTGCAACCATCATAAATATCAGTCAGTTCGCAAGCGTCCAAATTTTGATTATATGACCAAGGAGATGCTGCAGTGGTTATAGTGTGAAAAAAAGTCATAAGTCACTCTTCAGTGCCATGCTAACTTTAGTCACTAAATGAACTGTTGTAATTCAAGGATTATGTGTATAATATTTGAATATAAAAAGATGAGGCTGGATCTCTTATATATTTTACATCCACCTATACATTTTCCAATGGCTGCTCATCGGTTAATGTTAATTAGATTTTCAGAAATTAAATGTATCCATTATTCCTAGTCTGAATATGGTTCAGGAAAAGAAAGTCGGGTGAGTGACTTCCTTTTGGATGAACTGTAACTATCATGACTACTGGAGCAGACAACTGACATAAGCAATTGCTTGCAATTTTAGACCAAATCAACACATCATCCTAATATCTGTCCTTTTTCCTTTTTTGTTTGAATGAGAAAATGGTTGGTTGTTATTTTAAGCTATTACTTTTTTCCCCTTAATAAAGCCTTCCAAGGAGAAAGTTTCTAGAAAGTTACAAGCTGGTCCGCATACATAATGTACTTTTATGTCTTTTGGACAATGGGATCAACTGAAAGTTAGAATTCAGCAAGAGATTTTAAATAAAAAACACAGAACCATAGTAGACTAAATAAAGTAGAACAAAATAGTTAGGTAAGGTTAAAGTAGCAGTAGATAGCATTTCCATACGGGCCTTAGTTTAATTTTAAAAAGACTTTTTCAAAATCAGGTTTCTGGTGAAAGGTATCTGTTCTTTCCCTAACAATCTTCTAGGCGAGAAAAAAGAAATAAAGAAAAAAAGGAAAGGAGGAAATGAAACTATACCATCTTTTTCGTTGCTTACTTTACACACACACACAGACACACACACACACACACACACACACACACACCATGAATATGCAATAGACCTCCCAAGAAATAATTCTTGTGATAATGTGGTCCTGGACAAGGAAAGAAAAAGTCAAAGGAATACAGAGATCTGTTATTAGGAAAAAGAAAGAATAATAGTAAGAATATAAACTAAAGTGCTGATAGTTTTATCTATCTTTTAGATAAACTATCTATTCTTCCTTTAAAAGGAAGACTGCAGAATCAACCAATATTTCAAGTCATGGAAAGTATCAGAACTAGAAAAGGGAAAGGTGGCTGAAATTGTATCATAACTGGAATATTCAAAAGGAACTGAAAGTCCAGAGATGTCACAAATCCAACAGCATTATCAATTGAGTTCCAAAGATATTGAAACATAAACCCCAATAACCATAGTTAGTTATAATTAATAAAGACCACTTGTAATGGAACTTCATAACTGTAGTCATAACATTTATTTTATAGGCTATATTTATTGTGGTCTAAAAAAATAAAACTGCTTCAATAAACCATAAGCTTACCAAGGATGGGGCAATTTTTCAATTTGAAATATATTCCAAACAAGAAAAGGATATAACTGTAAGTAAATAAATAAATGTAGAAATAGAAACATAACCTAATTTAATTAACAAATTGGTCATAGTTCAACATCATTTTATTATTAACATTGTTCTATGTAATTAGCGTTAAGTAGCTTTGGAAAATAAAATATAAAATACATTCATTCATTTTTCTTTCTCTTCAAAAAGTAATTAAATAAATTGGTTTTCTTCCTAAATCAAACTGAGGTAAGCCCTTAGAAAGATCATCAAGAAACACATACCTTTCTCCTTGTTTTCCTCCACTTTTAGGGTTAACAAAAACAAGAAGTGGTTGAGTACCTGAAACTGGTGTGATCTAAATTTAAAGAATTCGAAGAAAAACACAAAATAAAATGTAATAAATTTTCTTCAATTTATATTATATATAAATATTAATATAACATATATATTTATATTATACTACTAATGTAAACATACATACTAAGTTCTCTACGCATACAAATTAGACTCCTAGGCAGGTGTGTGTGTATGTGTGTGTTTATATACCACATAAATTCTAATCTGTCTCTCCATATATTTTCAATTAGCACATCTATTTATGAAAAGTCAAAAGTATTGATGAAATATATTTCTAATAACCTTAATTTTAAGAGTGTGCCTAAAGATATTGCCCTTCATACATCCTTGAAGTTCAACTTCTAGTAACTTGATTTTCAGAAAGTGGGCATCTACCTTTCGCACCAACAATACACAATTTTGAATATCTCTAGTAAAATATTTTTGTCAGAAATTGAACAGAAGTATGTTGCATAAACAAACAGCAAAAATATCCTCTATAAATTTTATTCCTGAAGTTCCTAGAACCAAATCAGACAATCCAAGAGTTTACCAAAGATAGGACAATTTTTTTTGGTGCAAAACAGATCTGCTTTTACTAATGGGTTTACACACAGTTTTGTCTATGTTAAAAACAAATAAAAGTGGAAGTCCTAACTTTTTCTGAATAAAGGGTGGGGGGAACAAACAGGGAATTCAGACAGGATTCAGTGAGCATAATTTGGGCAGTCACTACATGGGTGAGAGGAAGATCTATGAGGCATATACATTTCTGTGTAGATAAAATCACAGCTTTTTTCAACAACTGTCACATCTTTAATGCTTATTTAGAAATGTAATCAATGTTATTTATTTAGTTTAATTCCAGGATTGTTTATTCCTGTGAATGAAGCATAAACCAGTGGTTCTCATTGTGACAAAGATTGACTGTCTCTTACAACTCTCTATGGGTTCAGGTTAATTAATGAGACTCATCTTAAGCTTATACATGATATATTACTTCCTCTAATTAGAAATAATAAACCTGATCATTATGCTGGTTAAGCTGGAAAGAAATAAGATGAATGTGCTTAACTATGATTAATAACAGTTGCACCTAAGAAGTGATCCTCTTTGCCACTGAGTTGCCTGAAAGGACTATGCTTTTTAATATTTTTTGTACTAAAATCATGGATAAAATATTCCTTCCATAGTGAATATTATTAGAAGAAAATATATTATCTGTTTTTTATATGTAATGAAGAATTGGCAGAGGAGAAAATCTCAATTTATTGCAAGTTTTCTAAGTAAAATTTAAATAATTAAAATATATTAAATAACTTAAACAGTGGCAGATATTCCAGAACTCAAATCAAGATTCATATAATATAATAATACCCTTTATTAAAATGGTTGTATAGAAACATAAGCACATTGTATGCTTGTATAAGATCTTTGTGTGCGTGCATGTGTGTTATTTTTTAAATTCTTTTTCTCCTTTCTCCTTTTTCTTTTCTACTTAATCAAAGCATTACAAAAATTAACTTGTTCTTTTTACTTGTTGCAATGAGGATATTACAGTATCTATACTGTGATATTTTTATCTGTTGAAATTATCCTAGAATCCTAGTTATGATATTCTTTTCCTTCCTGAAAGATTTTGTTCTGGTTGTTAACTGTTTACTTATATTGAGGATCAATCATATGCTTCAGGTAATTACTTAGATATAGGTAGTTCTTGACTCCCTGTGGCTCCGCAGACGCCAACGGAGCTCCTTTTTGGAGCTCCAGCCCCGAAATCCGTAAAGCTGCTAGAACAGCACAAATCAGCTATCTAGCAGCTAAAAATTCTCCCCCTGGGAAAAGGGGGGGGAGAAGAGCAGAGGGGCTTGGATAAAGCTCCCCAAGACCCCCAGGCTTTCTTTTTTTTTAAGCCTGGGGGCTGAAGGGTGAGAGTTCCCTGGAAACTCCTCAGCGCTCCGGATTAGGGATGTGCCTGCCTGGCTTCTCGCGACCACACCAGGAGCATAGGAATAAAGATCCGAAGAATTTTTCTCAAAGACTGCAAGAAATTTGGATTCTGGATGCTGTCAGAGCGAAATAAGGACAGCGGGATTTGCAAGTATGCAAGTAAAGCTTTAACTCCATATGAAAAGGGAAGGGGAAGATGGCGCTAAGGAAATGAAACTTACTATTGAAAGTGCTTGTTAGCCCCTGCTACATTATTTAAGGTATTGGACTATATAATAAGAAGAAGATTTAAAGGGGAAGTGGAAGAAGACAGGAAAAAATATGATGGGGATTTTAACTAACATATATTCCTCAAGATAGTGGAAAACAATCAGATTCTGATCTGACAGTTGAATATATATAAAATAAAAATTGAAATATGGCTGCTATTAAGAAAAGAGGGAGTGAATCAGCAAACACACAAATGGGGACTTTAAAGGATTCACAAGAAACTTTTGATCTCTTTATTTTGGACATTGTGGACATAGTTAAAAACACTACCCAGGAGTGGAAGTTGGAATATTTTAAGGATTTGCTGGCTGGGAAAGAGGAAGAAATCATACAGCCTAACGTGATTATGGAGAACAAAGAAGAGGCAGTCAGAGAAAAAATGGAGTCTAGCATTTTGGAAACAGAAGTTTTGGTGGAGGCTTCCACACAATTAGTTGGAGTGTATCAAAAAGACTCATTGCAGACTGCAAAATACTATGAAAATTTTTGTTTTTATGGACAGAGTCAATTCCTAGAGAATGAAGTGACTGATTTTACAAGCAGAAAAAGTAGAGATGGGGGTTTTAAAGCGAAGAGAATAACTCTGAAAGGAGAATGGATTCTCAGGAGACACCAGTTGCATTTTCAACTTCAAAATTTCTTGAAAATAAAAGCAGGGGGATGAATAATGCTTCAAAAATTTTCGAAAATAAAAGCAAGGGGACGAGCCATTCTTAAGAAGAAAGTGTCATCTAAAAAGAAAGACTAGAAGAAATACAGAAAGAAAGGAAGAATGTGTGATGAACTCTTTGAAAGTTATACTTGGTAGATTTTGGATGTTTGATATAAATGTTTAACTAAAAAGGGACAGTTTCTTAAGAGTTATTGAGTTATTAATATGGTTAACTAAAACTCAAGTGATACTTTATTGAAAACCTTGGGATTTATATAGATTTTCTAGGATTATATTTGATTGATATTTTACTGAGGTTAAAGGTTTATTAAGAAATTTTAAATGTTTAAGGTGACACAATAGAATTTCTAAAAGGTTTATATGTATTGAGGGATAAGGTTTAATTAAAACTGGATAGCTTTTTAAAACTTACTGCAGTTCTAAAGTGGCTAGCTTGAAAATAAATAGATGGGTTCTTAGTATTAAGAAATTGTATATGCTTAAGGTGAGATATTAGAAGTTTTAAAGGCTAAATGTTTATGTTTAAGATTATTCAGCTCAGTGGTTAATAATACTGTCTCAAAGATATGTTTTAAAGAATTTTTTTTAAGTTAACGCTATGAGAAAACTTATAAATGAAATGTTGAAGAATGTAGTTAAATTAGGGGAGTTAAAGAATGTGTGGGATTTTTATTTTTTTTTTGGAATTTATAATAAGGTAGTATATGTTAGCTTAGGTTTCTTAGATGATATGTCCTGTCCTTGCTCTGGGAAGTCCGGGGGGGGGGGGGTTTGGGAGGGAAGGGTGTGGGGGGGAAATTTGTTTTATGATTTTTAATAAAATAAAAGACAGGTAGATGGATTAATAGAGAAGTAAGGAATTTGGGGGAAATGTTATAATAAATGAAATGATGATATTCAGACATGATAAATAACTGAGGGTAAGAAGAGGATATAAAAGATGTACTAGATGCTATATTTTGTTGATTGACTATGTATTGTGTATATGTTTACTTGTTTGTAGGTTTGTATGCTTGATTATAAAAATAAAAAACTTTTTCAAAAAAAATAAAAGATATAGGTAGTTCTTGACTTACTTAAATTTTGTAACAGAACTTCTGTCACAAAACAATGTCCTCATTTAGTGAGTTGTGCTGAATTTTACAACCTTTTTATTATCATTAAGCTAATCAAGAAGTTGTTAAATAAATCTGGCTTCCTCTATTGATTCTTCTTGTCAGAAGCCAGCTGGGAAAGTCACAAGTGGTAATCATGCAATCCCGGGATAGTACAACTGTCATAAACATATGCTGCTTTTCAAATACCCATATAGTCATCAGGTGACAGCAGGCAACCTGCAAGGGTCATAAAAGTGAGCACTGGCCATAAGGCACTTTTTTTTCCCAGTGCCATTGAAACTTCAAACAGTCACTAAACGATCATAAATTGAGGGCTTTGGGTACACAATTTAATCTACATCAGCTTTATTTAAGGGGTTATTATTTAAAGGAGTTATTTTATGAATACTTATTTTTTTAAAAAAAAATCTTTGTATCAAATAATAATTCAGGCAGTGATACAATCTTAGGTATAGGATGGCAGAACAAATTCAACATGCAAGTGTGCTTTAAAAATAGAAACCACATATACAAAACTGGGGTTTCAGTTAGCAGTAATTGATCAGGAATGGGAAGACAACTTTATAATACATAACTCAAAATTTATTATGGATTTAGGAGAAAAACAACAAATCTCATGCTAAAATCTTTATTGTATATAGTCCACTGTAGATTTACATATAAATACTGTACTTGGAATAATGTACAGTGTACTGTTCTGAACAACTAAAATGATAAGATATCTAGAAGTGGTCCCCTATAATGAATGGCTACTCCAATGATATCTTTTAGCTTAGAAAGAAAGTGAACAAAAGGACAAATAATAATACATGGAAAATATTGGCAGAAGTTTTTATCCATCTTCCTTAGAATCATCAATTAAGAGTAAATATTGGGAGATTTAGAACTGATAAAAGTCTTTCACATAGTACATATTGGAACTATGGAATTCACTGCCACTAGCTATGTGCTAGCCATCAAATTATATGCTTTTGAAGAAATTTCAAAATTTCTTCAAAATTTCAAAGAGTATTGGACTATAAAAGCATATGAGCAATGTAGGATGATGTGAACTGCAACAAAATAATCCTGAGAGATCTGCCATGTCCCCGGGGACATTCCAGAATTCCATAGTGAAATCTTCGGTGTCTTGAAGAATGTTGAAAGAGATGGAGCTAACCTCGGGAGGAGAACATTTCATAAGGTGAGCATCATAGCAGAGAGAACATACTTCCTAGGGCTGCCAAGAGTTATTCATCGGCTTTCGGGACCCACAGCATACCGCTCTAATGGGACAAGCATATAGAATCATGGAAAGAAAGTAGCTCTGTCCCATGCCATAAAAGGCTTGAAAGTCAAAACCAGCATTTTGAATTGGACTTGGAAGCAATCAAATATTTTGATACAGATGATTATGTCCAAAATAGTCTTAAGTTCAGTCATTTACACCATTGGTGGATATTTTTTTCCCCTCAAATGGACACATGTCATCATTCTATTTTTTCCTCCATTCAATTTTGCAAGACTTTGCCTTGATCAAGTTGGACGTGGCCATGCTTTTCAGTCCTGTGGGGCCTTATAAAAAAAATATCCTTCTAGATTTGACCAGAAGTGTCACAGACAGACTTAGTGGGCTCTGATGAGCCTTACAAAATTTCAGGCTGACAAATCGCTGTCAGGGGATCTTCGGACGGGGTCTGTCTTGTAAAGATGGAGAAGAAGGAGAGGCACCTTGGATGAGCAAGAGGAACAGGCAAGTTCCTCGGAGGTCAGAGGAAATTCTTTGACTCAGTGGCAGGGGGGGGGGCAGCCATAGTGGCAGCCATAAAGCTGGGGCAACTGGACTAAGTTTTGAGCAGGACTGGTGATTTAGAAGAAGTATTGGTACCAAGTGAGTGATTGCCAGCTCACAGGTAAAAAAGAAATATTTTTAAATTGTTAAAAGGTGCCCCAGCGGCTAATGGGTGTGGGGAATTTTAATGGAGAGAGAAGAACAAAGCAGAAGTTTAAAGTGTTAAGGCCCAAAATGAAACTTGATTTTTGGATTAGAATGTGAGTGGAAATAATTAAATTATTAGAAGATGAAAACGAAATAGCTTTGAAGAGGACTGGAAATGACCATTGAAGGAAGAACAAAGAAAAACTTAAAACTAAAGCCCTGTAACAGAAGTCTTTTAATTGGATTTAGAACTGGATTTTAAATTGGATTTTGGGGAATATAAAATTAAGAAGAAGATGGAAATTGGCAAATATTGGCAACGTGGATTTAATAAATGAAATGGATATTTTCTTAGTTTGCTGATTGGAATTGTAGATTGGAGAGAGACATCTACAGGAGGAAAAAACATTACAATGGTTAATTTGCATTTTGGGGAGAAAAATTTTTTTTAAGTGATAAGGGAGAACTTTTGAGGAGGATTTGTTTTTTTTTAAGCTGTTTGAGCTTGACAACCAAAGAAAGTGGATTATAATAAAACTTAAAATTGGAACAATGACAACCCAGAAACCCAGAAACAACAAAATGGCACAGGAACTAATTGAAATAATTAAAATGATGAGTATATTATTCAAATTGGAATTAAATGAAATGATTATAATGACGCATGGAAAACCTAAACCTGATGAACCAGAGACTGTGTTAGAACATACCCAAATGGATAAAGAAACTATGAATGAGAAGCAAGAAATAAATACTGAAGATAAAGACATTGATTATGAAAAACCAATGATTATGTGGGGAGTAACAATGAAAAAAAAAAAGAGGAGTTAGGAGAAAATTAATTGGAAAAAATAAACAAATAAAGGAAAGAAAAGAAAAGGGGAAAAAATTAGGACCAAAGGAACTTTTTATTACTATTGTTGTTGTTGTTGTTGTTGTTGTTATTGATATTCATATTTCTATGCCACCCACTCTCCAAGGATTCTGGGCAGTTTACAACTATCGACAGCATATTAAATAACATATTGCCCCCAACAATCTGGGTCCTCATTTTGCCCACCTCGGAAGGATGGAAGGCTGAGTCAACCTTGAGCCGATGAGATTTGATCCGCTGATCTGCTGAACTAGTAGTCAGCTGAAGTAGCTGCAGAATAGCATTCTAACTACTGCGCCACCTCGGCTCTTTAAAGAACTTTAAAGATTACATTGTGATTAACAATGAGAAACATAGGGTGGAAACAAACAAGGAGAGAAAGAAGAAGGGAAGAGACAAAACACAAAAATTCAAACGATTAAACTGGGATCAACAGTGGGAAAATAAGAAAGGGGAAAGGGGGGAAAAGGAGGAGAGCAGATGGAAATACAGAGCAAATCAGGACAATAAGGGACTTTAAAATTAGGAGAAAATAAGTGAAAAAGAAGAAAATAAGAGAATGGGATAAAAGAATATCCTTCTACATCAGTTCTTATGCCCATATAGGAATAACTCTAAGAAATCCCTGTAGAACAAGCAATTATTTTACTCTCTTTACAGGGAATCTTATATCCCCTCATATTCTATCCGATTGCAAAGCTTAACTGTTGTTTCTTTGACTGAATAGGATTCTGACATAACATCACAGATTACTCTAAGTGCCTCCATTTAAACAGAAGAATAATACTAATCTTGGCAAAACATTATTTGAATTACAGGTAGTCCTCAACTTATAACAGTTCATTTAGTAACCATTCAAAGTTACAACGACTCTGATAAAGTGAGTCATGACTGTTTTTCAGACTTACAACCATTGCAACATCCCAGAGTCACGTGATCAAAATTCGGATGTTTGGCAACTGATTGATATTTATTATGATTATGGTTGCAATGTCTTGGGGGTCATGTGATCCCCTTTTGGAACCTTCTGGCAAGCAAAGTCAGAAGGCAACCAAAATCAATCTGGGAAGCCGGATTCACTTAACAACCAATTTACTAGCCAATTTAATAACTTAAGAACTATAACGATTCACTTAACAATTGTGACAAGAAAAGTCGTAATATGGGAAAAAACTTACTTAACAAATGCCTCACTTATCAAAATAAATTTTAGGCTTAATTGTGTTCATAAATCAAGGACTAGCTGTATTTTATTATTGCTGCTTTGTTAGTTTTGCATTTTATATGTACTTATTTATATCTAAAGATTTTAGGTGCATGTGTTTCTCTGTACATCTGGTATACATATTCATTGTATATTGGGTATGTTTCCTGATTCTAAGGCCATAATAAAGATTAACCAAGAAATGTCTATTGCCTTGCCATCCACGCCTGCAAGCTTCCTGAATAGAAGTATGACACAGAATAATAGCCTTTGACCTAAACTAAATTTTATTTGGTGTAATTCAGCAGGACATAATTTATATTCTAATGTGACTCATATCTTAGTTGAGGTCCTATTTTACCAACTATTCAGCATCCAGGACAACAGCTGGAATAAACTAATTGATCAGAATGTACATGCCAATACAGCTGTGAATGAAATCCATTAAAGAATTTACCTTATTAGAAGTAATTAATTAATAAATTTGAAAGCAAGATGTTCTACCAATTTTGAAAAACAGGCATGAAAGTCCTGTGCAGATGGCATTCCTAGAAAAAGAACTATAGAATCTGCCAGATCTGATTCACTGTGTACCATTTACAAACTATTATAAAAAAAGTTCTCTCTAATGTTAGTAGTTTATATTTCTTTCCTTCTAACAAACGTTCCATGGAGACACCTGGAAGATATTTTGTTCTTTAAGTACAAGAGAATAATGTAATTTTATAAATAATGTTATAATTAGACATAGGGTAAAAATATTATAGGTACAAAAGCCAGCCATTCTTTACATTAATATCTACATTTTTAAACATGCCACCAATATTTTCAATACAGATCTGATATATGCAAAATCATAGTTATCTTTTTGTGTACAGACTCAGGAAAGTGTTTTAGAAAGTGAAGATGAATGTTGATTGTTCAATGTGATACTGCTCAGTGTACAGATGCCATGCTTTTATCTGTGATCCAACTGATGACCAAATTTAACTCTCATTCTGTAACTATAGAAAACATTTTAATAGTAACTATACAAATACTTAAAAATGACAATGGCAAATCAGACCTGAAGGCCTTGACCATCAATAGTGAGAGAATTTGCTCTCTGCACCTTGCTTCGATCAGCTACTTTGTTTGTTTGTTGACAGCTACTTCTTTCTTTTTTCATTGTTGCTTGGCGTTCCTAAAATGAGGTCAGAAATAATAGATTAATATATTAAATATGTTACTGTGGTAGAAATGGAAAAATCCCATTCAACAATGATGCATTCAACCACTGCTAGAGTGATAATGAGTTCAGTGATTGCAATCAAATTAAATGAAGTCCAAATTCACATACATCTATTTATGTATCTAGATATAATAGCAGTTAGATAATAGATAGATGATAATTATTTTTTCACAATAAGAACTAATGCAATGATGTGAAATTGGTGATACCATGAGAGGCCATGATCAAGCTTCTTAAATAAAATTAATTCGAGAAAGTCTACCCCATTGTCTTGACAACAAAAACACTGAAGATCACAATTGTTTATATCTGAAATTTCAAAAAGATTTATTGCAATACAGTGTCCTTTCAATATCATATAGCACAATTGTGTGTGTGTGTGTGTGTGTGTGTGTGTGTGTGTGTGTGTGTGTGTAAAATTTGAAATAATTGAGAAGTTAAACTAAAAGCATGTAAAAATGATAACAGGTTTTTTTTAGCTTATCTAGAAAAATTAGCAGTTGCTTTCAAAAAATTATATTCTATTTGCAAACCAAGACAGTTTAGATTTGCTTGCCACCTTGGCAACTAAAATAATAATATCAATTGTAATAACTGGCATCAACTGTATTTTATCATGTTTTGAGTAAAATGTTGTGTCAAACTGAAAAAAAAATCAAAGTAAACGTTGCTGAACATTATTTGATTTAAATCCAGACTTTTTTGGGGGGTTGACCTAACTAGTGACTCTTAAATTTCATCTCCATAATAGACTTATGCTAGGAGACAGTGGCAGTGTATATCTTAACACAATTGCACAATAAATATGCATTGAAAGAAAAAAATTGTGTGTTTTATTTTAATTCTTTATAATTCTTTATTGAAATATCTGTAATCTGTAATCATTATATAGTCCAAAGTAGTTCAAAACAAGTATATGAAACAGAAAAGCATTAAATAAAAATAACATAAATGTTAGTATTTTTGTGGCTCAAAAGTTCTTTTTTTCAAAAAGAGATGAAATATAATAATATCATAGAATGGTGTACTGCAGATAAATCTACTGCTGCATTACTACCAAGTCATGATCTGTAAGCCAAGTGATTACTAACAATACTACCACTAAACCTAATTGTTATTTGAAGCTAAATCAATCCCAGTAAATACAGTATGCAGCAATGGTCTTGTTCTGCAAAAGCAAGAGTGCTGCATTAGAGCCAGACTCATAGTGACACATGAAAAATACACTGAATTTCCTCCTTTAGCATTACCAATATAAGAATCAACATTTGAACATGATCTAGTTATCTATTCATAAATTCAAGACCTTATATATTGAATATATTAAATCAATCCATTGCAGGATGGAGTCTCTATTGAAATTAATGATCTGCCACCAACCATGCTGTTCAGTACAGTTTGATAGATAGATGGGGTTGAGACAGGGACAGTTTATGTTCCTGAGGGAGGTTCTGGATCTCCTTGTTCCTAAACACCTTGGTCAATACATATTAATTGATCTTAATACTTCATATTGAAAGCTAATATCTGGGTTCCGTTTGGCTGGCTGAAATTTATCAGGCAGCAATTAAGCACAAGAATAATTGACATCAAATCAAAGCAAGTCATGTCATAGCTACACAAGTTTCATAAAATATTTTCCATTACTTATTGCACTTATTGGATTCTAGAATAGTCAGATATCCTGCCTATATCCTGGTGAAGCTCCTTTCCTTTATTACATCTTAACCTTCACAAGCAGAAAGTCCTAGACTATAATGGAACTGTTCTCGTTGAAAACAAGATGATCTGTTCTATAAATATAATCCAAAAAACTGGTAATACTCCTACTATAATCAACACAAAAATAGCAGTGTTATCTATTTTCCAAGTTAGAATTCATAACATTATTAAATTCAAGGAATATATATGTGGACATAAGGAAATCCTTTCGTTGAATATAGAGGGAAAATAGAAACAGAAGTGGTAATTGTGAACCATTAGCAGCTTTTTAATTGGTGCAAGAAGACATAAAGAAAAAGAATTGCTTTGTCAGGTAATAGCAATATCTCTTCTGCTGCTATATTCTTTGGTGCTGAAGCAGTATATCTCCCAACTGATATACTGGGATTACATATCAACATTTTCATGCTGTTCTGGGTCTGAATTCAGGAGTGGTAGTCTTAAACTGATCCAAAGGACAACAGATTATAAAATTTCATGCTTTGTCAAGTGAAAATCCAAAGTCAAAAAAAAAATGCATGGAACAGTTCTTTTAGAATTTATTCATGTGAACTAGCTATATAGCTAGGTCTAAATATATTCTAATAGAAATATGACACCTGTAAAGGTAGCCACAAATCTTGCAGTTTTCTTGTTAAGTTTTTTTCAGAAACAGTTTGCCATTTCCTTCTTCCTAGGCCTGGCCAATTTGGTGTAGTGGTTAAGGGCTAGAAATTGGGGCTCTAAGAGTTTTAGTCATGTCTTGAGCATGAAGCCAGTAAGGTGACCTTGGGCCAGTCAATTTCTCTCAGCTAGGACCAAAGCAATGGCAAACTGCTTCTGAAAAAAAAGCTTGCCAAGAAAACTGCAGGAACTTTGTCCATATAGTCTCCAAGAATCAGACACAATTGTATGGAAGAAAATATACAGAGGAGGAAGTTTTTAATTCTTTGTTCCTGTGATTAGTCTTTTTTTCCAAATTTAAAGGAGAAGAATTATTAAAAAGCAAAATATACTACTCCATAAAAAGCAAGCTTATTGCTTTTTTCTTCAGTTAAGTGCTTTAAAATGTAGCAGAGCAGCTTTCAGGATACACAATGTTCAATATTTTCACACTGGTCCTATTGTCACATGGGGATCACGGATCCTTTTTTGTATTACATCCAAAGCAGTTTTGTAGAACAGATCCTGTTTACATTCAAGTCAAAAGTTCTCCTATAATATGAAATTACTAAAATTCCATATAAAGGGAAGTGATGCCAATGCTTATAAGGTAGACAATCAATAGATGCAGTTTATATAGACTTCTGTAAAGCCTTTGATTCAGTGGTACACAGCAAGCTACTTCTAAAATTAAAATATTATGGCACTTCCAAATTCCTGCATAAGTGGATAGCTGGGTTCCTATCAAACAAGCAGCAAGTAGTCAAAATAGGGAACACCTTATCTAACCCTGCACCTGTTAACAGCGATGTTCCCCAAGCGGTGTGGGTCCTAAAACAGGTAGTGGTGTGGGTCCTAAAACAAGGCAGCCTTTTAGGACCCACACTTTTTATACTTTATATAAATGACCTTTGCATATCATATTATAAGCAACTGTGTTCTCTTTGCGGATGATGTAAAACTATTCAATGCCACTGATAATGATGCTACTCTACAAAAAGACCTTGACTATGTGTCAGAATGGTCAAACAATTGGCAACTTCAAATCTCAACCAACAAATGCTCTTACACACTGGCAAAAAAAAATCAGAACACAAAATACAAACTGGACGGATACGATCTGATGACCCACACTCTGTCAAAGATCTTCTAATACTCATCTCAAATGATCTAAGTGCCAAAGCTCACTGTAACAGTATTGCTAAAAAAGCATTAAGAGTTGTTAACCTAATCTTGCGTAGCTTCTTCAACGGTAATATTGAACTGCAAACTAGGGCATACAAAACTTTTGCCAGACCAATTCTTGAATACAGCTCATCTGTCTGGAACCCGCACTGCATTAATACAATCAAACAAGTCCAAAGATATTTCCCAAGAAGAGTCCTCCACTCCTCTGCTTGCAACAAAATACCTTATGCCACCAGACTTGAAATTTTGGTCTTAGACAATTTAGAAGTCCCAAGTCCTCAAAACTTTAACATTAGACTGTCTACTCTAGAACTCACTCAATCTTAAGAGATCTGTAAGGGCTGTGCATAAGTGCACCAGCTTGCCTACCATCCCTATCCTAATGTTTTCTTTTATTCATATTCTTTTCATGTATTTATAATTATGTTTACATTTCTATCTGTCATAAAATACATGCTTGACAAAAATAAAATAAATTAAATTAATTCTCTCCATACAAAGTCCTTCAAATAATCAATGGGTTCTTCCTCTCAAAAGATTGTTCATTGTTTGGTCAGAGAGAACATCAGAGATAGGAAAATGGTATAAATAACATGTCTTCAGACCAGGGGTGGGTTCTAAAAAAATTTACTACCAGTTCTGTAGGCATGGCTTATTTTGTGGGCATGGTTTGATGGTCATGTGACAATTATTTAGGATTTAGCAGAGGTACTGGTCTATCTGGTTTTTAACTGCTTTCAGAGCTGTAACGATCTAACCATTTATTTTTTGAAGGCACTGGTCTACCCATTTATTTTTGCAGGCACTGATCTACTCATGTATTTTTGCAGGCACTGATCTACTCATGTATTTTTGCAGGCACTGGTCTACTCATATGTTTTCTTTTAACACTGATCAGATGTAGGGTGGCCCTTTGAAGCCCCAGGGCAAGAGTTTAAACGGTTTTTTTCCCTCTAGCCATCAGCTGGGACTCAGGAGGCAGCAATAGATTGGGGGTGGGACCAAATAAAAGGTAAGAATAACGTGGGGTGATAGGGGGGCGCAGGGGGGGCAGAACTGGTTCGGTGACATCATATCATCACCACTACCGGCTCAGGAGAACCGGACTGAACTGGGAGGAACACACCATACTCGCCGTGAGGCTTGCTGTGTTTCAACTAAACTTTTTCCTTTGTTTGTATTTATGCAAAATAATGCAGAAAGACATTCACTGAAACTATCTACTCATTTATTTCAACAAGACTTGTATATCAAGGTATTATTTCTTAATATTCTACATAGTAAAATATATTTTTCATATTATTGATGTGAAAATTCAATTGGAACCTTTTGATATATCATTACATATCAGAAATGGAAATTCTAAAAGTATGACTGGATTGATTAATTTTTCTATAATGTATCTCAAGGAATATTGGAGAAAGTTATGCAGGTAGATAAATTATATTTAGTTATGCAAAAAAAAAAGATGACACTGCAGTTGTTACTATCCAGGTTTTTTTACTCCAATTTGAAACCTTCATAAAATTACGATATAAAATTTTCAGAATTCTCAACGTGGTCAAGAATTACAGCAATGTCTGAATAGGTTTGATAATACCTATTCTGTTATTTCAAAAGAAAAATAGAAGTCTGGATAAAGAAATAGTTCTATCTCAAATAAATTGTCCAAAAGCTCTTTATTCCAAAGGTCAGATTATATAAATGCAAGCATAAACCCATAACATATTAAATATATTACATATCACCAAAAGAAAAACTCATAACAAAGAAAAAATATGTTTATTTTGTAAATAATTGGATTATATTAATTCAATCTTGATATAGTCTATGTACTATCCCTTTAAGATTATTGCTACTTTAAATTATTTCAATAATTTGAAATTAGTTTCAAATTATTTGCCAATTACCAGTACTTATTTAATTCTATGACTTCGATTTGTTTTGACTTTTAACTGAAAAAACATTTTAAAAAAGATTAGAACAAATGCACCCAAAGTAAAAGTTTGTAGGATGCAATTACAATGCTTTCAAAATCTTCAAATCAAAAGTTTACAATACATCTGCCATTTTTTTGCAAGAACCGAACAAAATCTCAGGGTAATAGTACAATATACTTATATTAAATGGATGTGAAGTTGACATTTATTGAAAATAAATGACACTGCAAAAATGCAGACATTTATTTTCTGAGTGGCATATATGTTCTAGTTATGACTATTTTATTAGGATGTACAAAATGATTGATGCAGCTGTAATCATTTTGTCTCATGGATTCATCCACTGCTGGGTGAAAGTTACTCAATATAACACAGAAAAGCTAATGCATATTTTGATGGCTAGAAATTTAAGTTGTTGTGTTCTTCCATCTACTTTTAGAAGTATTGTTTATTCCCAAGGGAATACTGAATTCCTGAGTTCTACCTTGCTGATTTAATCTTGGAAGACTAACCCTTTCTAATTATTCTACAGGTTGTCATACATTTTTAAAATAAGTCTCTTATGGACTTTGTTTGCCCTCAAAAGCCTTCCATAACTATCAAACCTATTATCTACTTTTCATTACTGCAGCATAACATGGACTTCAACACACTTTTATATCATGCAAACATTTTATTATCTATTTTTCACCTCAACCTCTAATACTGTTGAGATTCAACAGTAGCTAGCTTTCTTTTTCTACTATCAAAGTCTATTCAACTGTTAGGCAGGGTGAAACTAATCTCTTCAAAGTGAAATATATGGCAGCAATTTTTTAAAAAGGATAGCTAAATCCCATATAGCTTTTTCTGAGCCTATTTAAGCTCATCTGCTGTATTCAGATATAGCAACGAAGAGTATCCAGATAGATAGATAGATAGATAGATAGATAGATAGATAGAGGGAGGGAGGGAGGGAGGGAGGGAGGGAGGGAGGGAGGAAGGAAGGAAGGAAGGAAGGAAGGAAGGAAGGAAGGAAGGAAGGAAAGAAAGAAAGAAAGAAAGAAAGAAAGAAAGAAAGAAAGAAAGAAAGAAAGAAAGAAAGAAAGAAAGAAAGACTGATTTGCTGATTTACTTAACTTTTTTCTCATGTTGTGAAAGGCAGAATCACTAAAAAATGTTGTTGGGACTACTTTGAATATTTTATTATCATGAATGTATGTTGGTACACATAAAGCAAAGTAATTTGACTGAAGTTGATCTGAACCATAAACAAAGATTTTAAAGTTCCAAAATGCATCACAACATCCAAACAACTTTCATCTGCATCTGTGAACACTTTTGCATTACGCACCTCAGGAAGTGAAACTCCTAAAGGAGGTAGGGTCTGTTGGAGAAAAACAGTTTCAGCTACAAGATTAAAACTGTGAAAACACAAACACTAATTAAAAACATTCCTGTAAAGGATTCTAAATATGTAGCCAACCTGTTGAACAAGTAAGCAGTTCCAGTATGATTCTTCCATACATATTAAGTAATTACAGAATGATAACACAGGTTTATGTAATTCCTGTTGTTTTTGTATGTATTTATATAAAAATAGCTATTTCTTGACATAGTGTACAATTTAGCACAAAATAGAAAAGGAATAATTCAAAAAGATCATGAAAAGATGACTACATCATAAAAAATTAATTAATCTACAAATGTCTGAAAATAATCTACATCTGAATTTTTGGAAGAATAAATTTGGACAATTTGGAGTACAAAATGTTTTATGTAGACACATAGCTCTAAATACCACTTACAAAAATTAGAATTAGGCTAGTAATAGTTCTTTGTTGAGTATGACCACTTGGTGAATACAGTACATGATCATCAAATATATTGTTTTTAAAGAAAATTTAACTTAAATAGTATTAGAATGACATGTTGTTCAAATATTGAGGGACTAGACAGTAAATCAACTTATAAACACCCCTGGCAACCAATCCTGCTTGCATATCAGAGAACTATATTGTTTAAGGGGAATATAACTCCAAACACATTTATCAAAATCCAAGCGTTCCAGTGATTTTCTCAGCTTTATCCAAAAGGATTCCAACCACTTTTTAAAAAAATAGTTTCTAAAAAATAGCTTTAAGTTTCCATTCACTCCTAAAATACCTTATATTGATTTCTCTAGTACATTTCCAAAAGTTAAAAAATTATAATAGGGCAAAAAAGTAAAATTCATCAGAATAGAGACATCATGAATGCACATACATATATATATAATGATTTCTGTAAAGTACTGTAAAAGAATGATTTTTGTACACTAAGGTACATAATGTTTCTAAACATTTTAGTCAGAAAGAGTAACAGATGTAACTGGTACGTATTTTCTGTTTTTCTGTTTTTGTCTTCAGATTGCTTACAGCCAAAAGACAGGTAAAAGCACAAGCAGTCAGTTACTTTTACAGTTTTATGTTACCAATTGTTGTATGAGACATAAAATCTATTACTGTTACTTTTTAAGCCTACAGTTGTACTACTTTGTCCTCCATAGTGATGGAGACAGCAGCCAGGCATGGGTTGTACTCATCTGTTCAGATTGAAAGACTGAGTCTGTCAGAGTTGTTAAGTCCCGCCCTTGTTGTAGCGGCTTCCAGCTTTTGGCTCAGTCCTTCAGACTGGATGGATGGTTGGAATTTTCTCATTCCTGTTTGCTATCTTCTTCTGGAATTATATTTCTACAATTTCTTTATCTGGAATTATCACTCACAGGACAATCTCTCTTCTTGTGAACTTGTGATCTTCGCAGAGCCAGGCTTTGTCTTGCCTGCTGTCTCAGCCCAGCTCTCTTCCTTCATCTGGTACCTAGGCCTCCGTTGAACAGCAGGTGTTCCAGAGGAGCAATGGAGCTTTGCGCTCCTATGGGAGCTGGGCTTGTGATTTGAAGAGCTTTCGTACTGCTCTCAGCCGGGGTTGATTTCTGTGAAGCTTTGCGCTCCCAAGAAGGCTAATCGGGCAGCCATTTGTCTTTACATGGAAAGCTGCCCAATATTTTCTACTGTTGGCAGAGCTTCGCACTCCCATTTTGTGCCTGCATGCTTGTTAGGTGAGAGCCCTGTATTTTCCCTGACTTGGCGGCGGCAGCTATAGCGCTTGACGTACTGTCATTGTTTGGAGTTTCTCCTCTCCAAATTGCTGCCTTTGGAGCTTTGCGCTCCCTTATTCTATGACAGTCACCCTTTTGAACTTCACGCTCAAATTTGGTTAGCGCGGTTGCGCTCAGAGCGGAGCTTCACGCTCCCAATTCTGCCTGTCCCTTGCTGTCCGTGCTTACAGCAGAGTTTCTGGACATTGTCCCTTTGGGATTTCGCCTTTGCACTGTGATCTTGGGCTCCTGACGTGCCAGAGACCTTGCACCATCGACACAAAGTGCTGTGACATGGAAGCAGCCATTTTAGAAGAGCCTTCAAGCATATATATATATATATATATTTAATATATATATATATATATTTAAAAAGGAGATTACAACTAGAAGCAAGATCTGTCTCTAGATTTGCCTTTCAACCCTTCTACAGGATGAATGCAAATTTCTCCCTATAACTAAGGCGTTAAGCAAATCTAAGCATGGCCGTAAGGCCGGAGCAGCCAGGTTGACTGAACTGGTCCCAATGGACTCTGGTTCAGGACTGTCTCAGGCCTCCACCCTGAAGAGCAAGGCCACAAGAAGCAAGGGCCCGGGCTCACATCACAAGGCTCACAGTGGCAACAAAGCATTCACTCGTGATGAGAGGTGATGGGATCACGCATTGCAAAAAATTTGCAACCAGGACAGCAAACATGCAACTTTACCTTCGCTGCCCAAAGGGCAGTCTTGTTCTCCTGTCATGACAACTTTCCAGGAGCGATTTCCTGGACTGACTCCGGACCAAATTCCCTTCGTGATTGTCCTCTCTCAATTCCGGTGGCCTGGTTGTGGGGATCCACGCTCAAGCCACCTCTTCCACATGTGGGTGATGAACCTTCCATTCTGGATCAACCCTTGAGACCGATTTCTCCTTCTTGACCAGCAGTGACTGGAACTTCTACTAATCTTCATCAGAACTTTATCCTTCCTGACAATATCCAACAGATTATCACCACTGCTATTCAACAATTACTGGTGGCTGGATATCAGCAGTCCAACAGAGAACCATCTTTGATGTCCATCACATCTGCTTCTCTTGTTCATGACTACCAGGATCCAGCATCCCCAGCTCCCTCTCACTAGAGACGCCCATTGTTCCTTGGGGAGCCCTAGGAACCAGATCTGTCTGATGACGAGGGTCTCTCCTCAGAACAATTGGCCTTCACTGGCCTTTTTCCAATGGCCATATTTAAATCTTTGGTCTTTAAGGCTTCTAACACAGCGCAGCTTTGTGCTCCTGTTATGGGAGAGGCCCCTCCACCATCTCAAGAGGTGTCAAACCCTTTGTTTATGGAACCATAGAAGCCAATGGACACTATTCCAGCTCCTCATTTATTTCTTGACATTGTCCAGCAGCAACGGACATTGATGAGTTCCCTCTTCTATCAATCAACGTTTCTTTAACATGGCTCCAGAACTGGTGACCTTAGTCCAGATGCCAGCAGTGGATGCTTCAAAAGCCCCTTTGTTAACAATACCTCCATTCTGGGTGAACTGGATGGAGGGTTGCACCCAGAGGAAGGGTGGTTGGACCAGGTCCTTCAATGAGCACACCAAGGGGTGGCCTGGGCAATTTGTTCAGCTACCATGACATCATTTTTCAACAGGGCAACCCTGCAGTGACTGCAGCAGTTACAGGAAAAGTTGTCTCCTGAGGACACTAGGCTGCAGCAGGACCTCAACAAAATCATTGCTGCAGTCCAGGTGACGCCACTCTCAATACTGCCCAATTTGCTTCAAAATCTATGGCCTCTATGGTGGCAGCTCGTCCACTGGTCTGGCTTAGGCATTGGCAGGCAGACACTTGCCACAAGTGGTGCCTAGCTTCGGCATCCTTTACAGGAGACAAATTGTTTGGATCGTCCTTGGACCCCTTATTGGTGGACACAAAGGAAAAGCGTAAAGTTATGTCTACCGCTCACCACAGAGCCAACACTCAATTCTTTCCCTTTGTTTGCAGGCCTCCTGTATGGGGATTCAACTGGGGCTGGGACGCCCCATCCTCAAGTGTATTTCGATCCTAAGCAGAAAGAGCACCAAGGCAGAGTGCTTTGAGGTAGGACCTTCTCAGCAAATGGCCCTATCAAGGGGGAAGAAGTCGCTGATTCTGTTGCCACCATTAACTTCATATCTGATCCGGAGCAGATTAGCTCTCTTTGCCAACCATTTTATGTTGGACACCTGGGTCAGGGATACGGTAAGATCTGGTCTATCCCTTGAATTTCTTTCCACACACACCTCCTGAGGTTCTTTATTTGATGCCCTGTTTCTAAAGATAGACACAAAAAGATCCTTATGGATTTGGCTGTGCAGCACCTTCTGTCCATTAGAGCTATTCAGAAGGTACTTGAGGATCAGGCAGGGCAGGGATTTTACTCCCTTCTATTTTTCGTTCCTAAGTCCTCAGATGGGTGGAGAGCCATTCTTGACCTTAAAACAACTGAACTGCTACATAGTATACAAACTTTTAAAAATGCAGTCTTTGCAATCTATTCTAGCTGGAGTCAGAAAGGGCAACTTCCTCACCTCTATTGACCTTACTGAAGCATACTTGCCCATTCCAATTTTTCCTCCCCACCATAGATTCCTTAGATTTTGTTATTCCGGTAGTCACCTTTTGGACTTTCTTCTGCACCCCGCACCTTTACTAAGGTGCTAGCCGCCTTGGTGGCCCATCTTAGGACCATATCTGTCCATGTCCAATGTTCCTTGGATGCTATTTTAATCTAATCCTCTTCGAGGCTTCTTTCCATTGAGGATCTCCAAGTAACTATGCATTGTCTTAAGGAACACGGTTTTTCCATTAACATGGAGAAAAGTTATTTGACTCCTTCGACCTGAATTCTCCATCTTGGGGCGGTGATTGATTCCCTGGAGAACAGGGTGTACTTGACCCCAGAGCGGCAGAGCAGCCTCAGGCAGCTAGTTTGTAAGGTCTTGAGTGACAGTAGGGCTTCCTTAGCATTACTGTCAATGATTTTAGGCAAGATGGTCTCTGCCATTCATGTCATCTCGTGGGCGCGCCTTCATGTAAGAAACCTTGTGGTTTCTTTTGCTTTTTCAGAAGGTGGGCAAAGGCAGTTCTGCGGCCAGGGTGCAGGTTCGCCCATGTCAGCAGGTCCCTCACCTGATGGAGATATCTGGCCATATCCAAGGGGCGGCAGTTCCATGAGCCTCAACGTCTGGTGCTGACTACGGACACCAGCCTCTTCAGTTAGGGAGTGCATTCCCAGATGCAGGTTGCCCAGGACAGATGGTCAGGCCGCGACCTCCAACGAAACATCAACTGGCTGGAGCTGCGAGAGATATATCTGGCCCTTCAACACTTTCAACAGTTGGTCACAGACAGCCATGTGCTGGTGCTTACCGACAATGTGGCCATGAAGGTGCACATCAACCACCAAGGGGGTACCAGATCATCGGGCCTGATGTTGGAGGCCAAGAGATTAGGCCTCTTTGTGAAGCGACACCTGCACTCCTTAACAGTGGAGTGTATCTCTGGGGTGTCCAACATGCAGGCGGATTGGCTCAACCAGACAGTCATTGATTACACAGAGTGGCCCCTGCACCGTCCCTCTTCCAGGACATAACAGACCACTTTGGCCTGCTGGAGGTGGGTTTGTTCACTACTCCAGAGAATGCACAGCTTCCTTGCTTTTATGCACACTTCCCAGCTCCACATGCAGAAAAGAGATGCTCTCTGCAGTCCATGGTCATGGAGGCTCCTTTATGCCTTTCTGCCCCTACCACTTCTGCTGAAGATTCTGCAGGAATAGGCAGAGATCATTCTTATTGGACTTCATTGGCCCCAGAGGCCTTGTTTGCCAACCTCAAGACCCTGTCGGTGGTCCCACCCTGGAGGATCTCTCAGGGTGTGGCTTCGCTCAGCCAAGGGGCATTGGTCCACCCGGACCCATAGTGGCTCCAACTGACCACCTGGCACTTGAGCAGCACGCTCTGAGTGGGGACAACCTCTCCTCCACGGTCAACCGGACCATTCAGGCTTCCTGGAGGCCTTTCATTGAACACATTTGTTTGGCTACTAGAAGGGCCTTTTGCCCTTGGTGTGACCAGGCAGCTGTTTTTCCCCTCCAAGCCTCAGGGGAGCCGAAAGCCCTACTAAGCAGGTATATACAAAAGTATGAAGGCTATGTGAATGAGCTGTCACCTAATACCATTTTTGCAAGGTGACTCCCTCCACCATTGGAAGATGGATTTGTCAAACAATCACCAAGGTGCTCCTTACCGCAACCCACTCATCTGACAGCGCATTCTACATAAAATGCGGCCATGTCAACAGCATGGGCAATGCAGGAGTCATTGACCGAAATCTGTGGGGCAACAACTTGAACTTAAGCACTATAAATTGGACAAATTTTCCTCCACTGAGGCAGCATTTGGGCGTAGGATCCTGCGGCAGGTTCATACCTGAAGGGGAATCTTCTGACCAGACTGGGCCTGCCGATAGTTAGGCACAGTAGGCTTTGATATGTCCCATGCCTGGCTGCTGTCTCCACCATTATGGAAAAGGGGTGTTGGTCTTACCTGAGTCGCACTTTCTTGTTGGGTGGAAACAGCAGCCAGTCTCACCCTCTGTCAGTCTGGTCTTCACTGTTAACTTTATCTCTTTGATTCTGACACATTGAGTCTGTTTCATCTTTGCCAAAAACTGGAAGCCCCTAGCAACAAGGGCGGGACTTAACAACTCTGACAGATTCAATCTTTCAATCTGAACAGATGAGTACAACCCATGCCCTGCTGCTGTCTCCACCCAACGAGAAGGTGTGTCTCAGGTAAGACCAACGCCCCTTTTCTTATTCTTTGTTTCCCCAAATATTAGGCATAATTATTTGGAAGCATTTTTATTCATTGTCTTATTCTCAGAGTAGAATTTTTTTAGAAATAAAATGTAAGGTTTAGAAATACGATAGGTCCATGATGGCAAACCTATGGCACATATGCCAGAAATGGCACACAGAGACCTCTCTGTGGGCATGCGCACCATTGCCAGTTGTGCTTCTGGGTTCCATCATATGCATGCATGCCGGATAGCTGCTCTCTTCTGGTTTCCAGTGTGCACATGCATACCAGCCAGTGGTCTTCATGTGCAATGGAACCTGGAAGAGCAGCTGGCCTCCGCGTGCATGAACACCAACTAGTTGCTCTCTTCCAGGTTTCTGTGCTCCAGTGTGCACACGCTCCAGATTTGGAACTCGGTGCCGAAAAGGTTAACTGTCACTGTGATAGGCATCTGCACAATTACTTCATGGAATCACAGTTCCACTATCACTTCAGAAATATAAATCAGGTCTCAATTTAATATTTCTCCCAGTTTATTATTTACCATTAAATTAGTGATCATGTTGCACTTCCAGTTACATGTAAATTGAAAATCATTCCATTATAAACTGTATCAAAACATTAGTTAATTATGTCCTGCAAAACTGATAAATCTGGGTAAAATTCAGTTTAATTAATCAATGTTTAACATTTTATGCTCATTCTAATATTAAAATTTCTTCAAGCAAAGACATTAATCCCGAAGGTACTTTTCCAAGAGGCAAATGGACTTTCTTTGCATGAAGACATTTCGCTTCTCCTCCAAAAATCTTCTTCAGCTCTGACTGGACATTTGGCATAACCATGACCTAGATGACTGAGAATCTCCAAAGGCAAAGTTAACAAAACTTGAGTAGCTTGGTCAGTTTAGTTTTGACTAGAAAAACAATGTTCCAAAAAAAATATTTTTATGAGTTCTCTATTTTGAAGAATTATGGATTATATTGACAAATAGAAAAGAAATTGTAAATGGAAAAAAAAGTTTAAGAACACATCTATGGACTGTATCAATGTCCATTTCAGTTGCATTCAGTTATATAAAATGAGCTATATACTTTATTCACTAATAATCCTATTTATTTTAGGATAATGTTCTGCTTTTAATGTAGTTAGAATCTAATTCTTCTGCAATACAAAATATAGGATTGAATTAAATTAAAGTTTAAAGATATTGCCAGTCACCTTCACTGTAAGTGTTCATTTTATGGATGCAATTAATTGAATCCAATGAACAATTTCAGAACTGAGTTATCATGTTCCCCCTTCCCATATAATTAGAACATAATTACCCACAGGATATCAGAAAGATGCAAAACCTTTCTTCTAAGTGCATCCTCATTAGGAAACAAATCTCAATGTACTCTTATTTGATCTGTGTAAATTAATTAAAATGTTACAGATATAAAAGGTGGATAGCAATAAAGTGGATCTGACATCTATTAAAAATTATCATTTGATAACTGCATGCACAGTTTATACCTGAAAATAATTTCATTTCAGCCACAAACTTCATAATTTTACACTATACACAGTGTAAAATATGGTAAACTGTCTAACAGAAGCATAAAAATAAAATCAAATACAATCTAACTAATCTAGGCATCTTTTACTAATCTTTTATACCTTCATTATTGAAACACCATGCTGAAACAAAATTTTAGGTGGTTGGGTATTCAAAATCATGGGGCACCAATGAGAAGGCACACAGTCTCTTCGCATCAGATCCTCAGGTCCTACAGAATATAGCCAGTGATATAGTTTTGGCAACAAGAGGCATCATTTGATGGGAAAAAATGTCCTGTATGAACTTGGTGTCAAACCATGCACAGTTTAAAGTTATAAGCAATACCTTGAATTGAAGCAAGAAATATACTTGAAGCTACTGTAAGTCCTGTAGCCCTAAAGTCCAATGCATTAAAAAAAAAACACCTATGTTTAACCTGATACTTTATTAGTTGATATGTTGCCACATTTTGAATAAGAAAATCATCTTCAAGCCCTGTATACAGTGTGTTACAATACTCTATGCAATAGTTAACAAAGGTATGGGTAATTGTTGCCGGGCAGGTTTGATGAAAATGGCTTGCAATTAACATATTCACTACAACTATTCTAGCATGGATCATGAACCTAGGAGAACCTTGGACTTCATCCAAAAGAAATCTGGAACCATGATGAAGCCAGATCAACCACTTTCTCTTGGTGGGATTAAGCCAGATCTTTTTTGTTTAATCATCCAGGCTCCATAGTCACCAGGCACTAGACCAGTGATGGCTAACCTTTTTGCAGTCATGTGCCAAAAGTGGGAAGAGTGTGGGGGGGTGACCCCCACACCCATAATTCAATGCCCCCTGCCCCCCGTGCATGCACATGCAAAAGTGGGGGTACTCCCCTCACTTTTGGCACATGATGGCATGGTAGGCCTGTTTTTCACCTTCTCCAAATTCCAAAGGCTTTCTAGAAGCCTGGGGAGGGAGAAAACGGCTTTCCCCAACCTCCTGGAGGCCCTCCAGAGGCCAGAAACTGCCCAATTCTCGACTTCTGGTGTGCCCGAAAATCAGCTGGTGTGCCCATTGATATGGCTCTGTGTGCCACCTGTGGCATGCGTGCCATAGGTTTGCCATCATGGCACTAGACATGATTCCAATTGCACCCCCGCGCTGACAGGGGATACCAACATAGATGGGTATTCTGACCACATTGATGATATCTCATAGAAAATCACTGACTTCTTTCAATGGCTTGAAAGAGATTCTACCAACATGGTGAAAGGATTAATCATTGGAGACTCATACTGGAGTAAAAAACATGCAACTGCTTTTTTTCTCAAACTGACTGGAACTGCCTACGAGACAACAGAACCACTGTTGAATTCATTGCTTCAAACTATCTTTGCTGTAAGTCTGAAGAAGGCATAATTTAACCAGAAATTACCTCCATTTAGATCTAAAGTTATCAACTGGGTATCACTTTACCTGACCCTAGCACCCCAACATTAAATTAGGTAAGGCATGGACCAAGGGTATAGCTCAGTGGTGGGTTGCTACCAGTTCGCACCGGATTGGGCGAACTGTTGCGGTGGCAGGAGGCTCCACCCACCCACCCAGATGCTTCTGTTCATGTGCAGAAGCACCGGGTGCATATGCAAGCATGCAAGCGTCACAAGCAAACAGTTAGCAACAGGATCTGGAACCCGCCCCTGGTATAGCTACTTTAATTCTATTTACATCCTTAGTCTCCAGAAGTTTAAAACAAAAAAGATACTGATCTTCTTTCAAGTGTCTAACCAATTGGGGTCAAGCAAAAGATTTTATCTGTAAAATAACTCACAAATATATCACAGTAGCTTATAGAAGGAATCATCATTCCCACATTTCCTGAGTAGGGGGTGGTTATCTGAAATGAGCCCCTAGATATGAATTGACAAATGCAGTAAGAGCAGAGGAGTAAGAATACTTTATCATCTTTATCATCACAGTATAGTTTTAAAAATGGAGTTCACACTTCAATTTTCTTTACACTAGTTTCTCTTTACTCATTTCATGTCCCACAAAAACTCAGAAAACAAGGAAGTTTTTTTGAAATAATGGTGTTATAACATTATGCAGAACATCAGACCTAGGAAGAAGATGCTGTTTGGTCTGAAATGTGTAAATCAGATGGAATGTCTGCAATCCGTGGTCTGGATTGCAGACCATAGTTTGCATAGGATTATAGTTTGAATCACTATAAGTGATTCAAACATCACTTATAGTGAATAGGAGCATCAAGATGAATCCTAGTCTGAAGCTTAAAACAATAGAGGTAAACACTATAGATTTAACAGAACAGCTGTAAACAATAGTAAAGAAGTAAGCTAGAGTTCAAGGAAGAAGCTAGACTAATGTTTAGGATTTATATACTAAAACCTTTTAGGCTTCACACATGGAAGACTACAATACATTTTCCACAAGATTTTTTTAATCAAGATTTTTTTATGCAAATGACTGCACTTGGACCCAGTTGATTAGCCCTTAATGGAATGTAACCTTCTCATGAAAAAATTCTGACTCTGAACAAATCCAAGATTAAATCCTTGCACTTATTTTGCATTATCCTGCAACAATGCCATCATTATGGAGTGGTTGTTTGATTTACAGGTCTGGAATAGGTTGTTGGAAATGATGTTGCTCCTCTCCTTGATCATATCTTAGTGTGAGATACATTTTTAAAGTTCCTCCTTTTTCTCTGAAGAAGGTTCTTCAAAGGACTGACAAGAACTCACTTAATAATGACATCATTAGATGTGTCCTAATGACATCTTATTACTTTGCAGAGAAGAAGTGTAGTGAATGCTCTACTGGTTATTATGAAATCAGTCTAGGGGTAACATCACTTTTCTATTTTTATAAGATTTTCCTCAGTATTTGCACCATTATTTGCTGGTTTCACTAACTGTATGGTTCAGCATAGCACTGCTATATCTGTGACCTGATGTAATTCAGCTACAGTATGTAACATAACCATACTGGTGTATGATCTACACACAATACATCTTGAATATGAAGAATCAAGACCATAAGAGAACCGCACAGCCACAATGCATTATATGTATTTCTTGTACTTCAAAAAATCCACAAAATTTTCATACTTAAAATGAGCACATTTAAGCTGTTCACTGTTCGCTTTACTATATGTGACAGGCAAAAAAAGGCTGATTTGATATTCTGTAGTGAAGTTAAAAACCTGGCAAATGTATATTATGCAACTTTGCTCATTTATTCAAAATTTCATATTTCCATTTGGTGAAAACATCATGTTTCCTAATGTTAAGCATTATATATTTTTGCTTAATAATATGCAATTCCAAAAATACAGAATAATTTATCACATAATGAAGACTGACTTGTGCCTCCAAAAGAATTCCATCTTTGAAATAATTTCCAATCAGCTTTAATACCCAGGCACTTATATTCAAAAGTATCTTAATTTTAAATTCCATATGCAAGGGGATACCATATTGTAAGCTTCGTCAAATATATTTGGTTATAGTTGGTTAGCCAGTTGAATTCTATGCAACTGAGACAAGTGAATTATCCCCAATTAAATAGTCCATCAGACTTATAATTAAATTATAAATTATTTTAGGGTGACAGCATAATGGGTACAGAAATGGGTACAGAATCTTAGTAAATTATTTTATCTCACAATGATTACCATTCTTAAAATCAAATTTGCTGCCATGCAATTATATACTGTACTCAGAATAGCAATGCTCTTATATTTGCAGATTCTGGCTGTGTTTAGATTACATTAGTATAACCAACAGATAACCCAAAGGTGCTTTTTTCAAGAAGCAACTGGACTTTCTTTGTTTTCCTTGAAGACATTTTGCTTCTTATCCAAGAAGCTTCTTCAGTTTTTTATTTGCCCTAAGGCCCATTTAAAGTAAGCATCTAAATCTAATCCCATAGATTTAGGTTTATACATCTATAAATTATATTTACAGTAGCCCTCTACTTACAACAGATAGTTTAATGACTGTTCAAAGTTACAAGTGCAGTGAAAAAGTAACTTTTGACTATTTTTCAAACTTATAACATAGCAACATCCCCTGTGGTCTCATGATCAAAGTTCAAAAGGTTGGCAACTAAGGTTGAAAATTTATGGCAATTGCAGTGTTTCAGGCTCACGTGGTCATCTTTCGTAACCTTCTGACAACCAAATCCATGGGGAAGCCAGATTCACTTAACCATGTTACTAATTTAACAAACTGTAGTGATTCCCTTAACAACTATGGGAAGAAAGATCATAAAATGGGGCAAAACTCACTTAATAAATGTCTCAGTTAGCAACAGAAATTTGGGCTCAATTGTGATTGTAAATCGAAGATTGTCTGTACTTTATCCATGGATTTTATACTTATTACATTAACATGACTTCAGTGTAGCAGTATAAAGTGTCATTTACAAAATGTAAAAGGAAAGATTTATATTTCGTTGCAGGCCAAGCAACTAGAGCCATCAATTTGTTGTGTCTTTGCTGTGATTTGTGTAAGTCTTGATTTAAAGATTTAAGATTAAATTCTACTGTCTCCTCTGCTTGTATATTCTGACATGAAAAACCTTTGTAGCACTGATATACATCACACTGAATAACTGTTTTATAAACAATGAAACTTATTGTTCTATATAGCAACATAAAGTACATAATGTGGATATGCTGCAAGGATGTTATTATTCTAGATTCAGTCTGGTTGAAATCAGAGTCCTCGGTGTTAATGTCAATTCCAAACAAAATAATCTTATAAAATTTTAGAAAGTTATTTTGTCAATATTTATCTATTACTAGTAAAATGTATGATGTAGATTTAAACACAACATGATATGTTAAAATGTACAAGCACATCTTACCAACACTACTGGACAGATTGAGGTGGGAGGTAGAATGTGGTCCTTCAGAATACCACAATCACATTCAGGCTTTAAATGTGAAGCACACTTATTATGGAGCTGTAACAAAAGAGAGATAAAAATATCACTATGGATTAAAACATCAATGAATTTAAATATGGCCAAAACAACATTAAAATGTACTATGTTTCAAAATACCAAAAAGACTCAAACCCAACAATCACAGAAATCTCTGTTTTATTTTTATAATCAAAGCATTACTAATAAAGGAAAAAGACTATAAAATTAGTGTCTTTAAAGGCTCTTGTTAGCAATGATGACATAAAACTAAAAGAACTACATTCTATTTTATGTTTTCCTATATTTTTATATCATTTTTTTGTGGGTATGTATCTCTGCATAATCTGCCTTTTGTATAGAAGTTGTAGGCAATTTACATGGAGTAAGTTCATCTAACATCAGAACAAATCTTTGAGAGACATTGTGATGATAGAAAACGAAGTGACTACTGAGTTTTTATGACTAAGAGATGATTACAACAAAGGACTTTTTGTGTATTGTAACAAACTGAAAAAAAAAAGCTGTACTCAAAACAGAATCCACATGCCTTTTTTAAGAGCAACAGCACTTAGACTTATATACTAATGCACCATAGTGCTTTTCAGCATTCTCTGAGCAGTTAATTTTGCTCCCAACATTCTGGGTCCTCATTTTACCAACCTCAGAAGGATGGAAGGCTGAGTTTAAAAAAAAAACAAAACCTTGCATTCTTGTAATTGTTTTTTGAGATAGGGATTTTTAGCTTTTTCTCAATTATTGTTACTTCTGTAACTGTTGTTGCTGGTACTGTTGACAGTAACATGTTAGAAGTTATATTTGTTTTACATTTATGCTATCACCCTTGTGAATAAATAACTTACAGACAGGATGAGATTGCTGCCAGTCCACATTTTTCATCAGCCAACTGGGTAAAATATTGCGTACACAAACATCATTACACATGCACAGATATACAAGGAAAGGAGGGAGGAAACAGCATTTACAGATCTTCTGGATATGCAAATATATTCAATAATATTACCTAGTTTAAATCTATACAGAGAAAAAATCAGAATGTATTGTATTGTTGATTAAAAGACAAGTAAAGAAATGCTATTAGCACAATCTTAAAAATGTTTAACAAAAAAAATAGTCCCATAATTAAACTCTGAATTTTTTAAAATTTAGTTTAATGTTTTAATTGCAATATTACAATATAATCCTAAGCATGTCTATTCAGAAGTAAAGCCTGCATAGGTCAAATGAAATTATGAGTAAAATAGTGCAAATGGTACTAAAGACTAAAGATAGAACTCTTAACTCACTTACCTGAAAAAAGTCAAATACTATTTACTTGAATTGAGTAAATAGACAAATGCATTATAAAATTGAAAACAATGCTTTTTTACAACTTTAGATCATGTATAATTTGCTCAGGTTTCCTCCTAGCGTATGAGCTTCATTGATTTTATTAGTATTTATAGTATGGATATTTTATTATTTTTAAAGTTCTATATTGTGTTCGTTTTGTTTTAGGGATGTAAAATATTGATAATAAACAAAATAAATAACACAAAAGTGAATTATAATAGCACTAAATGTCTTTTATGTTAATATCCAAATAAAATTATTTGGAAATAAATAATTGTTGACTAACATGAGGTAGATAATTTAGCCTCTGTGTTCATTTGCCATTAATTAGCATAGTTTTATATCAATATTTTTTGCTATCAGATATGCCGGTTTTAATTACTGGGAAATATCCTAACAAATTAGGCATACAAATTGGATGTTTCTCATTTATACAACATAGTTAATAGGTAGCACATAAGTATTTGCTTTAACAGGTGATCTTCCTCAGTACAGTAAAATATGTTGTCTAGCAGCTGTTCCATAAATCACTATTCTCTGGTTTGAATGAATGATTTAATTTTCTTTGGATAATTTAACCATGTTTATGATACGAGATTGATATATCAAACTTATGATATATTAGTTTAAATATGAAATATGTACCTTTTGCCAATTGCATATTCTTTAGAGAGAGAGATCTAGCAAAAGATAATTTGACTGCTATATTTTTGAATTTGAAAATGATTGGCAACTAATAACACCCCTGTATACATTAATCATTACTGCAAAAAAACCTTTTTCTGGCAGTTTCCTAGCAACCAAAAAGAGGTATAACAATTTTTCCCCCCCTCAAGTACTGAAATTTTATTGTGGTTGCCCTATAATCTAAAACATTGTTATGTTAATTCTCATTTTTAGTAGGAAACCACATTTACCATAATTAATGTACATTAATCCATGAACCATCCAATTGAAGCATTGTTACATATGAGGTGATAATTAACAGTTCTCCTACTTAGTAATATGCTATCAACAGCTTAATCTTCTTATTAGGCAGAACTGATCTTTGAGAAAACAAGTAAGATGTAAAAGGAATTGTTTAATATTAGATTATAGAATGCATAACAATATCATATAATAACATTACAGAAACTCAGATTATTTCACGAAGAATATGTAACTGAAATTATTGCTCCTATCACAAGTACTCAGAATATATTCTTTACTTTTTCAGCAAATCCTTTAAATGTTTTCATCCTAATTTATACAAAACATATATATTTTAATGATTTTATTTATTTTTCTTAATCCAAGACACTAACAAGTTGCACAAAATCCACCAGGTGTCAAGCCTGAATTTGATTGGGATGTGTGATTGTTTGTATCCTTGGGTACTCTGACATGAATTCAGGTTGACACAGTATGGAGCTGAAGGGGGGAGAGCCGAGGAGGATAGAGACTTCAGCCAAAACAACATAGCTAGCTAATGAGTCAAGTACATTCCAACAGCTGGCTGACCAGAGGAAGAGGAGATAAATTGCCAAGCAACCAGCTCTCAATTTGGTTGGACAATGTGAGTTTGGTTTGAAAATTTGAGAAACTAATACTTATAATGGGGTGGAAAGCATGGGAACTTCAATACTGGCTTTCCACCAGTTAGTGCCAAGATGGTGTATCTAAATAAATTTGAGGAAACGGAACGCCTCAGAGTTCAATTTATGATGGGTGTATCACTTGGAACCTGACACCAGGATCTCATACACTGTTTATTTCTACAAAAACCATCAGTGTGGCTTGGGCTTCAGAATGATTCTTAATTTTTTAAAAAATGAAAAATGGAAATCCAATGATGTATTTTCAAATATTTTAGTAGATGGCAGAAGTGGCAAAGTTAACTGCACTGAGAATATAAATACTTCTGTGGTTACTTGCTTCTGAGGAAAAAATGCAATGTTACTGTTATAGAAATGACTTGTAGTTACTATTTGGTATAACTAAAAAGTTAATACTATAACTTTATTATGTATCTTATTGCACTAAAAAAATTGGAAATTACTGCTTTTTATTTCTTTTTTAATTTCTTTTTTATTTATCTTCTTTATCCACTTTCCTTTTCCTCTTTTTTCAGTCTTTATTTCTATTTCTATTTTACATTAAGAAAAAAAACAGTAGAAATTATCTTGGATATTTCCAAGAAATTATCTTGGAATCCATGAGACAGATAGGACATGTCAGTTTTTAACCTGTGTTGCATTTGTGCATGTATAAAGGAGCATGTATACTGCACGAGTCAAAAAGAGGGCCTGTAGTTGCATTTGTGCATGTGTAAAGGAGCATGTATACTGCACGAGTCAAAAAGAGGGGCGGGAAAGGGAGGGAAAGGGAGGGGGTGGTAGTTGGGTGGGGGGATTGGTGGGGAGAAAGGGGGATAAAAATCGTATTGTAAAACTTTTTCAATAAAAAAAAAAGAGGGCCTGTGAATATATTTACAGACTCCTCGCATCCTGGACATAAATTGTTTCAACTCCTACCTTCAAAATGACGCTATAGAGCACTGTACACCAAGACAACTAGATACAACAGGTTTTTCGCGAATGCCATCACTCTGCTAAACAAATAATTCCCTCAACACTGTCAAATTATTCATATTAGGCTGCATTACTATTGCTATCAGTCTTCTCATCATTCCTGTCACCCATCTCCTCCCACTTGTGACTGAATGACTATAACTTTGTTGCTTGTATCCTTGCGATTATATTGATACTGATTGTTTCCTAGTATGATTTGATTGCTTATTGTACTGTATGAATGTCACTTGGTGTTGTGCCCTGTCATTCTTGATGAGTGTATCTTGTCTTTTTATATACATTGAAAGCATATGCACCAAAGACAAATTCCTTGTGTGTCCAATCACACTTGGCCGATAAAGAACTCTATTCTATTCTATTCATCATTTATTCTGATGTGGGAATGGTAAGTATTAAATTTGTTTGAAAATGTTATTTTAGGGTACAAGGATGCTGTGTATTTTGTCTGACATTTGGTTATGATATTACTGTTAGATTTTTTGTATTTTATTAGTACTTTATTTTTGTCTGCTAGATATGTATTTATTATAACTATGATTGATTAAAGAAGTCTTAGAGCCCTTTTTGTGTGTGTAAATGAGAAACCTGTTCATCCTAAAGTCAATTTTTTAAAAACTCCAAATGAATTAAGACTCAAAGCAACAAAGAGAGGTTGCTCCATTTTTTTATTGTCATCATCATAAGGAATTTGTGTCATGCTATGATTGTACATGTGCAATTATTTTTAAATACTTTGGTGCTAACATTTATGCATATTTATTTGTTTATTTATGAGTCCTATTTGTTGCTATTATTAAAATATTACTTAAATTGTTTTAGTAGCAGTAGATAAATACAGTGCTATAAAAATTCAATTCTTTTTATCACTATTATTGATACTATTGCTAATACTTACTGTGATTTGGCACCATACACAATGTAACCCAGTCAATCCTTGGTAACATTTAACAGTTTTATGACATTTATCACATTTTGCTGGACAATTTCCTTCCACCCAAAAGTGATGCATAACCTAGAAAAGGACAAAAGAAATTATATTTATGCCAGTTTGTACCAAATAAATTACTGCCAGATAAAGAAATATTATGAAGTTCAATAGTTAATGCACTTACAGTAAATAAACAGCAGATTAATACCCAGGTGTTAATAGTATAGCAATAAAACTTATTAAATCATAAAGCAATACACCTTACTAAATAGTAAAGCTTTCACTTGCCTTCCACTGTTTTGGAGAAAACATTATCCAAATAAAATTATTAATCCTGAGTATCTACTCACGCTTCTTCCCCAAAATGGATCTCACAAATAATAGTTCCAGAAAATTACCTTAAATATTTTTTTAAAAAAATTACTGGATGCTATATTTAGATATCCTGTAATATTTAGAGTAAGAATTTAAGTAAGAACTTTAAATTGACATTGGAGACAACATTGCTTCCCAAATAGCAGCAGAAAAGCATTCTTTCTTTTTTATTACAAGGTAGGAACTATAGCAGCCTTCAGTAATGTTGATAATTCCTCAAAAAAACATGCAAACTGGCAATTCTGGGAATTCCAATTCTAATGCCTCTAGAGGTCCATACTTTCAGATATTTAACAACTTGCTCAAAAAAACAAGTACAAAATTTAGACTTATGTTTCTATGTGCATGGGATATAAAGAAATTTCAAACTAGCTACAAGGACTACTCCTAGGAAGACATCCTGAACAAGAATTTCCAAGGGCACATCTAGATAGCTGCATTAATTATTACTGTACACTTCATTACCTTGCATAAACATAAGTTACAGGTAATAGTAACAGAGTTGGAAGGGACCTTGATGGTCATCCAGTCCAACCCCCTGCTCACGCAGGAGATCTATACTAGAGATTTGAACTGCTAAACTGCTGACCTTTCTGATCGACAAGCTCAGTGTTTTAGCCGTTGAGCCACCTAGCCAGGATAATCATTGCTGATCTCTTAAATTGCAGTTGGAAAGTGGGGTTGCCCTTATTGATTTAACATGCAACAACTTATGTTAAATGTACTAACTTATTTCCTCTCCCATCAAACATCACTTGCAAGTGAGGAAAAGAATCACCAATGCTCTCTTTAACAGGAGGCGAAGTACAGATTTGCCAAACATAGATAAGTATTTAGAATAACTGGTTTAGTAAAGTTGCCACACTATTTGGTATCAAGTACATACTTGCTTGTATCTGGGCTAGTTCAGAATCAGGTTTAGAATAATGATGAAATTCATGTTAAAAAATAGCAGGCTGAGAAATCACGGGTGTGGAAGAGAGAGAGCTCCACTACAACCAGTTCTATAAGGGAACAGGAGAAATGGCAGCACCAAGAAGTAGTCTCTGGAGTAGGCAAAAGATTGTAGCACTTTGTTCTCCATCAGTATAATAAAATAGTAAAAAGTAGAAGCCACACAAAGTCCCTTGTCAGCAGAAAAATGTAATGCAGTCATTGGTGACAGAATCAGCAACACCAAGATGACAAATCTGGATCCCTTTCCTAGTCAATTGATCTTCACTGCAGCAGACGATTAGCTTTCAGAGTTCTGGTCTTATTTTTAAAGCACGGGAATTGTGCTCTTTTAAAAGAATGCTAAATTGCTATATGTAAGGATTAAAATTATAAGATCTAGCCAGCACTTCAAAAAGCATTGGTCAGACATTAGGCAGACAGATGTTCTGCAGAATCCTGGCACCCAGCATTTCCTGCAGCCAAAGCTAAATAGGCATAGTGATCAATGTCCACAGACTGGAAGAAGTGCCTTGGTGGCACAGCAGACTAAAGTGCTGGTAAATAGCACCAGCTGCCTGCAATTACTGCAAGTTCGAATCTCACCAGGCTCAAGGTTGACTCAGCCTACCATCCTTTCGAAGTAGGTAATGAGGACCCGGATTGTGGGGGCAATAAGCTGACTTTGTATAAAAAAGGACATTGCTTAGGGGGATGCGAAAGCCCTACTATGCAGGTATATACAAAAGTATGAAGGCTATTGCTTAATACATTGTTAGCCGCCCTGAGTCTCCGGAGAAGGGCGGCATATAAATTGAACCAATAAATGAATAAATAAACAATAAGAGTGGAGTCATGAAGTTGAAAATGACCAATAGAAACCAAGTATACCACTGAATGCAATCAGTCACATAATTGATTATGAAGCATGCTAGACAACTTCTATAACAATTTTATGTCAGAAGAAGATGCAAAATACTGTTTTAACCCAAGGAGAGGACTTTTTTAAGGTGTCTCAACTGAGGGATAGAGATGACACTTCATTATAAAAAAATGAATGCTGCTATATATAAGTGCCAGAACTATGGAGGTATGCGGATTAACCCCAAATCTCCAGGAATGTTAAGTAATGGAATCATCATGGAATCTTCAATGACATTATGTCTTAGATTTTTTTTTAATTAGATTTATATGCTGCCCTTCTCTGGAGACTCAGGGCAGCTTACAATGCATTAAGCAATAGCCTTCATACTTTTGTATATTTTATACAAAGTCAGCTTATTGCCCCCCACAAACTGGGTCCTAAATTTACCTACCTTAGAAAGGATGGAAGGCTGAGTCAACCTTGAGCCTGGAGAGATTCGAACTTGCAATAATTGCAGATAGCTAAATATTAATAACAGGCTTTTAGTCTGTTGAGCTATCCAGGCTCTTACTGTAAATGTTCTTACTGTAAAAGCTCATAGAGAATGTTATGCAGCTACTTACAAAGCTATCAAAGCTATATTTGGAACACATGACTGATATTTCATATACATATTACATTGTCATACATATATAAGTACATAACAGTCACAAATGCCTTGTAGATGTACAGAGACCCACAAGAATTCCACAGACATCAATGTCAGCTTACTTCAGTATTCTTTTTTGATTTCACATATGTTTTGATACAAGATGCTGGTGCTCTTGAGACACATCGCTCATGGACAGTGTACTTGCAAACTAAAAGAAAAATATAATCAGTATGAAAAGTTTTGCTAAATAAATACAAATTTTCAATAGCCTATTCACTACTCATTCATCTACAATTTATCTACAAAGAATTATATCCAGTTAACTCTAAAATATGGTCCACTAAGAAAATAAGATTAGCAGAGTTAGAAAAGAATCTAAGAGTACTCTTCAATAACAACTTTTGATTAAATCAGCCCTCACTAAGATATTCAAATAATTCCAAAATCAAATCAAATGAGTAGAAGAAATGTAATTGGCAAATGCAAAATGTTTTCCTGTCATTTGCCAAGATGAAGAAATCTATATTTTCTAAACTATAGGCATGAAAGCAGCTGGTACAACCGAATATGAAAGGCAATGAGTTTGTCTTTTTCTAAATGGCTAATTAGTCTTGTTTCCAGACAGTAGCTTGCTTATTTATTTATTTACTTATTTTTGATTTATTGTCAATATCTTCAGTTCAGCAAATTAATTCTAACTATTGCAAACTTTACTATTTTTTAAGAAACACAATATCATTTTCCTTTGACATTCTGATAAGATTCAGATTTGATTTCACAAAACATTATATTTTTGAATTGATGGAAGTTAAGATTAACATATCTCTGTGACAAAGATTTAACACTATATTGCACAAAAAGTAATGTAATTACAGCAGTTGAGTTTATCTCAGAGGAATCATTGCCTACTTTATTGAAGAACCAACCTAAACTAAAATAATAAAATTGTATGAGATAATAAAATATCTCTTCCACTTACAAATGCTGTTGCCTTTCTTTTTCTTCAGCTGAAACTAAGGAAACTAAGGTGTCAGGAAGACTATCCAGTTTTTAACTGCTCAGCTCCACTCAGTCACCCTAACTCAACTGAAATTAAGGAACTATAGGGTTGTAAAAAGGAAAAGAAAATCTAAGGAAACACTATACAATCAAATCTAGTACAATGGAAATTTATTAATCAATAGACCAAAGGAAGCAACTTAGTTGATGGTCAGAGAAGGCCATCCCTAAAGTCTCTGGGGTGACAGCATAATAAAAGTTCTACCAATATCTCAGAAATAATAAATTGGCTATTTTAATTGACAATAAGAATCAGAGGAGTTTATCCTTAGCCAATGATGCCCATAGATGGATGGAAGGCTCTTAATAGCGTATTTTAATTTTCAAAAATTTAACACAACATGAAACAGGAACATGAAAATAGAGGGAGAATATAACATTTTGTTTCTCTTCTTTACTTCCTGTAACTGCACTCTAAAATGGATAACTTTGAAGGACAGCAGTTCTTCAAGTGGCTGTATTCACAATGTTGACAGGGATTCAAGCAAAGTTCCCTGTGAAGCTACATTTTAAATTAGTTCCCTTGCTTCTAAGAATAGATGTATTTTTATCTATATCTGCAGCAAAGAACAAACTTTCGCTTTTTTCATGCTTTATCAAGGGAATGCATGGAGAGAAGAAGAAATGAAGTTATCAGTAAAATTTAAAAAAAATAATGAAGCTAAATGAGGGACAAGAAAAAGTAAGTGCCATAGAAAGCTATGAGCTATGTGCGACCATGAGAAATGCCTCAACGGACAGATCATGCTGAATTTTTGTACTGATTTGATGTACCGTATTTCCCTGAAAATAAGACCCTGTCTTATATATTTTTTTGAAACCAAAATTAAGCACATGGCCTTATTTTCAGGGAAGTCTTATTATTTTGGGTCATGTGGGCTCCTCTTGCTATCTTACCTGATTTCCAGCTCTGTCTCCTTAACCCTAACTAGAAGAAATGGCAGTGACCAGCTGCACATGTGTTTAAATAATTTCAGGGAGGGCTTATTTTCAGGAGGGGCTTATTTTAGCGCATGCGCTCAAAAGCCCAATTGGGTTTATTATCAGTGGATGTCTTATTTTCAGGGATACATTATCTTAATGACAAAACACAATTTATTGAAATAAATCAAAGCTACCTCACCTGCCTACTATTAATAAGCATTAAAACCTGTCTTTCTTTCAAGGAGAATTTAAGAGGAGATCCTGAATTAGAAGGTTACCATTATTTCCAAAAAGAGGGTGAAAATTTAGGTGCGTCTTATACACTGAATGTAGTCCTGCCCACCCATTGGCCCCCACCCTTTGGCCTCTGTCTCGCAGCAGTTATCTCCTTTCAAGCCAACAGCAAGGAAAAACTAATGCTAATCAAGCTATGCTGAAAACGAAAATGATAGTAAAGCAGCAGTTTGCTGTAAGGAGGCAAAATTGCTCAGAAGCAGAGGAAGATTTCTTTTTCCTCTTTTCCTCACCAAAAAAGGTAGGTGAGTCTTATACTCCGGTGCATCTTATACTCTGAAAAATATGGTATATATGTCATAGGCGTAAATTTTTGGTACAGTGTATTTCTTGAAAATGTTATCAATCTGAAGGTACATTTTTAAATCTTTCGTGGACACGTAAATAATCTAGAGAATATTGGGACCAAATACGTATTCTGATTCTGAAGATTTTAAAGGTAAATCTACAACCTAAACCAGGGTCTTTCCTTTGTGAAAAAAGGAAATGAAAAAACAAATCAAAAATTGTTGTGCAAATTTGTTTTTATATATGATAACAGCAGTTAGACTTGCTGTGCAAAGGTGGAAGGATTTAGAAATGCCCACATTGGAGAAATGGAATTCCATTAAAACTGATGGAATTGACAGAGATGGCAAAATTGACAACTTCCAAGACTGATGAATTTTAATCTTACTTGAAAAACTGTCTTTGACTTTTTGCAAGAAACTGAGAGAATTGAAACTTTGATTTTGGTATTTGATTATTAGAATTACATGGAATTATAAGTAACATAGTCTATTGTAAATTTTAGTTGGATGTATATTTATCTATATCTATACAAAAGTGGGTTGGAAGTGTCCTCTTTACTTCTTGCTTTACTTTTTCTTTTCATTTCTGCATTTATCTTGCTTTTTGTCTAATTTTTCATTTTTTTTCTGTTTTCATTTTCTTTGCTTTTTAATTTTATTCATGTTGTTGAAACTTAATAAAACTGTAGATATAAAAAGTAAGCATTACAAGAGGACTAGAAGATCTATGTTGTTTTTATTTTCTATTAGACTGTAATGTGCCTGTAAGCAAAATCTGGTTCAAGAGCCATTTAGTAAGATGTACAGCACTTGGTCCTGGAGTTTGTGTACCAGAATTGAACTGAGCTCACCGGCTTTTCATACAACAATTTGCACTAATGAAATTGTGGAAGCTACCTTCATTTCACAAGTAATTAAGAATGGAAGGAAAGCTATTTTGTCAATGCTGCTGTTAATTCAATTAAAGTCAGAAACTTTTCTTCTGCCCACCTTTGCATTTAAAGATGAGGGAATGAATCATGATGGGATGGAGAGAATAAGAAATAAACATTGCTAAAACAAAACAAATAAATAAAAAAGTTAAATGATGGAAAATAAAAAAAGACTGAAAATAAAGAAATACAATATAGGTTAAAACAAATGACTTACTTAAAATTTGATCTGAGCACTTTAACAATATAGACATAATTTGTTAAATTTCACAAAATGAGGCAATGGCTAAGCTTGCAGAGTCATGATTTCTAGCTACCATCTAAATGCTAAAATATACCAAGCATGAGATATTGGTTTTAATCCTCTATGTAGCATGATACAGAAACTAATTTTTGACTGGCAGAATTATTTTACTCTGGCAGAGCTGAACTGTAAGCCTCTTTTCATTGCTGAGTATCACCTCTAGGTGATACATACTCATTAAGGTATGTTTTTCCATATTGCTTAGCTTTGTGTGTGTGTGTGTGTGTGTGTTTGTGTGTGTGTGTGTGTGTGTGTGTGTGTGTGTGTGTGTGTGTGTTTCTGTATGTGTCTATTTGCTACATCCACATGAATCAATATACAGTAATTGTTTTATTGATGTGCTATACTGGATATTTACAAAGGGTGTGAACAACTGCACACACAAGTTTGGGCAGCACCCAAGTACAATATTTGTCTTCACTGTCTCATTTAAGGCTACTCACAATAGCCTAATCTAAAAGCTCTTGGTCAAAAAAACTCTGTGCGTTAATCAATCATTTTATCTAGTAACAAAGCATTAGCAGAATCAACCAGGATGCATACTCACACGAACAAGAGAGACCCTGTTTGCCTAATCCTATGAGCATATTCAAACAGAGATTACAGTAGGCAGGCTTGCTGAAGTGTTTTAGTCTCCATACATGCTGCCCATCATCCTTCACATTCTGCAGAACACATAAAAAGAAATGGATTTCATTTAATGGCATAAACAGAAAAACCTTTAAGTGCCAATAAAAATTGAAATTGACTCAAGAACATAAAAGACAATCTGCTTCTTCATTTATTAATTTTCAAGTGACTACAACATAATTTTTCCAAAGAGACATGTAGAGATATGGTAGCAAAACGGAAGACAGGGAGCGTGTGGTAGTGGAGCTGAAAACTCTAAAACTTTTTAGCATAAATTATTAATAAAATGATTTTCCCAGGTAACATGCACACAACCATATTCTAAAGCATAGGCTATAAATGCTTAGTGCTTATTCTGCTACAGCTACAAATTCAAGGGTCCCTTGATGCATAGGGCTTTTTGAAAAAATATTATTTTAGTGTTAGTTTTTATCTTTATCACAGATTATGAATGAATAATGATGAAGATTTAATGAAAATGTCAGCATTCCAGAACAACCCAAGTCCAATTAAAAACTCCAAGACAAGCTTCATCTCAAAACCTTCATTTATTGGAATAGGTATACTGGCACATCTGGGAAAACCCGAATCTGACAGTTCCAGGTTTTCCCTCAATAAATCAAACCCCATATCCAGCCGCTGCACCCATCAGTCCATCACATGGCCCTTGGGACACCACTGCAACTCCTCCCCTTCCAGATGCAGGAGCATCATGATGTCGACTGAAAAGAAGAATGCTACTATGTCTAACAAAAAGTGCTCTAACAAATTCCCCCTCCTACTTTGCCAAGCGCAGGACGGTGGCAGTGTGGAAGCTTCCGGGGTTAATATGGCTTCCAAAGCTGACAGAAAACATCCTAATTAAAATTGTGACATCTTTACTTAGGTAAAACTAAGTACAATAAACAGAAAGTCAAGAAGACAAGACTTTCATAATGAAGTATTTTTCTATTAAATAGAATTTGAATTAATCTATATGACTATAACTAGTAAATTGCTGCTATTTATTCAAAAGAATGGCCACTATACATGAACAGAACATATGGACCAATCCGGTTGACGTAAAATACAATATATTCATTTAGAAGATAGCATATTAGACTTCCTGTCAAAGTGTTAATCAAGGGACAATGGTCTCTTGAAACTACTTATGGGGACTTTCAATCAGATCTTTAAGAAAAAAACCTTGTGTTTTTACATATGTTCTGGAATTCAAAATAATAAATACAATAAAATGCAATTTTTAAGCCTAGCATGTGTTATCCCAGTTCAGTGTGGATCTTGACTACATATAGATGTTCTTTACATATTCTCCTCAGTAAAATTTTAAAATCATTTGCTCTTATCATTATTAAAGTTAAATGTTTTAGAGAAATAGAATGTTCCATAGCTAAAAGAAAATGGAAGTGCTTTTGCTTCACTATATTTAGTTATGTTGAAATAAAAGAAACAATGCAATTGTTCATGAAACTAGATATAGAATGAAGGTTAATATCAGCAACATATAATAATGACTAATTTTGGAAAATCAATGAGTCCTACCAAAATATGGAACTTGACATTTTATAGATAACACTAGCTTTCTCAAATCTAGGCTTTAATTTTACAAAGTAGAAAAAAAATATGCTATTTATGTTAAAGAGTGGATTCAATAGTTCCTTATTCATTTTTAAATGTTTTTACATTATAAAAACAAGAATATGAAGGAATATGTTTCTATTTAATTATATATGAAAATATTGAGCTAGATTCATATTAATATATCAAAAAAAATTTCTTCAGTTTTAGTTCACTTTATTGCTCACAAGTTCAATCTTTTTAAACTTTTTTAAAAAACGGATTTTGTTATGTAGAGTTTGTATTCTACTTACTGTATTTTTATTATTCTATTTCACCAAAAATGTTGCTTTACTATAATATATATTTTAATCATATATAAACTTTTTTTAAAAATGTTTACAAACAGACTCCAGATTAAGAACACGTTTCATTCCTAAATCTGTCTGTAATTCAAATTTGTCTGTAAATCGGAACCGGTATTTTTTACTATTACTAAAAATGGCAGACAACATTTAACTTCCTTGAATCAATGAACCTCTGAAACTATGAAATGTTTTCAAGAACTGCTGAAAACTATTAAAATCAAGCTGTATATTAAAAATGCACAGCTTCAGTAGTTCATGAAAACCTAAAACTACACTGCCTACAGTCTGATCTAAGTTTAGTATACAAAATTGTCTGCTACAACGTCCTACCTGTCAATTACTACTTCAGCTTCAACTGCAATAATACACGGGCAAACAATAGATACAAACTCAAAGTAAACCACTCAAAACTCAATTGCAGAAAATACGACTTCAGCAACAGAATGGTCAAAGCCTGGAATTGACTACCTGACTCTGTTGTTACATCCTCCAACCCCCAAAACTTTAACCTTAAACTGTCTACCGTAGCCCTCACTCCATTCCTAAGAGGTCTGTAATGGACCAGTGTGCCTACTGTCCCTGTTCTACTGTTCTCATTTATTCATACTCATTTAATATGTATATACTTATACATGTTTATACATGTGTTTATATGTTATGGTCACACTTATACTTGTTTTCTCAGACATGCTTTCTCAGACAAACTAAATAAATAAAAATAAATGAAAATATTGCACAGCTTTAGTCACTTTTACTCAAGGAAGGGGAATGCCAGACACCATTTTAAGGTTTACAGCCCTTTGGGTTGCCATAAATTGGATATTCTTAGCCCAGAACTGTATTCTGCCAAATGCCAATGCTATAATATAGATTTTTATAACTGTCTCATATTATAAAAACATATTCTATGTAATTTCTTATGGATGGTAATATTTTTACTTGTTAAGCTTACTGGAAATATGCTTGAGCCAAACTATTGCACTAAAACATTTAACTCATAGTCAATTGACATGGATTTGAGAACATTTATGGTAGTAAAAATGTTTCGTGTCTTAAAAATATAAGGCCTTGATCATGCAATAAGTTATTTCCATATCTGAGTGTTCAATCTCTGGATACACTTGGACACTGGAACATTATATATTGAAGTTTATGGTTGAGTTATGTTTTCCTTTTTCAACTTAAAGGAATAGTTAAGATTGTTTATACAACTTCTTCACTTGAATCAATGGAAACTCTGCAAAGTGCATTCAGAGAAATATAATGAACTCTCATTTTAATTTAATATACTTTATTTGATTGGTATGGCTGCCCACTCCAATAGGCTCTGAGTGACAAAATCCAAAACAATTAAAGCAGTTAAGATCCACATACACAACTTGGTAATTTTTGTTGCAAAGTTCAAAGTTTTTTTAAACTTTGAAAAGAAGATAAATAATAGCAGGACCTTCTTTACTTTCTCAAAGAGATGAGCAGGCTCAACCTGAGGACAGAATTAAACATGTCATCAGTTTGGAGTCATTGTGTTTCCACAAGAAATCCAAGTTCAGCTTCCATGAATTCCATTGGCCCTTATCTATCAAATCTTGTGTAGGTAGCATATAATAAACTTTTAATGCTTGGAACAACTCCTGTTCCTGGTTACTTGAAGCTGACACTTGCTTTTATTTATTTATTTTAAGTTATAAATTCTAATTCTAGCAGATTCTAATAGGTGTTCTGGAACATCTGGCAGTGCTCCCATGCACATAAACTCGGGGATATTTATATCAATGGGACTCACGTGTTTGTATGTATCTCTTTATTGTGTCTATTTAACAGCATAAAATACTGTTTCAATTCTGTAAAGAAATCATATTGTATGAAAATTGCTAAACAATTTAACAATTCATTTTACTATCATGCTTTACATTTAGTATTATTGTGTATTTCAAATAAAAATGAAGAAACGTTATTTTATTACATCTTCATCTAATAGTTTCTGAAAATTCTCTAAAAGAATTGCAAATGCTCCCTCCTGTGGAAAAGCCAAAGAATAACAATGAAATAATATGTTCTGATTAAGCAATTTTTGGCTATTATTGTTCAAAAAGAGAGTTTGGCAATTAGCTTTCATCCCCTATTAATTTTCACTTTTTTATGGATGTTTCCTATTTTCCAAAAAGGAATTTGTGAATAAAGGAAGTTGTAATAAATGTCTTATCTGGACATACTCTGACACTGCAACAAGAAAGGAAAAAAATTATGGTTCTTCACACTTTTAGAATATCTCTGGATAATCTTCATCACAGAATTATTCATTTTCAAATTTGAATAAAAAGCACATACTGCTCACAGTATCTCCAATACTAAACAAGCAGTGTTCACAATATTTGTTATTGTTAGTTGCAAAGTCGTGTCCTACCCATCGCGACCCCATGGACAACTTTCCTCCAGGCCTTCCTGTCCTCTACCATCCCTCAGAGTCCATTTAATCTCATGCTAACTGCTTCAGTGACTCCATCCAGCCACCTCATTCTCTGTCGTCCCCTTCTTCTTTTGCCCTCAATCGTTTCCAGCATTAGGTTCTTCTCCAGTGAGTCCTTCCTACTCATTAGGGGGCCAAAGTATTTGAGTTTCATCTTCAGTATCTGGCCTTCTAAACAGCAGTCAGGATTGATCTCCTCTAGGACTGACCAGTGTGATCACCTTGCAGTCCAAGCTAAGGGACTGGCAGGAGTCTTCTCCAGCACCATAGTTCAAAGACATCAATTTTTTGGTGCTCAGCCTTCCTCATGGCCCAACTTTCACAGCCATACATTGCAACTGGGAAAACCATAGCCCTGACTATACACACTTTTGTTGGCAGGATGATGTCTCTGCTTTTCAGTATGCTGTCTAGATTTGCCATAGCTTTTCTCCACAGGAGCAAGCATCTTTTAATTTTCCAGCTGTAGTCCTCATATGCGGTGATCTTGGAGTCCAGGAAAATAAAATCTGTCACTACCTCCATTTCTTCCCCATCTATTTGCCAGGAATTGAGAGGGCCGGATGCCATGACCTTAGTTTTCTTAATGTTGAGTTTCAAGCCAACCTTTATACCCTCCTCCTTCATCTGCATATCTAAGGTTGTTGAACTGGCAATCTTAATTCCAATTTGTGACTCATTTAACCCTGCCTTTCTCATGATGTGCTCTGCATATAAGTTAAATACGCAGTGTGACAGTATGCAGCCTTGCTGAACTCCTTTCTCAATTTTGAACCAATCAGTGGTTCCATGTCTAGTTCTCACTGCTGCTTCTTGACCCGCATATAGGTTTCTCAAGAGACAAATAAGATGGTCTAATACTCCCATCTCTTTAAGAACTCACAATATTTACTATATGGCATATAAGCATTAGGTATTTATATCGAACATGTAGACACTTACAGTGCTTTAAATATATTTCCTGCCAAATGAAGTAGGACTCTCCATTATTCTAGCCAAATTTATGGTCTAACAAAGCAGTGTTGAGTGTTCCACAGGGAATACACATTGACAATCATTGTGGCATTAATCTTGCTTAGCTAGATCATTCTCTGTGGACCAATTCAACTGCAATCTTTTTTATACTTGGGCCTAAATTTCCATAAGTTTTTTTTTTTCCTTTTTAAAGAGTCATCTGTTTAAAGCTTCAGTTAGTTGATTATAAGGTAACATCCCTAATGTATTTCTTACAGCTTTTGAAATAACACATTACAGCAAAATACTTATGCAATACAACCCTGACATCTAGTGGAGAAAAGGTAGTGGAGAAAACAGTTGAAATTCCAAACATATTCATCCCAAAAATTACTGCACATTTAAAAAGTTATATATTCTTTTTTACCAAACTAAAATAAGTGTTGTTGAAAACTTGAGGAGGATTTTCACACAGACATGTTTATGATGTTCAAGGTTGACTCAGCCTCCCATCCTTTCACGGTAGGTAAAATGAGGAACCAGATTGTGGGAGCAATAAGCTGACTTTATATTAAAAAGAACACCGCTTAGGGGGTGCCAAAAGCCCGACTAAGCAGGTATGTACAAAAGTATGAAGGCTATTGCTTAACACATTGTAAGCTGCCCTGAGTCTCTGGAGAACGGCAGCATATAAATTAAATTTTAAAAAGAAGAAGAAGAAGGAAATAGGTAGCTCAGAACAATTCTGGAATATACACATAGAGAGTAACAATGAAGTCCCTTTCAAATCCAGTCCAGTGTCATAAAAACATATGTTACTTATTCCATCAACTCCCAAACAAATTTGGGTGATTAAAACAAGAACAACAAAAAAGCCTACTTATTAGAAGAAAATACAACAGACCAAAAGAAACAATAAAAATTGTTCTAAAAGTGCTATAGTAATAGAATGACCAAATTAGTTAATTAATTAAATAAAGTATGAATTACAACACTAAAGTCAAACCAAAAAAACTCATCACCGCCTGTGCTGACACATTGTGGACCAGCAGGAGCTTCAGCATGTGCTTCAAGAGCAGCAAAGTGCATTACAGTATCCAACCATGAGATGATGAAGTCATGAATTTCTGTCTGAAGGGCCTCCTTTTCCAAAAAGGGTACAACTTGTGAACAAGATATACCTAACTTGGCCACAGCTTCTACCTATTCACTTGACTTGCTAGGATTTTAGAGGCATATCTGAATTTCATTTGCATATATATGTTAAATTAGAGTGGCATGGTAGCCCTATAGTGAAGACGCTCACCTCCCACTCGGGAAGGTTGAGAGTTCAATCTTAGATAGTGGCAGATGTTTCTTTCCTAGGGCACAAAGAAAAAAAGTTCCTGTGAATTCTGCATGGTGTCAGGAAGGGCATCGGGCCAGTAAATGCTCAGCTCCATCTAGTCACCCCAAATTAAGGAAATACAAGATCGTAAAAAGGGAGCTTTTTATTCATGTTAAATTAGCAGATTGTGTCATCCAATGGTTTCATACAGATGTTTATCAGCTGGGCAAAAAAGTGTAGAATTCTCCACCACCCCAAAAGTGAGGAGCCATGGGTGCTATTTCTCTCTTCCAGAAATTGAAAAAAAAAACACTGTAAATTGGAACCTTCCATTTTGAAGCTAGTCCAAAACGATACCATGGTCAAGAATATTGAAAGCTATTGAGATATCTAGGAGCACAAGTATAAATGCACTCATCTCAATTCTACCACAGGTATCAACAAAATGACTAATGGAAGCTTGCTACCAAACTCTGGCTTGAAACCCAGTTGAAACTGATAAATTTAATCTGTTCCCTCCAGAGCTCACTGGAACTAAGTCTGATCATCCTCTTTTCCTTCCTTAAAATGGAAACCAGATAAGCATTTTCCAGAATTGTTAGTTCCAGCTATGTCTTATTTAAATAAGGTACAAGGCTGAAGGAATTATCCCTTCCCTCAAAAAAGCAGACATCAATACACTGACTAACCTGGAAGTGATCTCCTGAGTGACTTTAACCATCTGGATCTAATAAATTGGTGGCCAAGCTAAGTGACTAGAGAATTAATTTTACTTCATTGGAACACAGGACCAAACTCGTTCTAGATAATTACAGAAGGTCTGGTTTGGGTACCTTGATTTGACCCATCCACTCAGAGTCCAAGTCAAGGCAAATGCTCTTATTATTTTTACAAACAATTCAAGGGGGCAAACATATCCAACACATCATTTTCCTCACAACAACAGCCTGTGACGTGAGTTGGAGAGTAACTGGCCTAAAGTCACCCAGCTGGCTTTTACAGTAAAGGCAGGACTTGAACTCACAATCTCTTACTTTCTAGTCTGGTGCCTTAACCACTTGAACAAACTGGCCTTCCAACTGGCATAAAGATCATCCCATTTAAGATTACTTGGTCCAAACCATATAGCCTCTCTTTGTGGCATGTAAAATTCAAATGATGGGCCTAATGTAGTGTCAGCAGTAAAGACCTTGCATGAGCTAGGAAGGCTAACCAGTTTTCTAAGAATATTGCACACTAATACAGTCGATTCAGTATCTCCAGAAATCACATGAAATAAACAGTAACATAATTCACAATTTTTGATGATCTTATTTTTCATAAAAATCTCCAGCAGTTGCATACTCCAGTACACAGCTGCTACACATATTTCATGAAAAAAATCATCACTTCTGAGATATGCCTTTCTCCTGATATTTTATCCAGCAAGAAAGTCCACTGTCAAATTAAATACTTTGACATTATTTTATCCAGGCAGCAAAGAACTATAAACTGGCTGTCTGATTTTGCACTGTAGAATATTTAATAAATAAATTAATATTTTTCAAAAGAAACATATTTGATCTCAATAATTTCAAATTAAACGACCTGGGCATTTGCGTAGAATGCAAACTGTGTTTTTCTACTAGAAAGTAACACCAAATATATTTGAATATGTAAATAAATTGTGTTCATAATGCTGAAAAACTCACAAGAAGCTAAAGAGTTTATATTTGTATAAGTGAAATTGTAAGGATTTATTTGGTAAATATGAGGAAAAATAAATATAACTACATTTTTAAATTTTGATCTGTGTGTTTTCTATTGACATTTATTAATAGCATAGTAGAAAAATACCTTATGACAGTAGTTGCATTATGTAAATATGATTTGGTTAATTAATGAATTAAATACAATTGTATTGAATTTTAATTTTATTCTACGTCCTAATTGCAGTAGTAAGTGTAGCATATAAATGCAATTATAATAATTGTTACTATTATATCAGTTAATTTTGCAGCTGCTCTGCAAAAAGATTTTACATTTATTTCAGTATGAGTTTTGCCTACTGAGAAACTGGAAAAGTGCACACAAAAAAGAATAATGAAAGGGATATAAGAATAAAAGTTTGTAACTGCGTTTATTTTATTTAAACCAATAATAACATATATGCCTCTATTTATTTATACAGTTTATATATTTCAAAAGGTAAACTGTACTGGGGATACACAGAGAGAGAGAGACATATACATACACGCATATAAATACACACATATGTATAGCTTACCTTTTGAAATACATAAATTACAAGTATATGTGTTTAAATGTGTAAATTAGACAATGAAATATTTTTTATGAATTATCGATTCAGAATAAAACAGTCTGTTGAAGTGAATCAATCTATTGTAACATTTTAAAATAAAGCCTCAGATCAGAAAGATTCTGGTAGAAAGGAAGGAAGGAAGGAAGGAAGGAAGGAAGGAAGGAAGGAAGGAAGGAAGGAAGGAAGGAAGGAAGGAAAAGAAAGAGAAATCTGGTTCACTACAAGGATAACCCATATAAATCTGAGAGCTAGATCCAAATGTAAATAGCCAATCCAATTCAAATGAATCTGACCCTGATTAGATTGGATTCATTTTCAAAAGCTGGAAGTGGGAATAATATTTGAACTATTGAATAATATAATATTCAATAATTTATTGAACATGTGATCAAACACAGAGACTTTTCATAAAGATCTGTTAGCATTTTCAAGCTATGACTATTTTGAAAACAGTCCCTAAAATTCTAATTTTTTAAAAGGAAAAACATTAAAAATCAATTAATTTTTTAAAATTCAGTTTTCAGATTTATAACAATTTTATTTTAGATAGCAGTCCTGATAAAGGATAAACAGGATGTTGAGAAATGAAAGGGGAAGAAATATTTCTAAGTTATGCTTACACGCTTCTTTCATGAATTTAGTATTTATCTATTTGTACATCCAAAATGCTGGATTGCGCACATGTTTTTAAGTTTGAGAGTTTATTACCACTATAATGATTCTTACATTCTCTAATCCAAGCAACACTAAAAGTGGGATCGTAGTCATTCCCCCCTGGATCCATTCTTCCAAGGAAACTGTGCCATCATGATCATAATCAATTTCTTCCATCATCTCATGAAGAATCTGTTTTAATTTAAAAACATTTGATATAAATAATATGTAAAAACTAATAGCTGTTTCACATTAAAATAGAAGACAATATGTCTGGTAAAATACCACTAAAATATTTTCATATTAAAAAAAATATCAGAAAGTACCACTTATTTGTTTCAATTATTTTACTGGAGCCTTATGCAAGTCTATTCAAAATAAATCCAATGATGTAGTTTTCAGAGTATATGACAGACTTTTCCTCCCTAAAAGAAGGGAGGAAAATTTGGGTGCATTTTATACTCTGAATATAGCCAAAAACACGAGACACAGAGGAGGTGATGATCTGTGGCAATCCCTGCAGCCTGGAACAGCTGATTGTGGGTATTCTGGGAGGCCGATCCACCCGCTAATCAGTTGCTCATGCTGAATCAGAATGCAATAATGTGCTGAAGCTGACCTGGCTGTTCACTATTTGCTGCAAGGACTGTCAGAGTATACAGTAGCAATCACATCCAGAAAGCACACACAAGTAACTGGTTCAGTAGGATTCAATAACTTCTCTTTATATATAATATAAAGTACATATACAATATCAAAAGCAGGTTTTCCAACACAAGCAAAACACAAGCAAAGGAGAGGAGTTTCAGTTTCAGTTTTAGTGTCAGAGATCAGCACAGCATGCAGCTTTAGAACAGTTTAGCTAAGCCACGCCCAAGCTACTTGCTGTCTCCTTCCTTGTTACTCACACAGCAAATACTGTTTCAGTTTCCAAACAGCCTCTATTTTCCTCCCCCAAAATTAAGGTGTTTCTTATATTCTGGAGCATCTTATACTCCAAAAAATACAGTACAGTTTCTAACCTTAATTTTATTTTAATGTTCTAATAGAGCTTGAAAATATAGCACTGTGGGGAACAAGATTTTATAGACAAGAATATGTGATCCTGGGGCAAGAAAACTCATTCTACATGAGTTAGCATTCTCATATAATTTCAGCCTATGTGTACCTGTAACATCAAAACAAATTGCATGATGCCACCTGAAACACTTTGCTTAATTCTGAGGTAGAAGTATTTATTTAAATATTACCTCTGAAATTAAAAGAGATTTTTATTCAAAGAAATATGATTTAAAAAACCTAAATGCTTTCAAAATATTTACTGTATACAATATTTTTATACTTAATATTAGCAGGGGAAAAGTAATTTTCAAATAAAATTAAAGTGGGAATTCTGCCTTGATGTTATTTTACCACACCCAAATTCACTTTACATGCTGAAAAAATAAACTGAATGGCAAAATATGTTGCAAATATGTCTTTCTTAATCTTTTTTAATATTATTTTTAATTTTATTTTAATACAAACATTCCATCATTCATTAAACAGTGTGTTGTCTGGGTACGAATTTCTTGTGTCTTAGATTGCATAACAGCATGAGGTAGAGAATGACATAGTAATCCTGGTGGGTTGAGAGTGTGCAAGAACTCCACATGGTAATGTACAGTATCCTCAACTTCCATTACTGAGTCCACAGATTCATACTTCATATGCTCCGTGAACAGCTTCTCCAGAAGAAAATTGTTGATGGTGTTGGCTGAATCATTTGTTGGTGTGAGAATAGCTCTTTCCCTCAGGCATGAAGCGCAATCCACTCCAGCCTGATGAATATTGGGGTATATTCTGTCAGTCAAGCTGATCAGATCTCTCACAATATCACAAAGGTTACTTGGAATAGTTATTCTTCCAAAAGCTTTCCAACATCAAATAATAAATTGGAAAACTTTTCTGTCCTCAAATCACGTTGAAGGTAGACACACATGTTAACTCTCACGGACAGGACTCTTACATTAGGCCATGAGATGGATGACTTGAGACAGGCCTTGACTTCATCTGCACATGTTCCTCGTAGCGCAACAGGCAACGTCTGTCTGAAGTCACCAACCAAAAGCACCGTAACTCCACCCATAAGATGGTTGCTGCACCTAGTGTCCTGAAACATCCTGTTTAGTGCCTCAATATTTCCTTTGTGAGTCATGGTGCACTCATCCCACATGATAACTTTGGTTTCTCAAAGCACCTGAGCCATGTCTCTCTGCTTAGAGATGTTACAAAGTGCAGACTCAGAATGATTCAGGTTGAAAGGTAACTTGAGTAAGCCATCTTGCCTCTGTCGATCAAGGTAGTTGCAATTCCTGAGGAAGCAACAGTAAATGCAATATTCCTTCTGCCCCTAATTTTGGCCAGCAACAGATTGATCAAGAACATTTTGCCAGTGCCACCAGGAGCCAGTTTGAACTGAGGTAATGGAATGTGAGGCAACTGGCAATTGCCAGTTAACAGAGTTCTTTTCAGGTGGGGAGGGGGAGTAGAATGTCTACTTCCTTAGCATCAGTGCATGTTAATATAAGGCAACTGGCAGTTGGGACAGAGTTCCTTTCAAGTGGGGAAGAGGAATAGAACATCTAACTACTTAGCATCAGAGCATGTGAATGTAATACTGTATATGAAATGCTAATAATCTGATGGTCATTTTGAAAATCCTTCTTTAGTGAGCACCTACAAGCCAAGAGGAACATACGTGCCAAATTTCAAGTTTGTAGGCTTTACAGTTCTGGAGATTTCCTGATGTGTGAGTGGTATTTGGCTTTTTTATATATAGATGAAAAACTCATTATAAAGATTTAGAATGAATTGTAAGCCTCATTAAGTGCTCTGGCATAAAGTCAGTATATGCGTATCATTTGTAAAAAACTAATCAAACAAAAACTGTTTAATCCTGTTTACTACATTCAGCAACTAATCCACAAACTTTCAACTAGAAATTTCTTGAATGTTAGTTCTGATTTGTTCTCCTTATTAATATAATCCATTTTAGTTTAAGAAAATAAATTCTCTTATTGATTGATCTAAACAATACTATATTTTTCATAGTTTTCTTTATATTAGTGACACTTCTTTGACTTTGACATATTTATTTATCTTCAATCTTAAGGCTTAAATATGATTCCAGTTTTTTGTAGTCCATTTCAACATTGAAGAAACCAAACAAAGCTGCTACAAACATAATATATTTAAATATTACCTCTGAAATTAAAAGATATTTTTTATTCAAAGAAATATTTAAAAACCTTAAATGCTTTCAAAATAGTTACTGTATACAATATTTATATATTTAATATACTTAATCAAATTATATAGAATAGTTCTTTGATATTTCCATTGCTAACCAAATAAATGACCTGCCATGATGCTTACTGGACTGAGTTCAGTGACATCCCATTCAAGATATTCTGCAACATGCATCATTTGAGTAACGATGTTTTCAAGTTCCTGGACATGAAAGCAAAATACAAAGAATCTTGATAATTAAAAATCCTTTTTTTTTTTTGTAATGAATTAAATCAAAGTTGTAAAAGTAGAAGCTGCACATACATCTTGCTGTTTTACATACAATATGATATATACCCTCTGGAATTGCAGTTTATGGCAATAGAAAAATACAATAAATACACAATATTGTTTGCTTCCAAAATACATTTTTTGAAACACCATCTCGGAATATGTGATAGAATATAAATTTATTCTTGGAAGCCTATTTAAATGAAATATGTATACTGATGTTATGCTATACTAATCAGTATAAAAAAAAGAAAACTTTTAAGTACTTTAGAAAGTAATTAATATTAGGACGCTGTCTTTTTTTTAATCATCACATCATGGTTCCAGACTAATTTGCTCTTTCATCTTGCCGAACTTAGTTAAACCAATTAATAGAAGTCTCTAATTACAAAATTATGAGATCCCCAGAGATCCCCATTTACACAGTTAATTTTTAGGTGTTAGTCAAAGACAATCTAATATTTAGATTTTTAAATCCTTTTTGTATATCCTATATTGTGGTTTATTTCTATGATAGTTCTGTGATGTTTGCTTTAATATGACTATTTTGATTGCTGCTTTTATCTGATGGTTTGGTATTTTGCTTTTAATGTGTTTTGAATTTTAACTCATCTTTTTATTGTAAATGGCAATATGGGCTATAAACTTAAAAATAAATTGTTATCATCAACAAGTGCTGTTAATTTAAGTTAGAACTAGGATAGGATAGGATGGGATGGATCAAGATGAAATGTTCCCAGTTCAGACCGGCTCGGGTGAGTAGGTAGCAGAGATTGAGGCTAGTTCACCGCAGTCCTGCCATGCTTTCCTGCTTTCCATGCTGCCTTCCTGGCATCCCGGTGGCCAGCTTGTGAAAGCAGGCAAGCAGAAATCCACGTAGAAGGCAGGCAAGCATGGCAGGGCTGCGGGGAAGTAGCTAGCAGCTTACTGCCCACCTCCCACTCAAGCAGCGGCTTCTCTGCTCAGCCCCGACAAGCTATGCATCCATAGCAATGGAGTTGTTTTGTTTGCCGCAGTGGTGCTTCAGGAGGGCAGGTGGACATATTCATTATAGTTGTCAGCTGCAGATATCTGCCTGCCCTCCTGAAGTACCACCTCGGTGAATAAAACAACCCCAGTGCACTGCACCTCCTTCTGCAGCCAAATGCACCCAGCCGTGCGTGCCCTTTCCTCAAATGGGCTGTGCATGGGGTGCTTGGAGAGAGAGCGAGTAAGAGAGCTCTCCAACTTCTGTTTGTGTGTGTGTGTGTGTTTGTGGGAGGGAGGGAGGAAGGAAGGAAGGAAGGGAGGGAGTGATCTGAAACAAAGGCACCCAAACTTCTGGCAGTGGCATGGGAGGCTTCTGAGCAGCCCTGAGTCAGCCAGCTCCATCTGACCTACTCCCTGAGTCTCGCCGTTCTCCTTCCCCCCCCCCCACTCAAGCAGCGGCAGGCTCTGCAGGACAACAGGACCTCTCATTTTTCCCACAGCACGGTGTACGCTTGCTATCTCTGCTTGTCTGCTTTCAAGCGATGATCTTCTCTGCTTCTCTCGGGATGCTGGTGTGGACACCATGAATGCATAGAAAGTTTCGCCACTACCAGAACTTTGGGTGCCTCGGCTTCAGATCCCTCCCTCCCTACCCCCCCTCTCTCTCACACACACACACAGGTTGGAAAGACCACCAAGCCACGCCACACCAAGCCATTCCCACAGAACCGGTAGCAAAAAAATTTAGATTTCACGCTGGGATGGGATGGGATGGGATGGGATGGGACGGAACGGGACAGAACGGAACAGAACAGAACGGGACAGGACAGGACAGGACAGGACAGGACAGGGATAAAGATCAAATCCAGAGTGTGTCCCCCTGTGTGAGTAGGGCCATTAACTAATTGGGTCAGGTCCATGGCCGTCATGGAAGCCATAAACTCCCGAGCCCCTTCAGATGTTTCACCAATGGATGGCAGGTTAAAATCTCCCATAACCAGTAGCTTAGGAGTCTCAATTGCCACCTCGGCTATTACTTTGAGGAGCTCAGGCAGGGCTGCTGATACGTGGCACGGACCCCCCCCCCCCGGTTCATTGCCCAACCAGGTCTCTGTAATACCTGCCAGGTCCGCTTTCCCCTCTTGAATTAGGTCACAAATGAGGGGGGCTTTTTGGAGGAGCTTGAAATGGAAGACAAACATTATTTTTGAATTGCAGCTGTGAAACAGAAGTAACGTTTAACTGAGAGTAGGAAGAATACAGCATTGTTCCTGCTCTCTGGAACAGGTGGATAACCATTCTGGCAATGGTAAAAAAGAACATGCAAACTCTATAACTATTCCTCAATGCAACTTCAAAAACTACATCTTATTAAACTGTTTATTGTATTTCCAGTGTATACTTCTGATTTGTTATTTTAATATTGATTGTCTGGTCTTGTGGATTAAGATATCAGGCTAGAAACTGGGAGATTGTGAGTTATAATCTACTTTCGGCATGGCCAACTGGCTGAATGACTTTGGGTCAGACACTATCTCAGCCCAGCTTACCTCACAAGACTGTGGTTGTGGGGAAAATAAGAAGAGGAAGTAGTATTAGGTATGTTTGCCACCTTGAATTATTTATAAAAATAATCAAAGCACAATAATAAATAAATATTAAAGTATGCTGTTTTAATTAATAAAATTACCGAACTATCCAGGTAGCCGTTTCCATCTGTGTCATACAAGCGAAACATAACTAAAGAGAAATAATATATTAAAATCATTTTATGGTAAAGAATTAAAACCGTATTTCTAACTTAAGTAATTTAGCAACTACTACATAAAAAATAAATTCTGAGAAATAAATGATGCAAACAGAAAAAATAACACATATTGTCTTTCTATTCATCACTACTTTGTAGTAATGTAGAGATTCAGTCCTAAGATCCCGTCTTTAAATTTAACTGAGACAGAATTGTTGGAAAAATACATGTACATACAATTTCTCTTTAGTTTTCAGGAATATATGTAAATTATTTAATTAGTAATTAATTAGCAAATTCCAAGTTGGTAAAATGTTGAGTATTTCAAAGGAAGAGAATGGATTATTGCAAAGAGCTAACAATTTTTTCCTCATAGAATACATCACATTGTCATAAAAGTGTACATGTTTTTAAGATAATATATAAATAAGATGATCACGAAAAGGAACAAAGTATGTATTATTTTGCTCACATATTACTTGCATCTAGTATCCAACTGATATAATTTATTGTTTAAAATATAGATGATAAAAATCTGATTTGTACAAACCAATTTTAATATTTATCTGTTACATATTTGTATTAAAGATAGAATAGAATATAATTTAATAATAGAATAGAATAGAATAGAATAGAATAGAATAGAATAGAATAGAATAGAATAGAATAGAATAGAATAGAATAGAATAGAATAGAATAGAATAGAATAGAATAGAATAGAATAGAATAGATACTAGATTACTATTCTGCTCAGAAAATATACTGTTTCAAATCTGATCTCTCAACTTGCAATGGAACCAAATATCCAGCAGATAGAGCCTACTGTCTATATCTTAGCATACATAGTTATAAATTATTAATATTCTATGTTGCTGCTGTAATGTACAATGAAGTCTTAGAAAAGTTATGCATTTCCGAACTTAATGAATGGGACATACTTTTTGCTGTTGCTTAGTTGTTCTGATGCTTTGTGAGGCAATGAACTATATTTGTCATGGTGGTTTGTCAATATCTCAATAACGTATCATGACATTTTGTCTTCTTTTTAATTTCTTTGGATTTTTCTAAATTTTTGAGCCTTCACTAAAGAATTTTGTTTCTACATTAGGTGTGCAAAATAATTAAGTATTAGCATCATTATTAAAGCTTTCAGTAAGTTGTAAAGGTATAATTCAAGTATTGAGCAATTTGTACTTGCTATCCAAGGCAAGAACAACAATCTTCTCCAGCATCATAGTTCAAAGACATCAATCTTTCTTTATGCAGCCTTTCTTATAGGCCAGTGCTCATAACCATATATTTATACTGGAAAAAACTATGGCCTTGACAAAAGTTAGCTTTGTTTGGTGATGTAATTTATCTACACTTCTATGTGGAATCTAAACAAAACTAGAAGTATTATGCACTTAATTTCAGAATACAATGAATGGATGCAATTTTTGTAGCATTATATATTTAAATTTTTCATGGATTTAATGGAAAAGAAAAATGTAGGCATTCATAACTTATTATAAATGGGACCATCATGCTGCTTAATATTTTATGGATAAAGATGATGGATTACAGGCCTGGTTTTCTTGTTTGTGATTTTATTATAGTTGTGGGATAGCCAGTTTAATGTTTAACAAGATGGGGAGCCATATAAAACTTTGAATAATAAATAAATCAACAAATAGTGGCTTGATTAAGTTCAAATACTAAACACATTTCATGGATTTATGTTTGCTATGTCATAATAAAAATGTTGGTCTGTATAATTCACTTTTTCTCTTCTAAATAATATATGAAATTCTGCAATAGCAGTAATGTAATATTTTTACAAGGTTTTTTAGGGGTTTTATTTGAATTGTTTCCATTTTACTATGTGAAAATGAAGCCGCAACAGCATGCAGGAAAAGGAATAGCAGAACCTGGAGAAACCCCCATGTTCTGCTACTCCTTCTACCAACACAGCATTAGATAATTAATAAGCCAGGTGTCATAATTGTACCTGCACATCATCAAACATTGATAACTGCACAGCTGCATTTTGAAAACAACTGAAACATATTAGTATTCCAAATTTAATTTTTTGGTGAAAAAATGAAAACATGTTTCAGAATATTTCTAGACATTACAATAAAAACAAATATTAATTACAATGGCCATTTTTCCTATGTTTACTAAATCAAAGCCATTTCATAATATTGGAAAAAACTGTTAGTTCATCATAAGTCACTGACAAATTTCACAAAAGCATTTTGTACTATGAAACATTCTTGACAACCAATAGAGGCACGCAAATTGCTTGACCATCAAAGCTAAATAGAAGTGGAATACAATAAATTTATTCCTTGAAAAGATGTTAATCTCTAAGGATACAATATAATGAACTAGAAGACAGATTCAATGATCTCAATGGAATTGACTTCTAAACATATGGATAATATTAATTAATTAATTAATTAACTTCTATAGCCTGGCAACTAAATCAGTGACCCTGGGTGGCTTATAATTCTAAAATTATATTCTCTCAAATGTCTAAAATTTATTTTAATTTTCAAAGTTATGACAATATGGGATTGTTTTATATGAAATACATACATTCTAGTTTGTCTTCAGGTCTCCCTCTTTCAAGAAGGGAAAGATAACAAACAATATCTTTCAACTGGATTACTTCTGGTATGTGCATTCTGGAAAGATGTTGAGGATGTGTAGTTATGCTTTTAGGAATTCGCAAACCTGAAATAATATTCATATTGTTGATTTATATAACAAGAAACAAAATATTTGAAATATCTCCTGCCCATATTTCTGATATCATATATAGAACACTTTTTTCTCTGTTTCAATTGGGAAAATGGACATCATTTTTCACAAAAATAGGTCACTATATAAATTTGATTTATAATTTGAATCATAAATTTATGATTGAATCATAAATTTATGATTATATAAATCAAATTTATATAAATTTGATTTAAAAATAAATAGCCTACTTTATCAAGTAGGCTATTTTTAAATCGAATTTATATAGTGATCTATTTTACAAAAAGTGATTCAGGGCACTGCACAACATCAGATAAAACAATAATTATTAAAAAACCAGATATAATATATAAAAGTACAAGTTGATTAATATTATAAAAAACAAAAATACAAACCATAGAAAAAAGGGAATAAGAATATCAAGGTTAAGGCTGATAAAGTAACAGATGTTGAGAGCCTTTTGAAATATTGAAATGGATGAAGCTAATCTAATTTCTAAGCTGCCCACAATCACTTAGCATGAGTTGAGTGGATATATAAATTTTCTTAAATAAATAAATAATTCTCATGAGAAGGATGTTCATTAATGTGGGCAACATGGCAGAGAAATACATCTCCTGGGACCCCCAACTATAGGTCCTTAGCAGACAGTATCTAAAGTATGCCTTCTCTTCCAGATATAATAAGGCTTGGCTAATATTATCAGGGAGATGTGATTCCTCAGATCCATGCCATAAAGAATATAAAAAGTTAAAACCTTGAACTGGACTAGGGAGCAATTGCAGTTCATAGAGGTTTAACATGTCCTGTTCTAGGAGTGCAAATAACTGCCTGGGCCATTGTAGTCCACACCAATTGCAACTTCAGAATCTTGGATCTTCAAGGGCAGCCCATTACAATACATGGCAATAGTCCAGTGTGGAAATAACTGGGACATGAATGATTGTAAGAAGGACATATCGATCCTGGAACCAATACAACTAGCAACTCTAATCCATGTTTGGTTGAGTTTATTCTTATTGAGTGCCAATTACACTTTGGGTGTATTTTCTCTCATTTCACCTGCCTCAGCTCTTCTGTAAATCACTGAGAGGAAAGAGATCCTACTGCAACAATTGGGTCCAAGGCATTAGCCACTGTTTTATTTCAATATATATACATATTTCATTACTAGGGGTGTAAGTACTATTGTATTCAATTATCTAAAATTCTAAGCACATTTATAACAGAAAGTGAAATTATCTCACTTTCATCATATACTGTACAGTAACATTTTCTGCTTACATTCAGATGCTACTTTTAACATCCACAATGTTTATTGAGCACAAGGGTTGGTTCTAGATAAAGAAATTATAGCACAATATCATTAATAATAATTTGTCTGATTTTTTTCCAGTTATTTTTATAAGATACTTTTATTCTCAATTTATCAGTCTTCTTCAATTGTTTAAATACAGCTTCTTGCTGTACTCTGAGGAATCCATCCAAATGTCCAAATATTCTTGAACTGAATATGATCCAAGCTTAATGTCATAATTATATTTATAAAAAAACTAGAGCACTAAGTTAAATACAATTAGTTTCTAATTGTTTTAATAGTTGTTTGAACGGAAAATAACCAAGATATCAGATGATGGTTGAGCAATATATTTAAATACAATCAGTTCTTATTTTCATAAAAAATGTCCTTGAAACTGTGGTTTCTGTGAATATAAAAATAATTGAGAAATGTATAGGGAATAACAACCACAGTTTATTAAAGAATATTCAGTAAATGTCTAAGATCAACTTAAATCTTATACATTAAAGTGTAATGGGTCTAGTTTCATTTGAAAAATTACTTTGAAAGAAGAGATCTGGAAGAGTTAATAGAGCTGAGTCTTTTAATCTTTCTGTTTGCCAACTTTTTCTCTACTCAAATATCCCTGTGATATTTGTCTGTAGATTTCATAATTTATATTCAATTTCCTTCCCTTTTCTAAAAGTGCTATTTTTCTCCCATTCCTACTACAAAAGAATTAAATTATTACAAAAGAATGAAAAGACATTAAGGTTCATTAAAGGCTTTCTATTAAGTCTCAGAACAAGTCCATTCAAAACAATCAAACTCACCTCCTGGAAGGAATGGTGATCTATTCTTTACCAATGGACTGCTGTGAGAAGCTTTGTTTCCAAAAGATACAAAGAGATGTTCACAGAATTCATCTGGTAAATCAGCCTCAAGAAAGGTCTTCATAAATAACTTGAAACCTTCTAAATCAATTGTCTGCAAACAAAAATAGATAATTATGCCTGTGGACTCAGGTTAAACATTTACATATACATATTGTAAACAGAAACTCTCAATTCATATTTTAGATAATTCAGGGTTTCAAATCCCCTCCTCCAAATACATACAATAGTTGCCATAGTTAGTTCTGAAACTAGGTGCAAAACAAGTTCACCTAGTGAACTTCACCAAGTTCAACACCTTCAAGGAGACATTGAATTTACCCACTTCTTCACTTACTAATTAATAAGTTGCTCATTACTGATTTACTAGAAATTAAGAACCTTCCAAAGAATATTTTTTATTATGCTGGAAGAAAATGCTACCCTGGATGAAAGAAGCTCCATGTACATCAAAGGATTAAAAAGAAAAGCTTTAATTTGGGGGACACAGCAGAATGGAGAATAGAATGTAGATTGGAAGGGGCTTCAGTAAATATTTACTGTGAGTTTAAAATTTCATAAAAGAATATATGAAAACTTTTGAATTAACTATATGAAATCTTCCCATGGGATTTTCATGGATTGAAAAAGAATAACATGAGAGAACTCTGAACCTTGACTAGAGGGAATAAGAGAAAAACAAGTATAATTAAGGAGAAGTAACTAATAAAATGGACCAATAATATTTGACTACAGAAGAAATTAATTTATTTATCATGGGAATAAACTATTCAGAAATTACTTACAAGATCATCTGATACTATAACAGAGAATATAGAAGAGGACAGAGGTAAAATCCAAAATTTGTTACTATGGGTTCTGTGGGCATAGCTTGGTGGGGGGGAGGATAATATGATTGGGTGGGCATGGCCAACTTTTTTTTTTTAATTTTTAAAACCATTTTTTCTACAACCTCTTTGGCAAAGAGGTTATTAAAAATGCTTTTAAAAATCTCTGACAATCCCAACTGAGTTGCCTGATCGGCAGAGGCTTTTTTGCTTTAAAAGCTTCTACCGATCAGGCAACTCAGCTGGGAACATCAGAAGCTTTTAAAAGCATTTTTTTTTACAACTTCTTTGGCCGAAGAGGTTGTAGAAAAAAATGTTTTTAAAAGAAAAAAAGCCTCTGCCGATCAGGCAACTCAGCTGAGATCGTTAAAGGCTTTTAAAAGCATTTTTTAACAACTTCTTTGGCCAAAGAGGTTGTAGAAAAAATTGTTTTTAAAAGAAAAAAAGCCTCTGCCGATCAGGCAACTCAGCTGAGATCGTTAAAGGCTTTTAAAAGCATTTTTTTTTCCTACAACCTCCTGGGCCGAAGAGGTTGTAGAAAAATGCTTTTATAAGCCTCTAACAATCCCAGCTGAGCCATGCGATCATCAGATGCTTTTTTTTTAACTTTTAAAAGCATTTTTTTCTGCCGAAGAGGTTGTAGAAACAATGCTTTTAAAAATAATTTAAAGAGCCTCTGATGATTGTGCGGCTCAGCTGGGCACGGGGGGGGGGGGGGGAGGGATTTTTGCTACCGGTTCTCCAAACCACCCACCTCCATCATTACTGGATCAGATGATCCAGTCCAAACCGGGAGCATTTCACCCCTGGAAGAACACAAGATTTTTCAGGATAAAACTAAGACTGAGATTTGAATGTGAATTTTGACTTCTAAAAAATGCCAGATTATAAAAATGACATGGAAAATGTAACAGTGAATCCAGAAATGGATTTTAAAATTCAGAGGAAATAATGACACAATGAATTTACAACTGAAACCAGCTGATATATTAATAGTTAAAAGCAGCATCCAAATAATAATTAGAATAATGGTTCGGGAAAGCTTTCTTATTTTGGATACAAAAGGATTCTAAAATGAGACAAATCAAAATGACAAAAAAATGGTGAAAGATCAATCTGTTTAAAAGTGAATAGAAGGACCATATTTGAGTATGGTGAAAATATATATATATGATGTCGCTTGTGGTAACTAGCCTTTTATCTTTGTACTTATAAACTTTAATAAAACTGATATTTAAAAAAACAAAAATGTGGAGACATAAGCAAAGTTAAAGCATACATGAGCTAAAACAAACATAAAAACTCTTAGTAATAGCATGTAGTTGTATTTTAATTTGGCTCTCCTAAATATCTTTGACAGCCAGTTTGATCTAGTGGTTAAAGCACCAGGCTAGTCAGCAGAAGACTATGAATTCAATTTCTGCCTTAGTGATGAAAACTAATTAGCTGGTTTTGGACCAGTCAATTATTTGTGAAAATAATGTAGGCAAGATACAAATAAATAAATCTCTCTCCCTAAGAGATATATAAATTTTCATATTTACCTATATTTCTTTTAGATGAAGAGTTCTTAAATCATTGGAGATCCGTGCATAATTTATACATTAAAATTACAACTTTATTTTTACAAATCTGTAACTTAGCTTAGCCCAAGGAACTATTGAAGACAATAGGAATTAATTTTCATTCTTAACTAAAGCTAAGCCAAAAAAGAAAGGGAAATTCCTTGGAGAAGCAGTTTACTTTCATTCTGTAATCTGGGTTTAATTCATTGTAGGATGTAGATCAGTTTCATCTGGTGGTTAGGACACCAGGCAAGACATTTGAAGACTTATGCTCTAGTCTTGCCTTAACCATTAAAAATCAGCTGAGCTACTTTGGGCCAATCATTCTCTCTCATTTCAATTTACCTGACAGGCAGTGGTGGGTTCCTCCCAGTTCGGCCCAGTTCTGTCGAGCCGGTAGCGGTGACGAAATGACATCACCGAACCGGTTCTGCCCCCCTGCGCCCCCGCCCCCCACATTATTCTTATCTTTTATTTGGCCCCACTCCCAATCTATTGCTACCTCCTGAGTCCCAGCTGATGGCTAGAGGAAAAAAAACTGTTTAAACTCTTGCCACAGGGCTTCAAAGGGCCACCCTACAACTGATCAGAAAACAAATGAGTAGACCGGTGCCTGCAAAAATACATGGGTAGACCAGTGCCTGCAAAAATACATGAGTAGATCAGTGCTTGCAAAAATAAATGGATAGACCAGTATCTGCAAAAATAAATGGGTAGATTGGTACAGTTCTGCAAGCAGTTAAAACCCTGGTAGACCAGTGCTCTTCTAAATCCTAAATAATTGTCACATGACCATGAAGCCACGCCCACAAAATAAGCCATACCTACAGAACTGATAATAAAAAAATTTAGAACCCACCTCTGCTGACAGGATTATTCTTGTGGGGGAAATAGGAGAAAAAAGTACAAGCTTGTTCATTGCCTTGAGTTGTTTATATAAATATTGATATAAATAATAAAGGTTGGACTATAAATTAAATAAACTGTGAATACCCAAAATAGAGCTGTAAAATATATTATTCTTTTTTTCTGTCAGTTTCAAATACACACACACACACACACACACACACATGGTTTCTGGTTGGTTTGTTTTTTAAGATTTCTATATGTTTCTTTCAGACTGAATTTGCTTCACTTTCTTCCCCATATAATTTCAGAATTTGTCTTATTTCTTTCATTCCATGTCATTATTGCTTCTTTGGGCTGCTGATCTTCTCTACTATACACCATTTGCTTTCTTTTTGCTTTCTACTTAATACTTTTTATGCCACTCCAATTATTAATGTCACTTGCATGCAAAATTACATCTCCTTCATTTTTCAGAGATTTTTCAGCCAAATGCCTAAATATGGCAGGGATTTCTCAATTTATCAAAATACAGAAGTACAGAGAATATTTGTCAATCCCACAGGGACAACAAAATCACAATACAAAGAATGTTGTTTCCAGGCCATTTTTGAATATTAATCATATGCTTCCTTCTTACTATATATTTTGTAATAAAAAATTGCACTAAAGTAAACTGGACAAAAGTAAATCTCTGAAAACACAACCAACCGCATTAATAAGGCCAACCTAATTTTTTTGGGAGTGGGCCTAATATTACGCCTACTCAAAAATAAGCCCAGGGGATGGGTATGGCCAGCACAAGTGGCAGTGCAGGCCCAGGAGAGGCAACTGTCCAACTGCAGTGCAGCCCGCTGCCCCCTTGGGACAGCACAAATACTGCTTTTGTCCTTCTCCTTCTGGGCGCAGTGCTTCTGCTTATTGGGCTGCTTCCTTGAAGCTGGCAGTTCTGCAGCCAGATGCTTTGCTTTTTCCTTCTTTTTGGGAGGCTTGTGGGAGGCTTTTTGGTGAATGGGTTGAAAATGGGGAAGGGGATTTTCCTGCCTGCCATCCTTCCCTCAGTCCGTGCTGCACTTGAGGAATGGATGACAGGCAGGAAAATCCCCTTCTCCATTTTCCTCCCTTTTGCCAAAAAGGCTCCATTCTAAATGCTGAATGTTTGGAATGGAAGTGACGGTGCATTGGTGCCAATGCATCCATGGCACGTTCACTGAGTGAACGTGCTTACTCAAAAAAAGTAAGACCGCCTCAAAAATATACCCAAGTGCTTATTTTCAAGTTTAAAAGAAAATAAGACTCGGTCTTATTTTCTGAGAAAATACAGTACAGTTGTCATGCAACAAGAAGAAAAAAGAGGTGATATTATACTGTAGGAAGGTTATTAACCAATAAATATATAAATATGAAAAAAGAACATATAAAATAAATCTATATAACTTAATAGCATTGATCAGGTATATCATCTAACACATATTCTAGATATGCTTACTTGTGTAAGAATATCTTGCTTCTGGAGTGCAGGAAAAGAAAGGAAATATTTTTTGATCAAATTATACAGTCAGAAAATTACCTCAGACTTATTCTTAGAACTAGCCTTTTTTACTGAAATCTTAATTTCGTTACTAATTAGCTTAGAAAGAAATCATGCAATAAAAAAAGTTTCCAGTATTAATAAAATTGCAAAGGAATGGTTTTAACAAATAGCTGTAGTATCCAACAATATCAGTTTAGATGCTCAATTTAGATACCATATAAATCTTTATTTGACTCAGATTTGATCAGTCTTAGATAAAGTTCTATTAGGCAGTTAACTTTTTTTCCATAGAATGGCAGTGTAGCAAAGATATTTTATTTTGTTTATTATTTTTATTTTATTTTAAACATTTATATAGCCACCCATCTTCCAACTAACTCTGGGTGGCTTTCAATCAAAAGTTACAACAACATATAAAATTATATTAACATTACAAAACTAAGCAGATTGAAGAATTAAAAACAACAAAAATCTGGCATTAAAGCTATCTTCTACTGCATAATTATCCAAACTTATCCCAATACTTGGGGGATGGCGGTGGGGACGAGACCAGGTCTTCTAAGCTTAATGGAAGGCTAAGAGAGGCTAGAAGCCTGCTAAATTTTAGGAGCAGACTTTTTCATAGTGCAGGCAGGGACTTTTATTTTAATTAAAGTAAAAGACACACCCCCTAGTTTCTATTAGATGATAAAACTTAGAAAAAGAACAAGGAGCATGCTTATCCTATCTGGCCTGGTATGATAATGTCCTTAGGGAAAGGCATCTCCCAGATATCTCAATAATGTTCTCAACATTTTAACAATAACATTTAATTGCAGCATGAAACCAAGAATTAATAAATTTATCAAGTGGGACATTTTATCTACAGATTGCCACTTACACATTACCACTCTAAGAATATACAGCATGAGCAGTCAGCTGAAATAAAATGTCTTATTGATAATTTTTATTTGCTTAAAGTGAAATCATTTGAATAAAAATGAACATTCCAGTAATTTCTGAAGAACAGCACAGGTGTTTGATTTAAATATATGAGGGTTAAACCATCTGGAAGGAACTGTTAATATGTGCTAGTTATGTATATAATGATTGCAGAGGGCATGAAAATAATGGAGTGAATTTCTAGCAACAAGAATAATATAACCAATTAGATAAGAAAGAAAAATTACCCCTTCAGGATTATATTTTGCTAGCACGCCATTGCCATGGAATTCTTCTAAAACATCCTTAATTTTCTTTGTTGAATCTGTAAAAATAGTGTTGGAAGTCTTTTATTTTTTGAAACAAACTCGCTTCCTTAACAAATAGCATTTATTTTTTGGCTCCATGACTAATAATTTAATATACTATTTTCACCATACATTGTCTATTCCATCCCAATTGTAATATTGTCTTTCAGAACATAAATCTCATTATTTTTATTCACTCTGCCATTGGAACATTGCAAATTTTAATTTGTAATTGCAATTTAATTAATTAATAAATGTTAACAACATGTAAGACGCTCCATTCCAAAACTACCCTGTTAAAATTCTCTTCTTCCTGAACTAGTTGATTTTGAAGGAGCATGAAATTAAATCTTAGAATTTTTTAATATCTAAAATGTTGTTGAATTCTACATAAGCAATTAAGATGCATATTCTTGGTATTATAATGAAATTATCTATCGAGATTTATAAAAAGAAATCCACATTTAAAATCTACACACAAACAAAACATTCTAATCCACCCGTATGACTCAACCTGCTTTGAAATTGCAAAAGCACTTTTTAAAACCTTGCCTCCTGTCTGGACTACTGTCATGCTGTCTACATGGGCTCCCTTGAAGAGCACTTGAAGGCTCCAACTGGTCCAGAATGCCATGCAGGTGATTATGGGCGCAACTCACTGCGCCCATGTAACACCTCTCCTGCGCAAGCTGGACTGGCTCCCAGTGATCTTCCGGGTGCAATTCAAGGTACTGGTCACCACCTTTAAAGCACTCCATGACCTGGGTACCTATGAGACTGCTTTCTGCCACCGATAGCCTCCCACCGGCCAGTTCGGTCTCACAGAGAGACTCCTCAGGGTGCCGTTGGTCAAATTATGTCAACTGGTGACCCCCAGGGAGACGGGCTTCTCTGTGAGAGCTCCTGCCCTTTGGAATGAATTGCCCCCGGAGATACATAACATCCCCGACCTCCATATCTTTCGCCATGCTTTCAGGACCCTGCTATTCTGACACGCGGGGCTGACTATTTAAATGAATCTTAATTACGAGTTTTAATTCTGGGTTTTTAATCAAATTGGGACAAATTGTTTAATAATTTTAAATTTATGATGTTTCATGTATTTCTGTGTTTTTATCTGGCTGTGCACCGCCCTGAGTCCTCCGGAGAAGGGTGGTATAGAAATATAATTAAATAAATAAATAAATAAAACTTGCCTTAGCAATGGGGCATTTCACCTTTTCTAACAAACTTTTTTATAAATAAAAGTAAAAAGTAAAAGTATAAATAAAAATAAAATAGCATAAATAAAAGCACATATAAACTTCCACGGAAAATCTGTTCAGACTAATGTTCCCAAGATTTTCCACCATGCAATGTAATAGCAGCTCCCAACATTTCTGGCACCAGGGACTGGTTTCATGAAAGACAATTTTTCCATGGACCAGTGGGGATTGTTTCCCACACAAACTAGACCCTGCACATGTGCAGATGAAGCTTCACTAACTTGTCCACCATTTGCATGGCCTGGTTCCTAATAGGATATGGACCAGTACCTAGCCTGGAGGATTGGGTATCAGGGTTTGGGGATCCCTGCAGTATAACAGAGGATGACAAAGCAATTGCATGTGTCAGTCATACAGTATTATGCCAACAACAAAAATATTGTATTTGTCTATAAAACATCATACTGGCAAGAAAGCAATACCTGGCAGAGAAGTATACCATTTTTATAATAATAGTTCTTTTATTTATTTATTTATTTATTAAATTTATATACCGCCCTACTCCCAGACGGGACTCAGGGTGGTGAACAGCCAGAATAAGATACAATAAATACGAAAGTTAAAAAATCATATTAAAACAAATTAAATAATTTGGCTCAGTTTAAAAATCCAATTAATTATAAAAATTTAAAACCCAATATAAAGGAGGTTAAGCCAGCCCAGCTTGTTTAAATAAAAATGTTTTTAAGGTGCGGCGAAAAGTACACAGGTCTTGTAACCTCCTTATCTCAGGGGGGAGCTCGTTCCAGATGGTAGGTGCCCCCACAGAGAAGGCTCTTCCCCTGGGGGCCGCCAGTCGACACTGTTTGACCGACGGCACCCTAAGAAGACCCTCTCTATGGGAGCGGACTGGTTGGTGAGAGGCTGTTTGTGGCAGAAGGCGGTCCCAAAGATACCCTGGTCCTAAGCCATGGAACGCTTTGAGGATGGTAACCAAAACATTGAACCGCACCCGGAAGACCACTGGGAGCCAGTGCAGCTCGCGCAGGAGGGAGTCACATGGGAGCGCCACATCGCTCCCATCACCACCCGCACAGCCGCATTCTGGACCAGTTGGAGCCTCTGGGTGCTCCTCAAGGGGAGCCCCATGTAGAGAGCATTACAGTAGTCCAGGCGTGAGGTGATGAAGGCATGAGTGACCGTGCGTAACGCATCTCAATCTAGAAAGGGATGCAACTGGCGAATCAAGCGAACCTGATAAAAACTCCTCCCGGCCACAGCCGTCATATGCCCTTCTAAAGACAGCCGTGAGTCCAGGAGGACGCCCAAGTTGCGAACCCCATCCGTGGGGGCTAATGACTCGCCCCCAACAGTCAGAGATGGCACCAACTGACTATATCGGGATATTGGAAACCACAGCCACTCGGTCTTGGAAGGGTTGAGCCTGAGTCTGTTCCACCCCATCCAGTTCCGTACAGCCTCCAGGCACCGGGACATCACTTCGAGGGCATCATTGGGGTGGTCTGGGGTGGAGATGTACAACTGAGTGTCATCAGCGTACTGATGGTACTTCACCCCAAAACCACGGATGATCTCACCCAGCGGCTTCATATAAATGTTGAACAGAAGGTGCGAGAGGACTGATCCTTGCGACACCCCACATACAAGGGGCCTCGGGGTTGACCTCTGTCCCCCTGACAACACAGACTGCGACCGGTTGGAGAGAAAGGAGGAGAACCACCGCAACACAGTGCCCCCTATGCCTAGCCCCTCCAACCGGTGCAGCATGATACCATGGTCGATGGTATCAAAAGCTGCTGAGAGGTCTAATAGGACCAGGACAGAGGAACAACCCCTGTCCCGAGCCCTCCAGAGATCATCTACCAACGCGACCAATGCCATCTCCGTGCTGTACCCGGACCTGAAGCCCGACTGGAACGGATCTAGATAGGTCGATTCATCCAGGTACTGAGGCAGCTGTCCCGCCACCACACTCTCAACAACCTTCGCAACAAAGTGAAGGTTGGAGACGGGACAATAATTTACCAACATTGCCAGGTCCAGGGAAGGTTTCTTGAGGAGGGGCCTCACCACCGCTTCCTTCAGAGCGGCAGGGAAAACACCCTCACTCAAGGAAGCATTTATAATCCCCTGGAGCCAGCCTCGCATCACCTCCCGGGAGGCCAGCACCAACCAGGAGGGACACGGGTCCAGTAAACATGTGGCTGCACTCAGACTGCTCAGTATCCTGTCCACATTTTCTGGGGTCACAAAGTCAAACTCTTCCCATACAAAAGTCTCAAGGCCTGCCCCAGTCACCTCCCCCGGATCTACCCATTCGGAATTAGAGTCCAGCTGTTCCCGAATCTGAGCGGTTTTGTCATACAGATATTGTACAAAATCCTCAGCTCTACCCTCCAAGTTATAACTTTCAATTGTTCAGATTTGTATATTGTAATTTTAGACATATAGGTGAAAATTATATATGACTGATAAGGTTTAAAAAGCTGCAAAAGAATTATCATACAATGAAAATTTTTTATGGATATAGTATTATTATTTATCCTTTTTATCATCTTTACTAGCCCTTTTATTGGTATTGTTGTTATTGTTGTTATGATGATGATGATGATATTGTTGTTGATGATGATGATGATAATTATTTTACTGCTTTGCATTTACGCTGAGAGATTCTGCACCAGAGACAAATTCCTTGCGCATTTAATCACACCTGGCCAAACAAAGTATTCAATTCAATGTTTGTTAAATGCATGAGTATGTCATGATGATTTTGGCAGCAGTATAATTATACCAGTATCAATATTATGTAGACCACTGTACGTGGTCTATTATATCAAGGTTTATTAAACAGGGTATTATGTAGTAACAGAGCTATGTAACAATCAAAGCAGGTCCCCCAGGTTTTCAGCTTTATCTATGGTTCAAGAAATCATTCTTGGAGAAGTGTTACTTACATTTAAGTAGAGTAGATAACAAAAATGCTCTAGAATATATAGTTTAATGCACTATCCAGTTACCAGACTTTAGAAGAATATACCATGAAAAATATTCAATCATTGCAAAGTTCCTTAATTTTAAAATCTATGTTCTGCAGGATCTTTTCAAAACAGAAAAGTCAAGGTATTTAAAAAATGAAATAATTATCAATAATTATAATTTTATTGTGTATTATTGATAATTAGTTCATTTTTTAAAATGCCTTGATTTTAAAAGCACATAGATTTTAAATTAAATATAACTGGATTTTTTTCTATTACTTTTTGTAAGTTTATCATTATAGATTGATAAATCTATAATTCATTATGACATTATGGAAATATAAAAGTACTTACAGTCTGCATATTTTTGAAGCTGAGAAAACTCCGAAGGACTCAGATTAGCCCACTTCTCCTGGTCCATCATGACATTAAAATGCAGTTTTACATTCCAAACAGTTGTAGTGTTGCAATTTCAATTGGTCACCAACTTTTCAATCTAGTTTCTATATAAATTAGGTAGTTAAGAAAAAAGTTTTTAGAACTATTGGCTTGGTATTAAAAAATAATAATATGAACAAATCAATAATATCAGTATGGCAATGTATTAATTATATCAATAACTAGATTCATCTATCAGTTCGGATTTTCTGAACTATATGTAAAATTTTATTTCATGCATACCACACCCTTGTTTGTATAAATATATCCATTAATATGTATCTATACTTATATAAAGAGATGCTTATTTTTATTTACTATATTTTCATTTGCTACTGTTTTCCCCAAAATGAGACATCCCCTGATAATAAGCCCAATCAGGCTTTTGGGTGCATGGCAATAAGGCCAAGCGCTTATTTCAGGGTTCAAAAAAATATAAGACAGGGTCTTATTTTCGGGAAAATACGATAGATTTCATAGGATCCATTGATATCAAAAATAAGAACACATTACAATAACTCAATAAATATAATAAACTAACATCTACACTACATCATATAGCAATAATAAAATTAGAACTATTATAAATACCCATCCAATGGGAAGATGACAACACACAATGTTCTTCTAAATAGTTCTGTTTACAGGAGTTCCAGGAGGGACAACTAAGCACATCTCCAACAGAGTTGAGAAAACAATCTTGGCAAAGACTGAAGAACCAACAAGTGGACTGCTTCTTAGGAAACTTCTGGACAAGGAGAGGATGGGAGCTTACTGACATATTCTCTGGAAGCTGCTTTTTATGAGAAAATCATAGGACAGTGGTCTCCCACAGGCCTGAGTACTGGGAGATAAATGGATCAAGGCATCCTGCCTTGATTTAAAGGAGCCTTTGCTAACCTCAATTTCTAATTGATTTAACTACCATAATTGCTATTGGAAACTTTTAGAATGACAAGTTTGAAAACTCACCTAATTAGTTTACCTTCACACTTAAATAAACAAAAAAATAATTGTTGAGTCTAAGACTTTAAAGAATTTGAAATAAAGGACAAAAAACCTTTCCTTTAATCAGTCCCATACATTCCCCTCTTTGTTTTCCATGAAACCTCTGCTATGTTCCAGATTTCGATAGGAGATAAGTGTAAGCTTTATTATGTTTATTTATGTTTACTAATATAATATGTCAATATTAGATATTAGTACATAGAACTAGAAAATTTAAGAGGCATTAGAAATATCAGAGATATTTCCTTACCTAAATAGACAAACTAAATGATCATGAGTAGACAAATATCAAAAGGAGCAGGAGCAATTTCCAATCCTGTCAGCTTCCCCATTGAGTTTCTTTTTTGGGAATCTGGCAGGAAATGTCAGAAATCTTCCTTCCTTCCTTCTTCCTCTTCCTTCTTCCCTGTTTCTCCTTTCCTCCTTATATCCTTCCCAATCTCTCTCCCTTCCTTTTTCTCTTCCTTTCCCTTTCCTCCCTCCCTCTCCCTCTTCCTTCATCCCTGTTTCTCCCTCCCTTCTTTCCCAGCAGATAGGTAAGTGGCTGCTGCCATTTGGGGAGGGAATAAAGGAATGTAGCGCAAGAACAGGACTGTACTCCCATGATTTTGTGGAAAGTTGTCAACATTAAAAAGGATCAGGTGATTATGTCTGATCTTGGCAGCGCATCACAGCACAGCACAGCCAGAACTTCCCCAAATTTTACTCCCATGGGATTTATAGGTTCCAGTATTCTGTAACTTAGATCATTTGAGGTGCCTAATTTGAAAATGTTTTACCCTATGATGCACCATAGGTTACATACAGAAGAGTTTTAGTACTATGTAGGTAATACCTCAATAACCAGACAACATACTATAGATAGTCCTTGGTTAACTATGGTAATTGGGACTTGGTTAACTATGGCAATTTACATTGCTAAGCAATCTTCTTTACTTCCTCTTTTATTGCTTCAGATATCAAGGGAGATACAAAGCTCTAGTTCTTGCTCTTCTGTCGGCCACAATCATTGTTAATTGATGTTGTTTAGTCTATCTTTGTTGTTGTGTCTCCATCTTCCTCTGCATCTGCCTCAAGTTAGTTTGTTTATTTATTCATTCATTCATTCATTCATTCATTCATTCATTCGTTCGTTCGTTCGTTCGTTCGTTTGATTTATATGCCACCCTTCTCCGGAGATTCAAAGTGGCTTACAATACTTTAAGCAATAGCCTACATACTTTTGTATATACCTGCTTAGTAGGGCTTTCGCCCCTGACCCCCAAGCGATGTTCTTTTTTATACAAAGTCAGATTATTGCCCCCACAATCCCCTCATTTTACCTACCTCGGAAGGATGGAAGGCTGAGTCAACCTTGAGCCTGGTGAAATTTGAACTTGCAGTAATTGCAAGCAGCTGGCAACTAAGTGCTAGTTTAACAGCACTTAGTCCACTGCGCCACCAGGTTCTTTGACCTTCTCTTCTTTTGGTATATGCCTTGTATGGAATTCCAAAACATCCTCTGCAGGTAACCAAACAGTTTTATTTGTTATTTTTGTATGTAGTTTAGGATTGGTTCTATGTCAATTGTTTCTCTCTCTTATTACTGATTTTATCTCTGCTGGACACTCCAGCAGCTTTTGTCAAATATGTCATTTCCATGGTAAATTAACTTTTGTTTATGTTTTATTTAAGTGTCCCTATTTGCACCGATAACATAGATTGGGGATTAATACTGTATGCTTTGTGTGAGATGTTCTTTGTGCTGATTAGTACTGCATTAAGTTTTAGCAATGGATCTAGCAATACTTCGTTTGCCTTACTGCATTGCTCATTGATTTCATTGTCCATTTTACCATCTTTGGTGAATGTTGCTCCTAGATATTTGAACTTTGATACTTACTTTATTTTTTTTCCCTCTTTTATTATATTTAAGTCATGCTTTCTTTTTTTTTCTGATTGCCATTACTTTAGTTTCCTATTTGCTGATTCTCATCTTATTAGCCTTGCATTCTTGGTTCTTGGCTATAAGATGTTGCTGCAGTTTCTTGCTATCAATTCCTGATTGTCTGTAAATAATAGTTCATTGATATTACTTCCATTCTTGGCTTCTTTGTTTATATAATCAATGTAGGTGATAAATAATAGTGCCAATAATACACATCCTTCTTTTACTCCAGATTTTATTGTGAAGGGTTCCAATCTACCTTGGTTTGTTCTAACTACCCTTGTGCAATCATTGTATAAGTTTTTGTATAAGCTAATAAGATGTTCACTTATTCCATATTGGGTCAGTGTTTGCCATAGCAATCTACCGTCACTCTATCAAATGTTTTCACTTGGTCTACAAATGTGACAAAGAGATTCTTATTGTATTCCATATTCTTTTCTATTGTTCAAACACAAAAATTGCATATGTGCAGCTTCTATTTCTTCTAAAAACCATCTGCTCTTCTGCTAGTTGTGGTTCTATAATTGCTCTTAATTTCATTTCTATTATGTATGAATTCATTTCATATATTTCCCCTACATGGCTCAAGAGTGAGATGCCTCAATATTACATTCATTCTCATTTGCTCCCTTTCTTTTATTATTATTGCTTATTGTCAAATAAGAGTTGCAGTTAGTTATGTCCATGGTGCATTAAAGATTTTATGTATTGATCTGATGTTACTTTCCCCAGATGCTTGGATTATTTCTATTGGCAGCCCATCTGTTCCCTATGTTTTATATTTAGGTGACCTTTAACAATTCCTGCTATTTCTTCAATCAATATTTCTGGTTCTAGTGCTGTTGTATTGTTACAGGGTTTCTTCATGATATTTTCCTAAGGAGTTGAGGAGTTCTTTGAAATGTTCTCCGCCTTTCTACGAATTCTGATGGTTGTACTAGCGGCTTTCTGTTCTTGTCATAGATTATCTCTGTGGGGTTATAATTGTCCTCTCTTTTCTGTCTACTTTTGACTACTCTGAAAAACATTTTGTAGACTGATCTTTCATTATCTGCTACTGTTTTTCCAAAGCATTCCCGTGATTTTTGCTTTATCTTTTTAATTATCCTTATCCCAAAAATGCTCACATCATCCTAAAAAAATGGCTCTCCATTTCTTTCTTGGAAAATGACGTTGTTTTAGGAGGCAGCTTACATAGTAACTCTTATAGTAAGGCAATTTCTCTGTATTTCAAATATGAATCTTTTTTGTAAACCTTTTATCCATTGGATATTGTCTAACCCATGGATGCTATGGAGAATAAATATACACTTTTTACTTATAACAAGTATTCTTTTTTTTTTTGAACATTCATTTTTAACATAAAACAGCATCTTTTTAGAGCAAGGGTTTGATCCTGTTTAAAATAAGTATAAATTCCAAATTTCATCAATTAACATCTTAAAAGAAAAAAAAGAACCCATTTTTTGTCTGAACCCATTTTTTGTCATTCAATCTAACATCTTATTCTAACATTTAACATTCTATTATATAATCACCTTAAATCTTAAACTTCAAATCTAAACAGCTCTTGATAATATTCATTTATCACTTTAACAATCAGTATTTCACATATTCTCCTTACTTCAAAGATCCAAATCAAGCCAGTTTCTTTTAAATCACATCTAATAATCAATATATAATATTTCATTCCTCTCTTAAAAAACATTTCATAATCAGTAACTATTCTTCAAAGATATCTCCTTCACTCCTCCTAGTTTTATTTTGGCTGGATTGCAGCTTAATTAGCTGGTTTCCAGGGATGTTCCTCCACTCCTAACCTTATTTGTTGGCTGGATCACAGTTTAGTTTTAACTACTTTCCAATACTGTCTCCTTCACTTCTACTAGGTTTATTTTTGGCTGGTTCACAGCTTAGTTAGCTGTTTTCCAGTGGTGTTTTCCTTCACTCCTTACCTTATATTTAACTGGTTCACAGTTTGGGTCTAACTGCTCTCCAGCATTTATCTCTTCCGCTCCTCCTAAGTTTATTTTTGCCTGGTTCACAGCCTAATCATCTATTCTCCAGGGATGCTTTCCTCCACTCCTAACCTTATATGTAACTAATTCACAGTTTAGCTTTAATCATCTGATCCCCAAAATCATACTTCCTTGCCAATTTAATATAATAATGCATTTTAATATATATTTACTCTCTCCTAAACTATTAATTTTATTTAAATTTCTCCATTTCATATTTGTTCCTTGTTTTTCTATGTAAAGCAACATTTTAATCCATTGAATTGGTGTTTAATCCATTGAAACACCAATTTACCATAATTATAAAATCTAAAAACAAATCTTATTAGTATTCAAAAATTCATTTCCATTCTCTTATTTACTATGAAAAAACAACATATTAAACCACTTTCAAATTTCTAATGTAACCATTAGAACTCTTATTAATATTTTAAAACTTTCTTTCAAAATCTTCACATTTTTATAGCTTTTCTGTATGACATTTTCCGCTTTAAAAATAATCATAAAAACTATAAACAATTCCTATTAATATTCAAAGCTTCATTCACATTTTCTTATTTTCTATAAAGGACAATATTTTAAACCATTTTTAGAAAAAAAACAATTTTCTGTATACGTTAAATCCATAAGTAATTATTACTAATAATCAAAAATTCATTCATAATCTTCATATTTTATATAGTTTTTCTATTATCACTTTTTTCCCACCTTAAAAATCACTTTTCTCAATAATAATAATGAAAAGTCAAAAAAGGAAAGAAAAAGGGAGAAGAAAAAAGAAATAAAAGTATAGCAAAAAAAAGGAAAGATTCAAAGAAAGAAAGGAGAAAAAAGAGAGGAATAAAACAAGATAATAATAAAAAAAGAAAAAGAAAATAGGAGAGAGAGAGAAAGAAGAAAAAGGAAATCTCCTTACATTGTTTAAACATCAATTACATAAAAAGCATTTACATCCAATTTATTCAAAATATAGCACTTTTCTCATCTTGCTACCCAATATATTCCAGTTTTTTTTTCCTGCAATCTGTCCATACTTTTTCCTTTCAGTTCCAATATCAATACGTTTATAAAGACTAAAGGATTTAGTTCGTTTGTATTCCACATATGATACCATCCTGTCTTCTTCTGTCACTCCCCCCTTCCCTTTTGTTAACGCCATTGATCAGCAGTTTTAAGTGTTCAAATTAATTTCTTCTTTCCAACTGTCCATAAGTAATCCAAAAAAAGATTAAGTACATCTAGAATCAATTCTCCTTAGTTGTTCTTCAAATTAATCCAATTTGGGAAACAGGACACAAAGTTTCTTCTTTAAGTAGCAAGCAATTCACAGTTTCAGTTTACACTTTCAGTTCTCAGAAGGGAGCCATTTTAACTTCCTCCGCTTGTTATCTCTCGTAGCTTTAAAAAGACATTCTACTTATTTCCTCTTCTCCTTCTCCCTCTTCAAAAATAATTCATTCTCATTAGAAACCAATAAAATATCAAATTGTAAATCCATCCAAAGGAAGATTAATTCTAAAGGCAGTCAATAAATGCCATTGTCCTTTAATGGGTCTTCTCTTTGTTAATTGCTTTAAATCCTTTGCCCAAATAGTTTTTAGCCACTATTAAGGACAGGGCATTGTACTACTCAATTATTTGAAGGCTGTTCCCACCTGGGCTAGTCCTACTCACCCAGCATTCAAAACACCTTGTTCCTGCATCTCCTCCTGCACTTTGCTTGTCCCGGTTACCGAAGCTTTGGGGCAGCCACCGCTCTCGCCAGTGCCAGCTTAGAGGGCAATTCTCTGGCCCTGAGGAACCTGCCCGTTCCCCTTGGCCACCCGAGGGGCCCCTCTCTAATCCCTGTCCCTCCAGGATGAGGTAGATCTGCAGACTTGTGACTTTGTAGACGGGTTTTTCGCGGGGCTCCAAGGAATCCCACTATTTCTCCGTCCACTCTCCGTGGCTCCAACCAGAAACTCCTCTTATAACAAGTATTCTTGTTATAAAACAAGAAGTATAAACTTAACATTCTCTTCTTTTAGCTAAACATTTAACCACTCTTCATAGAAATTAGCCTCCTCTTATTTTGCCCTTTTCTGTATATTTTTCCAGGTTTCTCCATTTTATTTGGTTTTATGTCAACAACAACTGGATGTAGCATCCTAGGTGCAACCATAATGCTGCAGTATAGGATGATACTATCATCTCTGATGATCTTGACAAGGGGTGTCAATTTCAAGGCCCATGGGCTGGATCCAGCTGACGGGATCCTTAGATCTGGCCAGTGGACCAGCCTGCGGTGCCTCTGTGAGCAAAAATGGAGTTTCTCTGTGTCGAAGCATGAATCAGCTTCGTTCCCCCCTGGAGAAATTAATTAGAGGTGATTGGATATTGTTTTCCATGGTGTGTAGCCACAAAGAAATAAAACCCGAATGAAAAATCCTAATAAATGTATTTATTGTAAAAGTAAAAAACAACCACAAACAAAAAACAACCGTCTCTGAGATATCACCTTTACCAGCAGTGATATCTCAGAGATGGACAAAAGAAAAAGTAAAGTCAGTTAGAAAAGAAAGAAAGAATGTAGACATGCGCAGTAGCTTCAAAGTAGTGCTTATCTTAGAGATAATATTCTCTGGCAAGGCTACCGTAATGCTGAGAATGGAAGCTCAGCTGGCAAATACAAAATAATGCATTGACACTCCGAGCTCCATTTTTGCTGGCAGGAAGCCATCACAGCCAAAAATGGAGCCTCGATAAATGACATCAAGATGGCCATGCCCACCCTGGCCACACCCAGCCCCCAGCTCCCCAAGGTCAAACACAATCCTGATGAATCCACAATGAAATCAAATTTGACATCCCTGATCTTGACAGTGGACTTCAGTTGATGCAACCCAAAAACTGCAACATTTTAGAAGCTGTGACATAGTGCTGGTTTATACAAGACACTTGCATGACATGCAAATCCCTCCCATAAGTACTATTGCTAATATTCAGATTCAAAATACTGAATAGACCCGGACCAGAGCATTTTTATATTTATATCAACACTGATATTTAATGTAAAACTGTCAGGATAGAGCAACATACTTTTGTATGATCTAGATCACAGGTGTCAAACTTGCAGCGTCACTTTGCTGTCACGTGATGTATCGGAAAGTTTTTTCTTCCCTGAGCTAGGGTGGATGTGGCCTGTGTGTGATGCATCCGGCCCGTAGGCTGTCACTTTGACATCCCTGTTCTAGATTTAATACTGTTTTAAAAGATTAGTTCTGATATTGTTGCCTTTTCTTCAGTTTAAGTTTGCTTTATTATTGCTAAAATAATTATAATTTTTATTATACCTATTATTAGTATTGCATTAATCTATTATATATTAATTCCTTTACTGTATATCATGTTTGTATTTTTCTGCTTATTATATATTGATTGCTGGATTTCATGAAAAATATAAAATATGCACAAACATAATTTGAATACAACAGAACTTTCCCATGTATGTTCCCCAGGAATTGATATTGATAATCACCAGTTTGAAAGATTCTTTACACATATTTATCCCGGGAATATATTAGAAATAAAATTGGATTACTGCCCTATGCTCTGTTTGAAAGTGTGTTTCAAAAATAGAGCCAAACTGAGATAGTAATATAAACTGTGGGAACCTGTAGACATAGTAAGGAGCATATCATAAGCCTTCCGGTATCTGGTGAACAGCTGTTTTGTTAACCAGCTATTCCCATTTTATGGATCAATCTATAAAAATGCCTATAATATGCTGTCAAAATTCTCAATGTGTCAGCCAGCCAGAAAAAAGGGGAAGATGGTTTCGAGATATTGAATAAAGGTGTTGGAAAACCAGATAAAAGTGATGAAATTCAATGGATCATTTTCAATTGCCCACTATTCATCAGGCCAAACTACTTTATAGACTTACTGCAGAGCCCAAATAAAAATAAAATGAATTGTAAATGAAATGAAATAAAAGTTATTTTATTTAAATAAAATAAAATGTCCTTGTTTCCCAATATTAATAAAATTGATTTTAAAAAATGAAAGATGCTGCAAAGCAAAATTTAATTTAATCCAATATTTTTTTATATCTTCCTTAGAAAAAGCTAAATTTATTAATTTAAATTTGGATGGTTTATAAAGTACCATCCAAAATTTGAACTCTCAAAGTTTATCATTTGTTATCAGTTGGGAGCATCTTCTGGATAACAATTTAATCAAGACTTTTAGACTAAGTGTTATAAGCACATACTTAATCAGGAGGCTTTTACAAAAAGTTTCAAGGTGCTTGCTTTCAGAATTATAAATACTTTAATATAAAAGGATTGATTTAAAAGGACTAATATAAAGAAGCAAAATAATTCTATTTTTTATCTGTATGCATGGTTCTGGGTAATTATGAAACCATATTCAGCATCATTAAAATGCTGCTCTTGAAGGAAAAATGTACTTTCATACGTATCTTCCTTTTTGGATACCCTAATTATATTTAACTTTTAATGCCAACAATAAATTTAGACAGCAGCTGTAACTTTTGACAGCATTTATTATAAAAGAAAAATTCACTGAAAAGAATGAGATTTACAGAAATATCACTATGCAACCCAGAGAGATTAAGCTGCTTTAAATCCGTTTAAAATACATTCAGTAATTTCTGCCAGTTGGAAACATGCATGGTAACATGAAAAGAGAATAGTTAAACATCCTCCTATAGAGAATTCATTTTCCTAACTAGCAATAAAGCAAACTCCATCTACAGATTTGCGCTAAGGGAGACAAAAAGTAGCCCTATGTGTCCTTTTACAAAGCCTGCAAAAATAAGTGGTTAAAAGCATCAGGCTAGAAACTGTGAGACTGAGAGTTCTAGTCCCGCTTTATGAACAATGTCAATTGGGTTTCCTCTGGTTAAACATTTTCTCTCAGCCCTGGGAAGCAGGCAATGGCAAACTATTTCTATAAAATTGATCAAGAAAATTGCAAGAACTTTCCAGGCAGTCTCTGACAATTGAACATGACTAAATGAAACAAAACAAAACTCTGTCCCTTTATAACAAACCAAACTATTTCTGAATAATTAGTGCATGATTATTATGTTATATGGTTTCACAGTGCTTGTAATCAAGTCTACCCCCTACATATTTCTTCAAAGTAGTGGTATACATCTGAAAAACAAAGGGATTAATAACAAAATGACAGAGTTGGAGATCTTCTAGTGCAACCACCCAGTCAAGCAGGAAACCCTATAACATTTCAGACCAATGATTGTCCAATCTCTTCTTAAAATCCTCCAGTATTGGAGCATTCACAACTTCTGGAGGCAAGTCATTCTATTGATTAATTGTTACCAGAAAATCTCTCCTTAATTCTAAATTAGTTTTCTCCTTTATTACTTTTTATCCATTGTTGTTGTCCTGTCTTCAGGTTCTTTGGAGAATAGGTTGACCCACTGTTCTTTACAGCAGCTCTTAGATGTTGGAACACAACTACACAACTGTCACAGCAATTATTTTAATGAAGCTAGATCTACCCAATTCTTGCAAATATTCTTCATGTTTTAGCCTTCAGTCCCCTAATCATCTTTGTTGCTGTTCCCTGCACTCTGCACTCTTCTAGAGTCTCTATCAATCAGTTTATTAAATTAATATTAAGAGAATAATATTTCCATACTGATGATTACTTTGATACACATTATTTATGCATTTCATCAAATTTGCAATCAGATTTAGGAAAAACATTATTATGTCCCATTCACATGAATCAACCAGATTAGGATCCTTTACATATACTTCTATTTTGCTCAAAGTTTTACCAAATATGTTGATGAAGCTTACTTTAAGGCATACTTTTATCTATCTGATGCTGGATAACCCCAGAATTTTGTACTAAAATTCTGTTTGATTTGCTGCAAAAATACATGATCACTGTAGATCTTATTGCTGTATTTTCCAGCCGTCTATTCATTCATTCCCCATTAGTTTATTGTTATATAGTAACAATGTGCATTTTACCATGTTTCACCCAAAATAACACCCTGTCTTATATTTTTGGGGGCCCAAGAAGACACATTAGGACTTATTTTATGGGAAACATGGGCAACATAGTCAAGCTGACGGACACTGGAACAGATTGATACCCAATTTAATGGAGGCAGGTGATTCTGACTTATTGTGGCACCAGCAGCAGGCAGAAGTGCGGGAGGATGCAAATGATTCTGATGCACAACAGCACCGGCAACAGGCAGAGGCACAGAGGCAGGGCAGGCAATCCCGATGTGTCATGTTGTCTTCTCCCCTGTCATGGCTACAGGCAAGACAAGAGATGGTGGGATGTATTGAAACCTGATTTAATAGAGGCAGGTGATTCTGACGTGCAGTTGCACCAGCAGCAGGCAGAGGCGTGGGGACAAGGCAGGTGGTCCAATCACCTACCTCTCTCCCCAGCACCTCTGCCTGCTGCTGGTGCTGCCACAAATTGGAATCGCAAATAGGTGTCAATCCATCCCACTGCCTTTTGGCTTGCATGCATCCATGCTTCTGCCTGCTGTCAGTGCTGCTGCGCATCAGAATCACCTGCCTCTGCACCCAGGGCTCTGCTTGGAGGTGATCGCAGTGTTAGGATTCACGTGCACTACATAGGCTGTGGCTACTGACGTACACCATCTGTCCCATGTGCTCACCGTCTCCTGTGCTAGCCACGCCCACACATATAACCCGGCGGATGAAGATCTTCACTGGAGCTTCATTTGGGGGTAGGATATCAGATATTAGACTACATGTAACTATTTCCTATGCAAAGGGAGATTACTTTTACCCTGTCCAATCAACTTTCCTCTTGCATTTTCTTGTGTTAAATATAAAAAGGAGTGAAACATGCAGCTTGAAGTTCTCTCTTTCCTTTTTCATATAGAGATCCTACTTATCGCTAATAAACTGCTTTTAAATGATCTTCAGACTCAGTTGTTTATTATGGCTATCAAATAGGCTAAAACAGATATTTTATGTTTACAACTATCTTACCAGGCTGTCTGCCTTCCCTTGGGAAACAATAGGTATAGATCCTAAGGGTTTGATCTCAGATGCTTCCTTCCCCAAATCTACTCCAAACTGGAATATCTCTTTACTCCCCCAAGTTGAGGTGCTTCCTTTTGAGTCAATGCTTTCACCACATCTACATGGCACAAGAATATGTTACTTACACACAGCCTGTCTCCAATCATTTCTATCATTCTAGTAGGGTTGCCAGCTCCAAGTCTCTTCTGTTAAGGAATATCATCTTATGGGAGACAGGAATTGTGAATTTTTGATCTCAGCATTATGCCTATGGAACCACACATTTCCCTCTAGATATCCAGAAGAATCCAATCCGGTTGATCTTTCACACATCAAAGACCTGGTATTGCTTCAGGTCCTTGGCCCATGGAGTTAAGCAAATCTGTTAGTAGAAGTAAATCTTGCCTTATTGGTTGATAGTGTGTTGACTTCTTAAAAAAATTTTTTTTGGAATATTTCATTTTATTTTGGGAGGCTTATGTGTGTTTACTATTACTGATCTAAATCATATTGCTGTTTTTGGTTTTAATTTTCTATTTGTTGCCTAGAATCATTATTAAAGAATAGTTTTGTTCCCTAGAACAAAAGGCTACCAAAAATAATTTAGCTCAAACCATAGTATCTTAAATTAGGTAGATTAGGTAGAGAAACAATGTAATAATCATATAAACATAAACCAATATGAAAATTTGTACAAGAACACAAGTGCAATATTGAGAATTGAGATTTCCAAAACAATTTATAAAAGATATTACAGGATTCATAGAAAGCATGTATTTCTGAAGAAAGATAATTCAAAGCAATGAATCATGCAAGCTATCTATACGCCCCCCTATTAAGTATTAAATGTAGAACTTTTAAATTGTCCATTAAGGTCTTTTAAAGAAACTGTAAACCCACTCAGTTTCAGATGCATATGCAGTTAGTTCCCAGAATAAATTACCCATTCTCAGAGAATTGTTTAAATTGTTCAAACTGGTTATAAGAACATTTAGAACCAAATTTGTTTGTTTGTTTGTTTGGTCGCATTGATATTCTGAATACAAATCTTCAAGCTTTCCAGTCCTATTATTTAAATTCTAAATCCCATCATGAAAGTACTGAGAACAAATCCTGCAGCTTTTTTATCCACCAGTAAAATGGCCTAAGAACTGTTTTGCCAGCATGTATCTGTATGTCTCTATCTGAATCTCAATTTCCTTTCCATACCTATACCGATTTTAGTACAGGTTGGGGAGTACAGGTGTGGAACTAATGCTTTCCCAAACATCTCCGTTTAAAATATGCAATGTATGCAGGCATCTAGATACTTTGACATGCATCAGGGAGGCAGCCTGAAATGTTACACTCCATACCATCTTGAATTGGGGCTTCAATTGTTGATAACTGCAGGACCATTCCCTTCAGTCTTGTCCCTCAGCTTTTTACTTAGGTCCCAACCAGCCTCTCTTTAAGTTACAAAGGAGATTGGAACTCCAGTTTGTGTAGCTCCTTTGATTTCTTTTTCAGATGAGTTGGTCAACTGGACCAATCTGGAGGGTAGGAAGTCTTGAAATTGACCAGTCTATGCATCCCTTCAGACATATAATGGAGCAAGTGGTTGAAAGTATTGGGTTCTTCTGTAGTCTGATTCCCATTTCATCTTCTCACATTAAATTATGTTGTTAGTTTACTATTTCAACACCAAGATCCACAACTGACTCCCTTTTCAAGCTCCAAGACTTCAACTTTTCTGTTTTTATAGATTCTTTTAATTTCAGAATCCCTGAAAGTAGACAGTTATCAGAAATTTAAATAAATAAATTATAGTTTATGTTTTAATAATATTTTATTGACCTTTAAAAATAAATAGATAAAAAGCTATAAATGGTACAATAGGGAAAACAAAAGAAAAATAGAGTAGAGTAGGGTAGGGCAGGGTAGCGTAGGGTAGGGTAGGGTAGGGTGGGATAGGACAGGACAGGACAGGACAGGACAGGACAGGACAGGACAGGACAGGACAGGACAGAATAGAATTTTTTATTGGCCAAGTGTGATTGGACACACAAGGAATTTGTCTTGGTGCATATGCTTTCAGTGAACATCAAAGAAAAGATACGTTCATCAAGAATCATAAGGTACAACACTTAATGATAGTCATAGGCAGGGATGAAATGTAAAATCTGTTACTACCAGTTCTGTGGGTGTGGCTTGGTGGGGATGGGGGGTAATGTGACTGGATGGGCGTGACCAACTTTTTTTTTTAACTTTTCAAAGCATATTTTCTAATGCTTTGAAAAGCCTCTGCTTTTAAAAAAATACCTCTCTGATGATCCCAAAAGGTATTTTTTACAATACCTTTTAGGATCAGGTAACTACCTGATCCCAAATACCTTTTCTGCTGATCAGGTAACTCAGCTGGGATCATCAGAGAAGCTTTTTAAAAAATACCTCTGCCCATCAGGCAACTCAGCTGAGATTGTCAGAGACTTTTCAAAGCATTTTTTAAACATCTCTTCAGCCAAGAGGTTGCAGAAAAAAATGCTTTGAAAAGCTTCTGATGATCCCAGCTAAGCCATGCAATCATCAGAGACTTTTTTTTTTAAAGCATTTTTTCATCGGAAGAGGTTGTAGAAAAAATGCTTTTAAAAGGTTAAAAAAAAAGCCTTTGATGATCGTGTGGCTCAGCTGGGTGGGGGGTGAGCAGAGATTTTTGCTACCGATTCTCTGAACCACCTGCCTCCATCGTTACTGGATCCGGAGATTCGGTCAGAACCAGAGCATTTCACCCCTGGTCATAGGGTACAAATAAGCAATGAGGAAACAATATCAATATAAATCATAAGGATACAAGCAACAAAGTTACAGTCATACAGTCATAAGTGGAAGAAAATGGGTGGTGGGAACAACGTGAAGATTAATAGTACTGCAGACTTAGTAAATAGTTTGAGAGTGTTGAGGGAATTATTTGTTTAGCAGAGTGATGACATTCGGAAAAAAACTTTTCTTGTGTCTAGTTGTTCTGTGGTGCAGTGCTCTATAGCATCGTTTTGAGGGTAGAAGTTGAAATAGTTTATATCCAGGATGCGAGGGGTCTGTAAATATTTTCACAGCCCTCTTTTTGACTCGTGCGGTATACAAGTCCTCAATGGAAGGCAGGTTGGTAGCATTTTTTATTTATTTATTTTTTGCAGTTCTAATTATCCTCTGAAGTCTGGGTCTGTTTTGTTGGGTTGCAGAACCAAACCAGACAGTTATAGAGGTGCAGATGACAGACTCAATAATTCCTATGTAGAACTATATCAGCAGCTCCTTGGACAGTTTGAGCTTTCTGAGTTGGGGCAGAAAGAACATTCTTTGTTGTGCTTCTTTTGATGATGTTTTTGATGTCAGCTGTTCATTTTAGATCTTGTAATATGTACCTAGAAATTTGAAGGTCTCTACTGTTGATACTGTGTTGTCTAGTATTGTGAGATGTGGAAGTATGGAAAGGTTTTTCCTAAAGTCTACCACCATTTCTACGGTTTTGAGTGTATTCAGTTCCAGATTGTTCCAGATGCACCAGGAGGCTAGTTGTTCAACCTCCTATCTGTATGTTGATTCATCTGTATGTGGATCAGTCTCGAATGAGACTGATCACTGTTGTGTCATCTGTGAACTTCAGTAGTTAACAGATGGATAGTTGAAAATGCAGTCATTGGTATACAAGTGGGGAGAGCACACAGACTTGGGGGGCCCTGTGCTAAATGTACAAGTATCGGATGTGATTCTGCTTAGCTTCACTTGCTGCTTCCTGTTTGTTAGGAAGCTTATGATCCACTTACAAGTGTATTCAGGTACCTGTAGCTGATTTAGCTTAGTTAGAATAGTGTCTGGAATGATGGTATTGAATGTGAACTAAAGTCTACAAAGAGGACCCTTGTGTAGGTCTTTGGAGATTCAAGATGTTGTAGAATGTAGTGCATAGCCATATTAACAACATCATCTGTTGATCTATTTGCTCGGTATGCAAATTGCAAGGGGTCTAACAGCAGGTCCATGATGGTTTTCAAGTGGGACAGCACTAGCCTTTCAAAGATTTTCATCACTACAGATGTTAGAGCAACTGGTCTGTAGTCATTCAGTTCCTTGATGGTGGGCTTCTTTGGCACTGGGATGATACTAGAGTACTTGAAGCAAGAAGGAACATAGCACATCTCTAGTGATTTATTGAAGAAATGGATGAAGGTGGGGACCATCTTGTCTGGGCCTGGAGCTTTTCCTGGCTTTTATCAATGAAATAGGTATTGCACTTCCTTTTCTTTGATCACTAGGGGTTGTGAACCCAATGGCATGGGGTCAGTTGTAGGATGCTTGGCTCTTGTTGGTGTGTCTGAGATTAACTATCTCTTGTGGAAATAGCTAGTTGTAGTTTCCTTTCAAACCTGCAGTAAAACATGTTCAGGTCATCTGCCAGTTGTTGATTTCCTTCAGCCTGGGAAGGAGGTTTGCCATAGCCAGCAAATTCAGTGTATGGTGTATGGTGTAAACAGAGCACTTTTCATATTAGTCAGAAGAAGACTTTTACATAATTACATCCCTTATGGCTGGAATTATCTTCATGTTGAACCTCTACGGACAGCAACATAACCTGGATCCATTCTAGGCATATCATAAGTATGAGTTGTGTGGGAAGAATCTTTAGGATGCTTGAGACCCTGCTAGCTACAAGTTAAGAATTGAACCCAGCAAGGTAGCGTTGTGTGACTCTGAAAGGATGATATTGTTCTGACAAAGAAATATTTATCTATTTATTAAATTTATTTGCTGCGCATTTCACTGCAAGATGGATGGCTTATAACAGAGTCCCCAACTCCTGGGCCACAGCCACCACTAGGCCTTGACCTATTCAGAACCAGTCCATGAAAGTGGTGGGCAGGCATGCATATGCTTGCATCTCCAGTTGCACTTGCAGCAGCTGAAGCATGTGTGTACACTCCATTTGCACGAGTGACAAGTGTGCATGCCTGCCCCTTGTGCAAATGGAGCTACATGCACACATGCACTTGCTCGCCATTCAGGCAGAATCATTTCCTCTCTCCCCCCTACCCCCACCAGTTCGCAAAGCTGGAAAAGTTAAGGACTTAACTTTATAACATTAAAAGATATAAAACTATAACCATAAGAATACCAACAAAAGAAAACAAAATTATGGTTAAACAAATACAACATTATGATTAAAAGAAAACAAAATTATGATTAAAGATGGGAGGAAGTAAGATGCACAGAAGGGAAGGTGAGATCTACTATCAGTCCATCAGCCAATTCCAGCATGGTATGCCCCATTTGAGTCCCAGTTCAACTGGCAAATATCTTCACACTTTTGTAGAAGATCAGGAGGATTTGAGCCAAACAGGTTTTTTCCCTACTTTTTCTACAGTGGACTGATTGTCAGTTTAGAGACTTGAAGATAAAATTAAAACTTTTTTGAAACACCTACTGGCACTTTTGGGTTCAAAAGAGGTTTTAGCAGAAGATTCAGCTCAAGAGATAACTGAGCAATGCATTTAACAAAAAGAAAATGACTGGGACAGGCAGAAGCCAGAGATTCACAACTTGGAAGAAACAACAGGAAGAGGCTGATGCAACTGAAGCTAAAGAATAATCTGCAAAAAGGAGTTACAGAAAGAAGATGAGTTGGTCTTGAATGTCCTTCAAATGCTCTGTAACAACTTCTACCATTTCTTTACAAACCAAACCTATTACAATGTATGATCTACAATTTGCAGGCAATTTGCAGGCAATTTTCAAGCAAGAACACAAACCAAAATAGTTTAAAATGCATTGAATAAAAAACTAAATGATAAATGACTGTGACTCATGATATCTGAGTTGACCTTGATTCAGTGCAGAAATGGCACTATGTTGTCTTTTTTTCCATGATGTTTTTCAATGTCCCAATATAATCCTCAGATTTCCTGGTGCCTTCCTATTCAAACTTTAATTAGTGCTAACGTTGCTCAGTTTTTCTGAGATAAGACATGGTTGGATGAGTGTTGTTATCTTCTGAAGCTTACTATAAGTCTCAGTGTAGCCCATTTAGTGCCACAAACTAATTTCTGATACAGTGAAGACTGGTGTAAATGTTAAATATGCAATAATTGGGCTTCTAATAGACTAGAAAATGAACTGAAATTCTTATTTATTTTTGCTCAAAAATATGAACAACGAAAAGAAGAGAATGAGAATGGCTTTTGTGGCTGCAAAGAAAAATCTACAATTAGTTAGACAGGATAGAATGCAAGTAGTATTTGTATTTCCAGATGGAGATGAAATATGTATTTTTTTCCAGCTGTCTTTAATGTTTGCACATCAACCACATGAAGATATGGCTTTTATTGTGACTACATATGAATTTAGCCAGGACATAAACTTGTCAACAATCTTATAAACACTTGCTAAGTTCCACATGACACTAAATACTAGCTTGTATAAACCCAGGTATTATAGTCTATAAATCTGTCTTAGGATTTGGAATTCATCCTACGGTCTAATTAATAAACCACATTAAAACCACACTTAAATGTGGTTAAATAACCACATTTAACCTATGATACTTGAATCCAGCCAGTGCTATAGCTTTGTAAAGGAATGACTTAGAATACTATGTGATATTGGAAATTATCAGAATGGTGTACAAATTAATCTTTCATTAAACTCTTAGAACAGAGATACACAGAAATTGTATTGTTATTTGCCCACATACATGATTTTTACCTTTGCAAGGAGGAATTTTTCTATTTTTTTAATGCAATGTATGTCCTGTGTGGTCATTTTGATTATTGGGAACATCAAGAAGGCACCGCCTGACCAGTTTCATTATTACTGGAACTGCTGCGACATGGGCCACCCTATGTTATTTTATGAGGTTCAATCTTCTAGGTGTTTAATTGAACTAAAACACCTTTACAGTTTGGATGATTATATGTGCATTATGTGCACATAATGCATTAACATTAGGAATTCTCCAGTCTGACAATGTAAGAATGCTTTGCACTTTTTATCTTCTGTATGCCTCTTTCTTCAATCAAAATGTACTGAACTGCTACAACACTCATCCATATTGTAGCTTTAATTATATCAAAATTTGCTTGTATAATCAACATGATACCATTACAACATACATCACTATAGTGAACTGAAATATTAAAACAACAGTCTAAGCTGCTGGAAATTCTGAATAAAATTATTCACTTTTATTTTTGCACTCTTAAAGTAGATCACATATTCACTTGGTCCTTCTGTAAAATTAATTTAATGTTTTATTTTCAGCTTTTCTTTTAAAAAGCTATGAAAAAGATAATATGCAGTATACTATTGCATTTTTTTTTCAAATAAATTTGCAAAGAAAGCAATTCATTCTAAAAACCTGCCTTGGGAATGAACATCCAATTAACTCATTCTCTGGATTCTACTCAATTTCAAAGTAACCATGTTTCATATTAAAAATACATTTCAATCCATATTATCAGAACTCTCTGATGTAAGAAACATTGATGTCATTTAATTTTTAAACAACTGTAAGAAAACAAAAGATAGTGAAATACAGGATCAATATGTCTTTCCAAACATTTATACTCTATTTTTGACACTCTATTTTAAAAAAAATTATGCAGCTATTTATAATAAGAAACCACAATATACCAGCAACTAATCTGATTAATAATAATAATGGGAATAATATATACTTTTAAGGAATCTTATCCCTTCATTAAAATGTAAACCAATTATATGTAAATGAATAAAGTAATTACATAATGCTGAAATATATTTGTAGACATTACACTTGATTTTAGCCAAGATTTCATGTTTTACCATCATGATCACTGGAAGTGATATTTAAAAATAATACTCTATAAGAATGTATTTTTCCATGCCCAATGAAAGACATTGAACTTGCCATATGCATATATATTCACCGCCCCTTCTATACAATCTGGCATAATAATCTAGTAATTATTATTCTATTCTATTTTTATAAAATGCATAAAAACAATTTTTTCTTAGTTGACAAGTAGATATAATTTTCAGAAAATCCAAGATTTTTGATTCTTTGCCAATGAATTCATAATGTAATATATTTTTATTACTATCTATATTATGTTATTATTTAGGATTTGTTTTGGTGTATGCTGTTCTTTGATTACAATCTTTACCTAATCTATTTGTAAAGACTGCAAATTTCTTCAATTAACAAAATTATGCATTCCCTTAAGAGCATTGCTGAAAATGTTACCTTTTTATTTCCTGAAAAAATGCAAGACACTAATTAAAACTAAAAACTTCAAAAATATGCAAATGAAAGATATTTGTTGACATGTTTTTATGGAACAAAATTCAGTCTGTGCATTTCAGCAAAGCTGCTTCTCATACTATCCTCTTATGACATTCTACTATATTGTTGTGCTATAAATTATTTCAAACTAATTACCTATATAAAAATCAACAAGCTGCATTAATTGATGTGAACTGCCAATTTCTTAAACTATTTCCATTTCCAGACTTTTCAGAATAGAACTAGGAAGCACATCTTTAAAAGCAGACTGTACTTTGAAAGTTATCAACAAAATATTTTTCATCTTCTGACTAAATGGTAACAGCCATAATGTATAGCCATGAGGCACCGCATAAAGTTAGAAAAATATCTAAATATTGTGATCAAAATTCAAAAATATACCTCTGGGATGTGGTAAGTCTTCATATTGCATAATAGAAAAGCATTCTTGCATTTTTATTTCTAGCAAGCAAAATTGAATAAGCATTCATTTCTCATTCTCCTCACCTTGCTCTAAATGCCTGCTGCCTCCTTCCCTGTTCTAGGGAAAGTGAAAGAGAAGATGTATAGATCTTCTTTTTTGTATATATTTTTTGCATTGGCATTCTGGTACTAAGCACATGGGAGAAGTCCTACCATATCTTCTCTTTCCCAAAGATAAATTAATATTAAGAAGAAGAGGCAGCCAGGGAGTGAGCAATGATAAACTTAGGTGAGTTTTTCAAAGGTTTAATAAAAAGTAGTTAAACCGTCCTCACTTGGGAAGAAGATGGAAAGCAACCATTCTCTCGTGTTACAATAATTTATAATGCAAGAGTCTCTTCAAGTTTAAAATACATTCACCATATTACATTGTTAGAAATAAGCTGCTTTTCAAAGCAGAAAATGTAAAATCTTTTCAAGAGATTTGCACAGATCTAGCAGCATGGTTCTTTGGATCTCTGGCAACATCAATAGGAAAAGCTGAATGATGTTACTGGTTCTGGAACATAATGAATCAAAAACTGGATCTAAGTTTTCAATTACCACAACTCTTCAAAGACAAACAAAAGACTCCTCCAATTCTAATCCATTTCTGAAACTCGTACAATTTCCAGATTGGAATGAAGTGTATGATAATGTGATCAAGGTACATAAAACCTATGCACTGTAGGAACCTGCATCACTAACTTTCTTTAACAATGTGTTCTTTCTTCATCAATTAGTATTTTTATCAGTAATATCATTAACAATTAGGTAGTATATTTTGTTGGCCACTTCCTAATAATCTTAAATTAAGAATTACTATAGCTTGTTTTACATTTCCCATACACCAGAATGAAATTCTCAGTCAATTATTTATTTACATTATACATTTAATGAAAAAGTTACCAATGAAAAATAAGAGGATTTTTTTCTTTTAATTTCCCAGAATACTAAATTTTTGCAGCCATCAAAAACGTTTTGAAGGATTGCTACCAGATTGCTCTTCTGATGTGTACCTACATCACTGTATCAAATAATCTATATAGAATTGTTGATAAATCTATATCAATAAAAATAAGAGCCACATTTTTAAGTGTTATAAAAATAAAACTATGTTTAGACCTTTTGACCTTATTTTATAATTACTATTTATGTCATACTCATTTCTTCCTGTTTAAAACTTGTGTTTAAAATGCATTTCATTATTTTTTTAACAGTGTCTAAAATCCTAACACTATTCAGTATATCTTACTAAAATCAATGTAAAAAGAATTATTAGACGCACCTAGCTATCCATCACACTGAGCTAACTGAAATTTTAAAATGGCTAATTTAGACTCCATTCCCATGAAACTCACAAAGTAGAATTATTCCTGAAAATATGTGTCCATTGTTAGTCTAGATTCAATTCAGCAGGTTCTAAGGAGGACAAATCTCTGATTATGAAATGGCATTTGCAGCTGGGTGATAAAAAAACTCCTATCCTTTAATATGTATGGGTGATGCTTAGTGCTTATATTAGAAATGGGATGTCTATAATTGCCTGTCATGCTTACCATTTTGATATTATTAATATCCATATCCACTGGATGCTCATTAAGAGTCATTTTGGACTCTTAATGACTTCCTGGATAAAACTTTCTTGATTTCTTTTTTTGACATTTCTTGATTTTCAAAAGAGGTTTGCTATTGCTTTTCTCCTGGGGCTGACAGAGACTGACTGGCCCCAGGTCATCCAGCTGGCTTTGTGCCACAGGTAGAATTAAAATTCTGGAGTCTCAACCTGCCAGTTTCTACTGCACCAAACTACTGTAGTCCAGGCTTTATTTTACATTTAATTTATAATTACAATGGTATTCTCAGTTGTCTTCTTTTTTGTTATTCAATTACAGTAATACTGTCAATAGGCTGACTACTGGTGTGTGTGTGTGTCCCATCTGAGTTAAATCATAGATGTATTAATGGATTTAAGAATACAAATGATAGTCGATCATGGCTAAAAACTATGTTCTCCAGCGTATTCCCAAGTGATGCTTTCTAGGCTATGGAGGCTGCGTTCAATCTAGCCGACCTAGCAGCTTTTCTAACTTGCTGCAGTGCAATGCAAAACGAAAAGACATGGGCATCTCAGAACATAATATATGGGGGCGGCGGGCAGGGGGAAGTAACAGCAGTTAGACATAACCGCGACAATATCTGGTTTTGCAGTAAGAGCGCCTCGGGCCCGCGCAGTGATGCCGCGCACGGGCTCTTATACACATGCACATATATAAACACACACACGCCGTAAAGACAGGCACAGGAGAACATGTACTAATCCTTCTTAGATTTTTTTTCCTGTTAAAACGCACGCGTATCTCTACCGGACAGCTCAGGCTTTATAGGTTGTCCTCAGGCCAGGAGCGGGACATCTCCAAAGCCTTTCTCACTCTCCAGAGCTGGCTAGGTTTGATTAGACAATCAGCTGCTAAGCGTCTGCCTGTCCTGCTACCTTGAAAAAGCGAGCAGGTCGTCCTTGCTTCTTCCAAAGATCGGCTCATCCCGTCAAAAGAGAAGCGAAAAGACCTGTCGTAGTTACCTGTTGTCCATTTGCACCTTCTTCGATGCCGCCTCTAGTTACGCGGCGCTTCGTACTGGGCAGCATTTGAGGTTGGGAGCGCGTGCTCGCTCCGTCCTCCTCGCGTACGCGGAGAAAAGGGGAGGGGGAACCTGTGCCGCCCAAAATAAGAGCCCCGAATCTCGAGAGGGGGGGCTGGGAGAATAAAGAAAGGACTCAGCTCTTCCGCAATCAATAATGATGCTCCGTCTCTGGATAGGCTCCGTCCGCCAGGCAGAAGTCCACTGAAACGCTGCAACATAATAGAACATGCAGGTGCTTGTGTAACCGCAAACCTTAAGTTTAATAGTTGGGACCATTGGCCAAGGGTACTTCTGAATTAATTTATCTAAATCGTTTTGGCAATCTCGGGCAACTGAGTAGATCTATCCAGGACATACATTGAAAAGGATGTGCATGCCGCCATTTCCTCAGTAACCAAAACTTGTGTACAAAACTTGGCCCCCGGTGGCTGCATTTGCAGAGATGAGAGCCGATCACAAGGATCAAAAACAGTAGCAAGCCATCCAGTAACAAAAAACAACTTAAAACCAGAATCAGGCATGCGGGTTATAAGATAGTCAGAACAGTTTGATTTTACTGGACCCAAAATGGGGTCTTGGTTTGGCAAGGGTTTGGGGAGGGAGTTGCTTTTAATGGAATGTCATGGTTTTTTTATTTTATTTTTTTATTTTTATTTTTTTGCTACCCTTCGTTCAGGGTTGACCCTTTAGTTATGAAATGTACTTTGTAGACAATCATCACAATTCCAATGCACAGGCTTTTCTTTTTTCTCTGCTAATTAAAATTATACAAAGTCTATTATGTCATTATCTGTATTAATCATTTTAGCTTTTAGAATTAATTCTTTAATTCAAAATGCTCCTATGTAACTCTGATCATATGAGTTTAAGGAGCTTACCATGTAATACATAGAACTCCTCACACTTATCTTCCTCACATTTCACCTTTTTTTCAAATCAGCCATACATTAATCAATCAATTGCAACAGGTATATATTAACCAGTTTGTTCCCAAGCCTGAAATCATGGGCTGGGAGAGAATGTTTTGCCCAAAGTCATCTCAGCCAACTTTCATGCCTAAAATAGTATTAAAACTTACGATCAACTAGTTTCCAGCCTGGTGCCTTAACTAATACACCATATGTCCCAAAGATGCTTTTTCAAGAGGCAACTAGACTTTTAGTTTTTCTTTGAAGACGTTTCACAAAATCCAAGAAGCTTCTTCAGTTCTGAGCTGAAGAAGAAGCTGAAAAAGCTTCTTGGATGAGAAGTGAAACATCTTCAAAGAAAAACCAGAAAGTCCAGTTGCCTCTTGAAAAAGCACCTTTGGGACAGCCATGACCTTGATAACCGAGAATCTCCATAGACATTTACTGCACCATACACAAATAGAACACAATGGATTAAAAATTATCAAATTTATTACACATATTAATAAAAATGATGAATTACATAATTTTACATACGTTTATCATCATAATAGTATCAAAAAACCATAACATCATGCAGCCATATTAATCTCAACAGATACATCTCCTATCCTCACTTTAGTAAGTATGCATTTTAAAAGTAAAGTTTGTAAAAGCTTCTTGAATAGTAGGAGTGAGGGTACAGTTCTTTAAACTGATGGGAATGAATTCCACAGGAGAGCTCCTGCAGAGAATGCATGCCTACAGGTCCCTCTCATTGTACTCACAAGAAGTGAGTACTCTCAACAAGCACTCTCTACAGCAGTGGTTTTCAACCGCTGTGCTGGGGCATATTTGCATTCTGTGAAAAGTGTGCAGGTATGCCACATCAATAATTCAGAAGTAAATGAAAGAAAGCACTATGAAGATGCATAATCCAAACTTCATCGTGATTTCTGCTCCTGAATCCGCTCAACCTATGATGCCATGGGACTTCTAATTTTCACCTTGGAAGTCCTATTTATGCCATATGCAACACTACAGTTTAGCAACTTGTGCCTTGAAATAAAAAAGTTTTAAAAAACATTCCTCTACAAGCATACATAAGTTTTTTTTTAATTTTGTATTTTATCAATTCATACCCAACCTGAAATAAAATTATGAAATTATAAAATTCAGATTACAGTACTTTTCAGAGTATAAGACACACTCCCCCTCCCAAAAAAAACAAAATGGGTGGAAATGTCTATATGTCTTATACAGTGAATGTTGCCGAAGTCCCACCCTTTGGCCTCTGCCCCCCCCCCCAACAGTTTACCTCCTTGCAGCAACAGCAAACAACGTGCTCAGATTTAGCACAGCCTGATTTAGCACATGCAGCTGATTGGCGGTTGGATTGCCCTCCTGGAATACCACCTATCAGCTGTTCCAGGCTGTGGGGATAGTCGCTGCCCATTGGAACCGATGCCACCCATTGCTGCTGTCACCTATCACTGCCTCTGCGCACCCCATTTTCGGCCTCCAGGCATCCCTTTTTCGGCCTCTGTGCATCCCATTTTTAGCCCATTCCAGGTGGTGGGGAATAGGTTGGAGCAGACCAGGCTGGAGCTGACCAAAAATGGCACACACAGAGGCTGAAAATGGGGTGCACAAAGGTGGCAACAGGTGATAGTGCCAATGGACAGCACCATCATTTATGGGCAGCAATCCCCATAGCTTGGAACAGCTGAGAGAAGGTATTCCAGGAGGCAGATCTAACAGCCAATCAGCTGCTCCTGCTAAATCAGGCCGTGCTGAAGCTGACCATGCTGTTTGCTATTTGCTGCAAGTAGGCAAATTGCTGTGAGGCAAAGGCGGAATTTTTTTTCTTGTTTTCTGTCCCAAAAGCTAGGTCTGTCTTAAATTTCAGTATCTTATAGTCTGAAAAATACGGTATACATTATGCATATAAAACAAATATACATTGAATACTATTTAGATGTAAGTCTGTTCCAATGTTCCAATCTTAAAAAGTACAATAGAGGAAGGAAGTACAATAAGTAAAAATAGGAAGCAGCATATCAGTGATTCTGACCATCAAGCTCAGTATTTTGACCTGTAATTTGAGTTTCAAGCAATTTCTTCCTTAGCATTAGGGTATCTTGAAATTCAATTTGTAAATAAAGAAGAGAGCCTTAGAAAAGCACACACTCTGTTCCTAAAGCAAAGCTGTTCTCAGGTTTTTGTAGAAAGTAGCTCTTTACTGAAAAGTCCAAAGGAACACCAGGACAGTGATAAAGGATTGCCAGGGAGAAAGTCAATAGAGAAAAACAAAGAACAGGATAAAAACTTGAGAAAGAAAAGTTGCTTTCATTCAGGCCTGCAAGGGCCAAACATCATGGCTTCAAAAATCTTCAACCTAACAAAAAAATCAAAACAATTATAAGGAAACTTTCATGGTCTCTAGTTTGGAGTGAGAACAGAAGGGGAAAATAACTCTCAGTTTCTCCTGCCCTTCTTGAAGGGTTAGTTTGGATATTGATTATTAACCCAAGTTTGAGTTTCTATAGACTTAGTGAGATGGATAGAGAAAATACAAAAAAAAAACAACAACAACAAACCACTTCTCTAATGAAATATAAGGCACTCTGAGGATGGCATTCTCAAGGTAACACCACTGTAAATGTACTGCTAAACATAGCACTTGAAATTATATCCACTACTTTGGATTTAATAGGTGTTAGATATAGATGATATAGATATTAGATATAGATGAGGTGATAGTATTATTTCTTCTTACCGCAGGCAGATTCTGTATATATCAGGAAATATGTGTATCACAATAAAACTTTGATAAACCAGAAAGGAACAGTCCAACACATCTGCTGATATAACTTGACAAAAGTTCAGACTACTTGTTCTTTCTCTGACAGACTTCTCTGACTCTCTCCTCTCCTCCAATTCCCATGCTCAAATTCACTGATTCGAAGAAAATATGCATCATATTTATGTAGCTGTAGTAGTGCAGTATTGTAGATAAAATGCAGTATTGCAGGAATACGATGAGCTCAAAGTTGATTCAGCCATCCATCCTTCCAAGATTGGTAAAATGTACTGCAAGTTCGAATCTCATCAGGCTCAAGGTTGACTCAGCCTTCCATTCTTTCAAGGTAGGTAAAATGAGGACCCAGATTGTGGGGTTAATAAGCTGACTTTGTATAAAAAAGAACACTGCTTGGGGGGCGGGGGCAAAAGCCCTACTAAGCAGGTATATACAAAAGTATGAAGGCTATTGCTTAACGCATTGTAAGCCGTTCAGAGTCTCCGGAGAAGGGCGGCACATAATTTTTTATTATTATTATTTTTAATTTGATTTATATGCCACCCTTCTCAGGAGACTCAGGGCGGCTTACAATGCGTTAAGCAATAGCCTTCATACTTTTGTATATTTATACAAAGTCAGCTTATTGCCCCCACAAACCGGGTCTTCAATTTACCCACCTTAGAAAGGATGGAAGGCTGAGTCGACCTTGAGCCTGGCTAGGATTGAACTCACAGAAATTACAGGCAGCTGGTGTTAATTGTTGCCTTTAGTAGGAGGCATTAGCCCCCTACGCTACACAGGCTTGATTTAAATTTAAATTTAATTTAACTTTTTAAAAAATAGGATCCAGACTGTTGGGAGCTGACATTTGGAAACCACACAGATGGCACTGTAAAGCAAAGATAATGCTGTAAAGTGCTATTGCTATTGATATGGTTCAAAGCTATCAATTATTCATCATGCAGCCAGGACTTCAGGGATTGCAAAGGGGCCATTTGTGTTACGTCAAATATCTCTTTCTGTGATTTGCTGAAAAAACACTTGTCCAATGTTTGTTGAACTTCAATTCAATTCAACTTCAATTCAAGTCACTCTTTACAGCAGCCATGCTGATAGAAGTTAGAGTGAAAGAAACATAGAAGACAGCAGTACTGATTTAGCAATTTCGGCTTACGTAAACATAGATTTTAAAGTATAGTGAATGTAAGAGACAAGTACTGTATAAAGTGACAGACAATCAATTCAGGATTCGTTCCCTTCTGTAATTACATTTATCCAAAGCTTCTGAATTCAGTATCAAGAACAGAAAATGTCAATGATTCCCAAGAGCAAAAGACAGACAATTCTTCCAATTATTAGATTCTGTGCTATTTATAGATATATAACCTTTTTATCCCCAAAGGCAGGCAAATAAAAGGCAACAGTGTCATAGATTCAAACCTCGAATTATAGTAATTTTGTACTCTTCTATTTTAATGATCAGAAAGAATCAGAAAAGGTTTTTCAGTGAGTCACTACTGACATGAGCATGGTAATAAGGTTGGTTTCCAAAAAGCGCAATATACTTGTGTCATATACCATGACAAATGATTCATTAAACTTTAAAATATAATATTATATGTTTAAGAGCCTCAGATAGCTCAACAGGCTAAATAGCCTGTTATTAACATTCAACTGTCTGTAATTATTGCAGGTTCGAGGCTCAAGATTGACTCAGCCTTCCATCTTTTCTAAGGTAAGTAAAGAACTGAGAACCCAGTTGGTGGGGGCAATAAGCTGACTTTGTATAAAAAAATATACAAAAGTATGAAGGCTATTGCTTAACGCATTGTAAGCCGCCCTGAGTCTCCGGAGAAGGGGGGGCATATAAATCTATTTTTTTAAAAAAAATGTGTATCATTTGTTCATGACATTTGGCAAACACTGGCTGTTAGAAATGCACAAGGTTCTTTGTGTGTGTGTGTGTGTGTGTGTGTGTGTGTGTGTGTGTGTGTGTGTGTTTCTATCTATGGTCTACCCCAAAATTTGAGAGTCTTTCCTTTTTCTAGGCTTTATGTGTATTTCTCTTTAGCCAGGTTCTTCCTATGTAAACCAAGATTTTTATGCAGCCCTAGTTCAGTGAAATCACAATCCACTAGTTTCTAGGCTTTTTTTCCTGGCAGCCAGCAAACACTCTACTGCCCATTAGTCTCCCAATGGGCAGAAGAGTGTTTGCTGGCTGCCAGGAAAAAAAGCCTAGAAACTAGTGGATTGTGATTTCACTGAACTAGGGCTGCATAAAAATCTTGGTTTACATAGGAAGAACCTGGCTAAAGAGAAATCCATCTCTCTCTCTCTCTCTGTCTCTCTCTCTCTCTCTCTCTCTCTGTATATATATATTCATTTCAGTTCATTTCCATCATTTTAGGGTGAAAACAGTTCTCAATATTTTATGCAGCTTATTTTAGGAAAGATAAGCATCAATGATCAAAATGTTTTAGAGTGCATTTTCCGGCTACTATGAAATAAGGTGAAATTTATTATGTATTTGAAAATATATGGTAAAATAAGCTGGGAAGAGATTCCAATTTTGCACAATGCCTAATCAGATAAAGGCTGAATCCAAGCCTTTTGTTATTACATATTAAGTGAAGAGCACACCATATTTAATAGCCACAATCTCAGACAATCCAATTACTGATTGATTGATTGATTGATTGATTGATTGATTGATTGATTACATTTCTATACTGCCCTTCTCCCGAAGAACTCAGGGTGGTTTACAGCCATGTTAAAACAACCCAACACAAAAATTAAAACTATTAAAATAATTTAAAGCAGTTTGGCCGTTATTAGAACCCCTTGCTATAATTCCTATAAAACCAATTAAAACCCATTTTAAAATTTATCTATTCGGTCCGGCTTAATACTGGGTAGTATTAAGCAGAGAATGTGAGAATCTGTGATCACAGCTGAGAGCAATGGTAAGATTCTGAATGATAGATCTATTTGTCCCATATCATATGCCCTTCTCTTGGCACCCTAAGCAAGCTTTCTACTGTGTTTAAACATGTATAATGTATAATAAAGATGTAACCCAGAGGTGTCAAACTCATGGCCCATGCGGGGGATGCATCATGTGCTGGCCCCACCCCCACCCAGTTTAGCAAAGGGGGGGAATCCCAATACATCACATGACGCCACCGTGACGATGCGAGTTTGACACCCCTGATGTAACAGGACCCATCAGTATTGGAAGTGAGTAATACTAGCTATATACTAGCTATGTTGACTATCTTAACATTACACACGGCTTCAGCTTGAAAGAAAATAGTTAATATTAATTGCCTGGGGTAAATATAACTTATCACCCTCACTCTGCTACAATTATCTCATTGATGTAGAACATTATTTTTATTTATATCAGGGAAACTGAAGAAGGCAGAAGCTGAAAAAAAACTTTTTTTAATTTAAAATGTTAACATTTTCTTTTTGTTATTCATGACAATGTGCACATACTGTACAAAGTATATTTACTTTAAACCATTGTAATTAATTTTCAATTACTGCCTAAAACAGTAAAGGTACTTTGAACTGAACTCAAAACTGACTTTAGGCTTTATTTTTATTTTTTTTGTTAACTATACAGAATTATTTTGCATTGCCTTCTTCTACTGTGTTTTTTTAACTTTTCTGATTATCTGCTTTCTAGGTATGAACTACATATAATATTATTTAGCTTTTTAAAAAATCAAACAAGTGTAATAACATGTGTAAAAGACTTCAGAAGACAGGAGGACAGGCTTATAAAAGATATCTCAGCCATAGAAGGGAAAATGGCATGAGGATCCCTTCTAGGATCCTGCCTAGTTTTCCACACAGTAAAGGAAAGGAGAAGATAAATATTTTCAGTCTTGCAAGGTTCAGTAAATATATGTTAACAATAGAGAGCTAGTATAAAGACAGAGCTAGTAAGCCTGTTTGTGCTTCTTGTCTTAACTATTTCATAGCAACATCAAGCAGCTACATCAGGCGTGTCAAACTTGCAACAACATGTTGTCATCACGTGATGTATCACAATTATTTTCCCTTTCACTAAAATGGGGAAGGGGGTAGCCAGCACATGACATATCTAGCTTGTGAACCGTGAGTTTTACATCCTTGAGCTAGATGCTATCTTGTCACCTACTGTAACTCTATCTTCACACATCAGAAATAAACCATTTTACTCACCTTCTATTCTATGAATAGCTTGTGGCTTAGGTAAGATAGCATATATTTGCTACTGCCAATTGGCCTATGTCTATATATATTATCCTGGAGATGATTACTGGATTAGAAGATCCCATCTCCACTCTGTTATATATCTCTGGCTATCCTAGCTATTTCTTCGTTAATTTTAAAATATTTATTTTCTTGCTGTTTTAATGTTTTATAATATTTTATAATATTTTGTCAGATTGTAAGCCACCCAAAGTCACAAGGGGTGTAGATGGATCTAAATAAATTTAATAATAAATGAATAAATAACATAAATTTATTCAAATCAATTTATAATAAATAATTTTACATTTATTTGATTTTTCCCCTATATCAGCAATACTTTTGTGTTCAATATACTATAAACTACTTTGTCCATGGAACATTAAATTATAAATGCTGATAAATCAAAAATCATATTCCACTCAGAAGCAGCCACAGACTTAGTGGCTGCAAATAAAACTACTGTAATTGTCTCAAAATTTTAAAATATAATTTTAAAATATAAAGATATGAATAATGTCATTAAAACAATTGAGATCTTGCTTACCTAGCATTTTAGTGAATATAAAACTAATATATGGATCAATCCAACAAAACTTTTAAAAATAGTTTTAAAGCATTTTAAAGCAGCTGGACTATTAACATCATCACATTAAAGTTTATCGATAGAACCTAGGTTAAGATTAGTATTAATGTCTCTACTGTATTATCAATTATTGTTTATACATGTTAAAAAATAAACAAAAAATAGAAGTTTCCAAAGCTATTTGATTTCTAATTTTCCTGTTCTTGTACCTTTACCAATTTGCAGTGTTTATAAGAATTTTGGGAATCCATATTGTAAGTGTTTATATTGGCCATGTGACATAATATATTGTACATATGGGAATCTTTCTTGCTTAAATTTAGTTAATGCATGCTGTTAAATTTAGAGAATATGTAGCGGTGACAAAGTTAAGTTCCCAACGAGATATGTCAGAATTCTATCTTTCTTTCAAAGTTGGGCAGATTTATTCTCACTGGCATGAGTACCATATTTTTTTGAGTATAAGACAGACCTTTTCCCCCCGAAAAGGGGATAAAAATTTAGGTGTGTCTTATACACCAAATGTAGCTCCACCCACCCAATGGCCCCCACCTTTTGGCCTCTGCCTCCCAGCAATTTACCTCATTTCAGCAAGCAGCAAGAAGAAACAGCCCATTTCAGTTTTAGCACAACCTAATTAGCACAAGTTGATTGTCTGTTGGAATGGCCTTCCGACTCTCAGCTGTTTTGTGCGGGCCTCTGCTGCTTGCTGCAAGAAGATAAATTGCAGGGAGCAGATTTTTTTTTTCTTGTGCTAATCAAGCTATGCTGAAAAGGAAAAGGAAAGGAAAGCAGGCTATTTGCTGTTTGCTGCAAGGAGGTATAATTGCTGAGAGGCAAAGGCAGATTTCTTTTTCTTGTTTTCTTCACCCCAAAAAAGGTGCATCTTATAGTCCGGAGCGTCTTATACTCCAAAAAATATTGTATATATCTCAGTAAAATTACTGAGGCAAAAGCCAGACTTTTTAACAATGGCTATAGTGACACATCAATAAGCTGAGTTTTAGGGGTTTTGTGTAATAAATTTTAAAATATGTTGTTTGTTAAACTGATTTATTCTTATGTCACATTTTCGATTTATATTTTAATTAGCTATTTGGGCCTCTTAGCCATAAATATTTGTTTGGGGGTTTTTTATTTTTATTATTTATTTTTTTTACTGCCCAACTGGTTTTTTCCTTGTTGGAAAATTTTCTTGGTAGGCAAGAAGAAAAATTTCTGATTTCTTGTCTTTCTTTACCAATAGATGTGAACAGATTAGACTTTTTAAAACTAGTGGTGCAATTAATTCAGATCCTCAAGGTTATATAGTGGCTCAGAAGCCAAAATGCTGGGCTTGTTGGCTGGAAAACCAGCAGCCCAGGTTCAAGATCCAAGCACCACTCAATGAATGCTCCAGCTGTTGCCACAGTTCCTGCCAACCTACCAGTTTGAAAGCATGGAATTGTGAGTAGAGATATAAATACCATTTGGGTGAAGAGGTAATAGTGCTCTATGATGTCATGCTGGCCATATGGCTTCAAAAATGTCTGCGGAAAGTGCTGGCTCAATAGCCTTGAAACAGAGATGCTGTTCTCTATAGTTGGCAATGACTAGCGGATTAAAATTGACAGGGACTCCTTTACTTTTTTTTACTCAAGGCCAAAGTTCAGACCTGTAACTCTGAAACCACTAAGTGATAAAGGCAGATCAAGCATGCCCACTACAAGCATAGTATGACTAAATTTGCTGACACTAGTTACTAAGAACACTCTCATTCTTAAGCTAATTTGTAGCTAGAGGTTTTCCAGATGAGCAATTGTGCATCTGCCAATACATATTTTTAGTAATATAAAACAGTATTTTAAGCAAAACAATACCTATTTCAACATTAATTATGTACTATTTATAACTGAATGACTGCATACATTTATTCAAAATGAATATGATTTCTTACTTCTACCAATCATCTTTAAAATAAAAGGTTATCTTATATTTGCAGATTCCACCTAAAGTCAGTTATTTAAAAAGTGATTCTTCCAATGAAGGAAATACATAAAGTTTAGAATAACGGCCTGATTAATATTATCACATTCTGTAAAGGGATGATCAGGATGGAAGGAAATGCAACAAAAATGTAAGTGAAGTGCTTTGTATCTGGAGAGAGAATGATTTGTTGTTAGTTGCGAAGTCATGTCCGACCCATCGCAATCCCACGGACAACATTCCTCCAGGCCTTCCTGTCCTCTACCATCTTCTGGAGTCCATTTAAGCTGCCACCTACTGCTTCAGTGACTCCATTCAGCCACCTCCTTATCTGTCATCCCTTTCTTCTTTTGCCCTCAATCTTTCCCAGCATTAGGTTCTTCTCCAGTGAGTCTTTCCTTCTCATTAGGTGGCCAAAATATTTGAGTTTCATTGTTGGAACTTTTGGGGATCAATAGTTCAGGGAATGTGGTACTTTATTTTAAAGGCATTTTAATTAGTACATATTAATTCAATTATAGCTTTTATCCTTGTTCTGCCCTTTTATTTATATATAGTACTCAATGTGTATATAAAAATAACTATATTATATACTTACACATGTGTATATACAGACATAAATATGTGGGTGCTAAATATGTACATTTATTAAGGGGCCTGGGTCAGAAAGTATTACCTGGAGTTGTCTGAACTGAGCATTTCAGTAGAATTTTGTATGTTTCTATTTTATATTCTGTATGCTTTTCCTTTACATGACAATCATTTTAAATTTAAGGCTGTCTTTATTTGAAATAAAGTCCAGCAAAGAAAAGCATCTCGTTGGATCAGTACTGAAGAATGTTTCATAGTAAAGAATAAGATAACTTTTCATTGACACATGCTGTCATCCTTATAACAAATGATAACACAATCAAGTAAGCCAACACATTGTGGATCCATTTAAATAATTAAAATTGTGCAACAAAATGTAGCCAATTCAGAAACAAAAATACTTGCTCCAGAAATTATGGCTGGACTTAGACAAGATTCATCATTAAATGGTGCCAGGGAAAATAGTATTTATATAAGCAGCACACTTCCATGCCACAATCACATTGCATATTCTTGAAAAGTGAAAGTCCTTCTTTTGGCAGAACAATTTCTGGAAAGAAAAGTAGTATAGGAATCAAAATAGTCTTGTTGTGAAAAGTACTTTTTCTCATATAAGTATAATATTTTCAATGTGGTAAAAATATGAATTTAAATAATACTTCTTATTCTATTGAACCAAATTTATAAAAATACTTCATATGATAAATGACTTTGACTTAGTCATGAATTTTTTAAAAAGAGAAACAAAACTGAAATGTAGTTTAAAATAAAGTATCAAGTTTACATTATTCAGTAAAATAATATATCAAAAAGCAAAGTACCGCCATGAAGTATAATCTGCCATTTATATGGCAGATCATATATGTTTATATTATCAGTAGTAGAAATTAAGTTTCTTTTTAAAAAATCATTTAATAATTTAAAAAATCTTAATTTATTTTGTGATTGTTTTGGAGAGAACAAAAGATAAAGGGTAATACAGATTTTTCTGATGATTAAATTCTTATTTTTCTTGAAAAATGGCTTTTGACTGAATACTTTAGTGCTTCAGTCTTTGTCAGACACCCCATATATTATTTTGTTGACGAGTCTTTGCATGGAGGGCTGTTATTCTCATTTATTTTTGTACAAATATGAAGATCGCACACATTTTTTCTAGGTATCTCAGAATGATTAGTTTCATCATAATGTTGTCATAGAGATAATGGCATCAAGAAACACCGCAAAAGTAAATAAAGTATTGTTGCAGTTAATGATTCAGAGTTTTTCATTCTTAGCAGAAGATCCACTCAAAATAAGAAAACAAATTTCCTGCTTGGATATATCATAAAATGCTGTAAAAGTCCAACTCACACATAAGAATGCCCTCCCATCATAAAATAAAGAAACGGTAGTCGCATTAATAGCTTTAAAACACACTAAATATGAAATAAAACTTTGAAGTCAATGGTCACTTAAGTATCAAGAAAACTTCGTTGCTTGTAAGCAAATTTGAACTCCTTAGGTCAGGAGTCTCAAACTCATGTCATCATGGTGGCATCATGTTACATATTGTGACTTTTCCCCCCTTCACTAAACTGGTTGTGGACATGGCCTGAGCGTGATGCATCTGGCCTGTGGGCTGAGAGTTTGACAGCCCACAGGCCAGGTAAACATAACAAAAGGTTAAGGAACTGAAATTAGCAGGATTAGTTCTGGAAGACATCAGAACAAAGATAATGCTAAGAATGGATCACGAAGAAAGATCTTGCAGACCAGTTGAGACCTGATTTAAAACCTGACTTAAAGATGTTGAATTCTATTTGGGGTACCAAACAAGGATAATTGTGAGGTTTAAGCAATGAATAGATAGACAGTTTGGGATGGTTTTAAAGTTATTGTGCTATAAACCGGGAGACCATGAGTTCTAATACTATTTTAGGCACACAGCCAGCTGAGTTGACCATAGGCCAACAATTCATTCTAGCTCTAGGAAAGAAGCAATGGCAAACCACTTCCAAATCTTACTAAAAAACCTGCAGGAATCTGGGCAATCTCTAGAAGGCACGCCCACCCACAAAACAAATACTATGGACCAGGAGACTTTGAGACTGTGTTAAAGTTAGAGTGTAACAAAAACTCAACAGTTCATTCTTAATCAGTAAAAGAAATCTTGAGAGATTCTTGGCTATTTGATTAGTTTAGATCTGTTTTATAAAAGCTACACTGTGATATATATAGCTAAAATTGCACAAAACAAACATGTCTCATGAGAAATACTTAGTTAAAACTGTGATGTGAGGGTTCAAGAATGGCCTTTTTGCCTGCCAAGATTTTTCATTGATGAATTAACTCTCATCAGTTTCCTGGCTAGGTTATGGCTTAGTTTCACATTTTAAAATATTGGCTATTCTATGGAATCAATTTAATTTAAACAAAATTTAATAGTGTTCTTCTACACTTATTTTGGCCTAAAAGTCTCTCAGACCTCAGGCTTAGCTGCTGGTCCTAGAAAAAAACAGATGATTAAATTGGATGTTAAGATACACTTTTGCCAAGTAGTTCTGAGATCTAGTCAAGTTAACATGGACAGAATTGTGTTACAAGAAACAGAATACAAGATATAATGCTGTAGTATGTGAAATTATGATAACTTAGTAAACTGAGAGTAATAACTGTCCAAGCCAGAAAGAATTTTCCAATCTTGTCATAATGTTTAAATCTGTGCAATTCTTGCCAAAAATATGAGTTAGAACATAGGAACTCGGAAAATCATCGTAGCACTGATTCATATAAAATGTTATGGGGCAGAAGACCCTAAAAATAGGAAAACTTATTTGCATAAGCCTTATAAAACTTACTACAAACCTAAAGGAAATCACTGTTAGCATTAATCTGCTATGTTAAAATGGCATCTTGAATGGGATGATCATTTCTATAGTACTCTATTTATACATAAATAGAGTAGGATAGAAATGTTACGCAGTGTGGCATTACATTGATGCAATTGTACTATGTACAATGTACATCAATGTAATGCCACACTGCATAACTTTCATGACCTAATTATTTCTGGACCATCTGTTTACAAGGCTGATATTTAAATAACTTGCTGTTACATGTTTATTAAAAACTTTGGAGATAAAACTGCTCACATCCACGTGGACTGAAATTTGTTCTTGATCTGTACTTGATCTTGCTGCTATTGCTTGCATAACTTCTATTCATGTGGACAAGTATGTGGACAAGATATTAGAATACAGCAAGGAGAACAACCACAGACCATATGTAGTCCCTGAGCTATTTCTGACTCCTGGAGATCTCTCATTGCACCACTGAAATATGAAAACACAGCTTGCTCCTATAGATTACTTCTTATATTCTCAAAAAAAATGTTTGTTTTGAATACATCTTGTCCTGCTTATACACTATAAAGGAATAATATACAGTAAAATAAGTTTATTGCTGTAACCAGTGGTCATAACATGTAACACAGGATAAAATATGATAAAGCAAAATAATGTGAGAAAAGAAAATGATGAAAAGTGTGCCAGATATAAAAAAAAATATTGGAGTAAGATAAAACCAGGGTATGGTTAAGAATTTTAAAATATCCAAGTTTTTAAAAAAAACAAAGCAATTTGAGTAGTAACAGTTGGAAGCACATCTGCAAGAAAATAACTCAAGAGCCAAGCCCCTGATTCACTTTCCGTCAATACTTTGGGCCTGATCTCATCATAAATGATCCGGTAGAGGACATAATGAGTAATAACATCCATTTAACTGGAATTCAGAATCTAAATTTCCAAGATCTCTATGACACTCTCCCCCCAAATGCTAATCAGAAGTATTTCCACATAATACTATCAATGTCATCGTTGATAATTTGGAAAAAGTTGGTCTAGAGTGTGGAAAGCATATTAAATATTTTGCATGTTTAATTGCAAACCAAAGCTAGTAAAATATAATGCCGTCATCTTTTCTCCTTAGCTCTGCACAATTTATTAGAAATATATCTCAGTGCTTTACTTATTTTGGTTCTGCTTCTGGTACTTCATTTTCCTCCGAGCCTCTGTTCCTTTTCTGAGTGCAATAAACCATGTTTCCATATCTTACATTCTGTCCAGGCCATGAGTCAAATACTTACTAAACTTATAGTTTGTCTCCTTAATTTTGTTAGAACAGAATGAGAACAAGCTTGAGAATTATATAATTGTTATGTAAAGATTTCAAATATTTACTAGTCCATCCCTTCCCAAAGGTGCTTTTCAGGAGGCAACTGGACCATCTTGTTTTTTCTTTGGAGATGTTTCGCTTTTCATTCAAGAAGCTTCTTCAGGTCTGACACAATAGTGGAAAAATGGAAGGATTTAGATTCCTTGCAGACATTGATCATCTGCATCCTTTTAGAGGATCGTTGAAGCACTTGGAGATTTATTTGTGTCTTCAGGGTCACCTGAGTGGTGCTCCTGGTTACTGTAGTCTACAACTTTTTTCTCTGGAAATCCATTCCTACTCCCACACCATTCAACGGGTGTTTATCCCATACTGTATAGCTAAAAGTCTGTAGAACTTCTCAGTCACCCAGGTCTATCCTGTCAGAGCTGGAGGAGCTTCTTAGATGAGAAATGAAATGTCTTCAAAAAAAAAACAAGTCCAGTTGCCTCCTGTACCCTCCTGGGACAACCATGACATGGATGACTGAGAATCTCTATGGACTTTTAGCTATACAATTTGGGATGAATACCCTTTGAATGGTGTGGGAGTAGGAATGGATTTTCAGAGGAAAAAAGTTGCAAATTACAGGAGCCAGGAACACTATTCAGGTGACCCTGAGAATATAAGTAAATGTCCAATTGCTTCAGCGACCCTCTAAAAGGATGAAAATGACTAGCTGTCTGCAAGGAATATAAATCTTTCCATTCCCCACACTCCTGTCAGAGCTGAAGAAGCTTCTTGGATGAGAAGTGGAAATGTCTTCAAAGAAAAAACATGAAAGTCCAGTTGGCTTCTAAAAAAGCACAACATGGCCCAGATGACTAAGAATCTCTACAGATTTTTACTCCATCCCTTCTTGTTTTCTATCTGATTATTTCTATTACAGTCATAAGGATTAAAGGTTTTTTTTTTTAAGAAGGAAGGAAGGAAGGAAGGAAGGAGGTGGGTGGGAGGGAGGGAGGGAGTTACTGGTTTGGAAAAAGAAATATTTGAGAAAGTTGAACATGATTGGAACTATCATGGAATAGGAGGGAAAAGATAGTTCCACTCATGTTTTCTTCCCAAATTCAGCTTTACAGATATTCCAAAAATCTTCAAGCAAGTTTGCTTCGCTCCTATTCAGAAGTTGATAGTAAACACACATGAATAAAGCTTAGAAAGTGGGAAGGTGTTCGTACATTACCAACAGATTGGCAGAGTACACTTTTAAATGCAAATTGTTAGTAGTCTGTAATTGTTGCTATTCAACTTTCCCACCTAGGGGAAAAAATAGAACAAGTAGAAGAAACTGTCTCAATTTTTAAAAAATTATATTTGTGTAGAAGGAAAATATGTACTTAATCTTGACTCAAATAAAGTACTCCTGGATTTACTTTAACCCTTTAAAGATGGTGCTAGAGGAAGAGACCATTCTCAAAATGTCCTTATCTGTATATATGTTCCAGTCTTGCTAGAAAATAAGCTTTAAACATAAGTGCCTTAATAGTTCTGACAATATTTAGAAAACAGCATTATAAGATGATAATCATAGATGACTCGAAGTAGAAGACAGCTTTTTAAAATATGTGAGGTCTTGTCAGCAGAATTTTATTTTTCCAACTCTTTGGATGATTTTTAAAAAACATTAATGTTTTTGTCTTATTCTGCTTTATTTTTTTATTTATCTAACTTTATACATTGTCAGCTATTGAAGTCTCTTGGAAAAACAAGAATTAAATTTGAAGTTAAAACAAGCAAGGCTTAAAACAACAAGGAGCTAAACACATAAAATTTTCAATTAAAATGAACATTTAAAAGCTTGTTCTAAAATATTTATCAGTGGTCACCAACCGGTGGTCCGCAAGAAAATGTTGGTGGCGCACCAGGGTGGAGGAGCTGCTCCAGAATAAGCAATGGCCAGTCCTATGACTAGAACTCTAGAATATGGGGCTGTAAATCTCTGCTGTAGAGGGAGGTTTGTGCAATTTGCCACTTTGCAGCACAGCCCTCGCCAACTGGACTGAGCTAATGGTGCAAGGGGGGATGGCGGTGCAGGCGGGCCGAAGCAACAGGTGGTGGCAACTCTGGGCTATTTCTTTCCTCTGCTGTAGCTTCCTGTCGGCTAAACCACCAGCGGCTGTCTCCACCCCTTGCCCTCCGTTCTCAGTCACCCCTCATCTGGCAAGGGAAAGGGCGGGGGGGATGGAGATTCATTCCATATTCCAGAGCAGGAGCAAAGCTTCATTTCTTGCTGGATCTCACAGCCATTTCTTCTTGCCCTTGTTGGTGCTCTGTGCACCTCAGTCTCTCGGGGAAATGCTTGACTTCCTCTCAGCCCCAAGACACATGAGATGGTCCATGAGATGGGAGAGGGAAAGAGAATAAGAGAATCAGAATGAGAGAGAGTGAATGAGAGAGAGAGAAAGAGAAAAAAAGAGACACAGAGAGAATGATTGAGAGAATGAAAGAGAGAGAGAATGAGAAAGAGGGGGAGAGAGAGAGAGAAAGAGAGAAACAAAGAAAGAAAGAGACACAGAGAGAATGACAGAAAGAATGAAAGAGAGAGAGAGAGAATGAGAAAGGGGGAGAGAGGGGGGACAGAGAAAGAAAGAGAAAGACAGTGGGGAGAGAGAATGAGAGAGGGGGGAGAGAGAAAAGAGAAAAAGAGACAGAATGAAAGAAAGAGAATGAAAGAGAGAGAAAGAAAGAGATAGAGACAGAATAAGAGAATCAAAGAATCAGAGAGAGTGAGAGAGACAGAATGAAAGAAAGAATCAGAGAGAATCAGAATGAGACACACAGAGAGACAGAGAATGAAAGAAAAGAGAGACAGAGTTAAAAAGAGAGAGAGAGAGAAAGAAAGACAGAATGAGAGAGTGGAAGAGAAAGAGAATGAAAGAGATAATGAGAGATACAGAGAAAGAAAGAAAGAGAAAGAGACAGAATGAAAGAATGAGAGAGAGAGAGAGAATCAGAGAAAATGAGAGAGACAGAATGAGACAGAGACAGAATGAAAGAGAGAGAGAAAGAAAGATAGAGAGAGAATGAGAGAGAGAGACAGAGAAAGAAAAAGAAAGAAAGAGACAGAATGAGAGAGAGAGAAAAAGAAAGAGACAGAGAGGGAATCAGAGAGAGAATGAATGGCAGAGAGAGAGAGAGAGAGAGAGAGAGAGAGAGAGTGAAAGAGAAAAGGAGAGAAGGAGAGAAAGAGAGAGAGAGAAAGAAAGAGGAGGGAGAGTGCCTGAAGGACCCCATCCTGTCACTGGGAGTCCAGGCACTTCATCCAGTGGTGCACTAGATTCATATTACTGATCCATGGGATTTAAAATTATGAACTTGGTGGTCCCTGAAGTCCAAAAGGTTGGGTACCCCTGATATATATTGTACCAGTCTTTTTGAAAACTACTGGTAATTGTGTTAGGCTTCTTAACCCTGGTATGGTATCTACTACATGTAGTACCAAACACCCAAAGGTGGCAATAGGAAGGTCACCAAGAAGATGAATTCGCAGTAATTTCAGGCAAATTTCTCAGCATCAAGTACCAATTAATGAGCTACTTAGAACTGATAACTATCTGGTGTTGCTGTGGCATAACAGTATTCCCTAAATCTTCCAAGGACTTCCAATAATTTATTTTACTAGTCATTAAGAAAGTGGATTCAGTTCGTTGATAGGCATTTCTGAATTGCTAGCTAGGGTCGGATTATCGTAGATGAAATTTTCACTGGGTAGAACAATAGTTGATCTTTCAAAGAAATTGGCTTTCACTTATCCTCCATATTCTATAAAACTGAAGATAAATAAGCAAACCATACACACTAGAACTGATGATGTTACACAGTTGGGTTATGAAAGATTGCAAGTAAACAACCAATTTCAGAGACCACTAAGGACTCCACCCTTTAACAATGAGCTACATATATTCTTTTCTATTGAAGATAGCTGCTTAGAAGAAAGGAGAAATTAGGAATAAGAACAAGGAGGATCTGCCTGTGAATACCCATGTAGGAAGCATATACATGTGCAAAATGCTTGTAACCAATATGTCCTAGCATATAATTTATATCAAATATTTTACATCCAAATCTGATATTTTCAAATATTCTAAAGAGGCTTTTTCCAAGCAGCTTGAATTTAAAAAATATCTCTAATTCAGTCTCAACTCAATAAACCTTTTTTTTTACATAATTTATTACTGAAGAACATATTCTAAACTAATTCAAGATGAATTAATAAAAATGTCAGTGAAGATAACTTTCTAGTGCATGATTTTTTATGATATTCTTTTTTATTCTGTATATATGTTTATGCACTTGACACTTGCAGTATAATTTCATATTAAAGATGCTAAAATCACAAAATTGACTTTAGAGGTAACATTAACTTACTTCAATTTACACTTTGAAATTCAGATTCATTGTCTCTTTATTCTTTTCTTTAAACAGACCCACTACAAAAAATTAGGAAATTAAAAATAAATTGATACTACCATAGTTTTGCATTACTTTCTAAGAATTTATCTCTATAATTAAAACAAGTGACTTCATACTTTATGCTACAATACTACACAATCACTTGTAAGCAGAGGGATAGACGTAACTAGCATTTAATCAAAATTGTCACTATACATGGTCCTCAGTTAATAACCACTCATTTACTGACTATTTGAACTTCTAATGGCACTGAGTAAGTGGTACTTATGAACAGTCCTCACTGTTTCAGCTGTTGCAATGACGCCAGGATCATGTGATTGCTATTGAGTTATTCATTGCTTGGCTTGTAATCATGACTTTGCAATCTCCCTTAGTCATGTGGTTACTATTTATAGCCTTCTTTGCCAGTTTCCAACAAGAAAACACAATGGGAAAGCCAGCAGAAATATTCCCTTAATGACCCATGATGGTTCTCTTAATAGTAACTGGGAATGTCAGAATTGCCATTGCTAAGGTAACACAGTGTAATAGAATGTAGTCCGGATTCCCAAGACGATGGGTTTATATTCTTGAGAAGCAAAAGACAATGAGATTTAGATAATTTGTATAGGAGAAAGAGCATAAAGACAGCTACTACTTAAGTATTCCCAGGGTATGCTGTATTTGTCAGAGTATAAGACACACCTTTTTCCCCCCTAAAAGAGGCTGAAAATTTGGGTGCATCTTATACTCCAAATGTAGCTTTTTCAAAGCTTTTTTTTCAGCCCTAATGAGGTGCTAGCAAGTAAAGCAATCTTCCCAGCTTTGCCTGGTCCCTCGACTCTTCCCTGTGCTTTAACGAGGCGTTAGTGAGTGAAGTGATCTCTATGCTTTGCTCCGACTCTCAGCTGTTCTATAGAAGCTTTTTTTCAGCCCTAACTAGGCGCTAGCTGAGTGAAGCTATCTCCCCGTGCTTTGCTGCTTTTCTCACTGCTGCTTTCTCTCAGCTGTGCCTTAGGAGCTGTTTTTTATCCCCAAGCAGGGGATAAAAATGAACTAATGTGCTGAAGCTGACCAGACTAAGGATGCTAGTCAGATGAATACCTGGTAGGCAGATTTTTTCCCCCTATTTTCCTCCCCCAAAACTAAGCTGCGTCTTATACTCCGGTGTGTCTTATACTCCAAAAATACAGTATGTTTTATGGTGCAAGTAATATGCTTTAGTTTAGCAAGACTTCCGTCTATAGGTAAGGAACAATAAAAAAAACTGTTTAGAAGAATCTCAACATGTCTTTCATAGTTTTTGGACTCTGACATGCAGTCATATGATGCCAAGCTTCACCAATCACTTTGCTTACTGATGGCAATTTCAATTCCAATTTCCATTCTTAATCAAAGACTATCTGTACATTATTAATATAAAAGCCCACTTAAAAATAAAAATAAGGCAGAAGAAAAAAAGTGCTGGATAAAGACTTGTAAGTATCAATTCTTACATTCAAATTAATGCAATGTGTTATAGCTTAAATGCACATGTTCAATTTAAGTTTATAGTCATCCAGTTTTGAAAACTTCACAAATGTACAAATTCATTTTGCAGCCTGCAAGAAAATCCATGATTATAATAATACTATGCAAAGATATCAGAAGCTTAACTGTGTGCATGCTGATTCAATATCTTAGTGAAGACACCTAAAATAATTATTGGACTACTGCCTTCAAAATTGCAATTTAAGTAACAATATTGTCATTATTTGATGAATCTTCTTTTATTACCTTTATATACTTCAGACAATTGTATTTTTACTAAGAGAAGAATTTTCTCTTTTTCCTCTACAGACAACTTAGCCTTTCATTCTCCTTTTTCTATTATCTTATTTATTCTTACGTATTTCCCATTCTTCATAATAACCCAAGATGGTATAACTTCTGTCCTCCAAATGTATTTTGATTATAATTCCTAGAAAGCCAGCTAACATGACCACCTGGAATTCACACAATGGGAAAACTGGCTTATATAAGCAATGGAAATTTTGTTTGATGTTGGGATTCATTCAAAACAGTAAAGAGAATACTGCTGATACTCGTAGCTTTCAGCTTTTTTTCCTCCTTCATTCCTCTGCTGTCCTTGAAAATCTGCCCTGAATGGAAAAAGGGATTTTCTTTGATAGGGTGGGAAATGGTACAGTTGGTTGGAGGGAAAATTGTTGAAAATAGCTAGCACCTATATATTGGTCTTAACTAAATTCAACCTTCATTGAATTTAGAAGAAATTCAGTTGAATTGAATTGAAACAGAAGTTTCCATTTTATTCATTCATGGAAGGACATGTTTTGATTCACAACATTGAACTTACTACCAAACAAGCATATGTGTGTGGGCATGCACACACACAGCAAAAGTAGTTTTTTTTATAGCTGTTTGTTATTTATTTTAATATATATATATATATATATATATATATATATATTCCCCCATCTTACCAATGGTATCACTGAGCGATGTACAATAATACCTTTATGGTTGAAGAAAATGAAAGAAAGGCAATAAAATAATTATCCCTTTTAAATCCTGTTTTCACATCTCTCACTTTCATTTGAATGTTATAATTGTTCTTCATGAGTCAAATTATTGCAATCAAAGCTACTTCTAAGACTCACCAGACACATTTAGATGTTTAAACATTTAGAAGTAAAACACATATCAAAGAAAAAACAGTTGTATCAGTTCATCATTCATTTCCAACTCACATTTATATCTGAATTGAAAAGAAGAAAATCTCACCCTGATTTTTCCCTGGGTTCTATACAAATTAATAGATTAGAAATCCATTTGCATAGGTACAAAAGAGTCCCCTCAGGCTTAGACATGCACACAGACATTCTTCTTTTCTATGTATATTTTTGAGTATTTTATTTATTTTTATTGTTGCTATGGGTTTCAATAGTTGGGAGTAGCCCAAACCTTTTTGGTTCTTTTAATTTTTTCCCCCTTCAATTTGTATGTGAGCTATTCACAATAAATTTTAAGGGTGACAAAAAAAACAGATTTGTTGATGGGATTTCACAGGTGGACAGATCCCTAGTCTTGAATTTTATGTACGCAGCTCCGTTTATGAAACTCAAAGGAACAAAAAAAATTCAGCTGCTTATGTATTTTAGCAAAACGTCATTTGGAAAAAAGTACTTCATGTCCCAAGAAATCAGAAATAAGCACAAATGCATGTACATGCACATGCATATCATTTTAAAACTTCATTTATATTTATGGGGAAAAAACATATTTCGGTTTTTAGTTTTTATTAAAAACCATTAGCAGCCAAGTTCCATGAAGTGTTTTGTTATTTAATTCATGAAGAAGCCTTATATAAAAAAGTTAATGAACTTAAAAATATTGTTTTATCTTTGTTGAGGTTTGTAATGAGAAAGAGAGGAGAATGATAGTCTTTGCTATTATATGATACGTTTTAGTGCTTTTTTGACACTCATAGATGAGTGAACTAGCCATATAAAAGCGAGCAAATCATAATGTCAAAGAATCATGTCACTGGGGATCTTTTCTCACTTGTCCAAAGAATTGTAACAGTGAAGGATACTGAATTAAAATCTAGTTTAAAGGTGAATTATATTCCTGAGGTGAACTATACTAAAGGCAAACTATACTACTGAGAAAATCAAAATGGTATCTGATCATATATATTATATCATTCAATTGTGTGATTGGGTCAAGCTCAAAAAACAGGATTAAGAATATTTTTCTCTTTTCTCCTAGTGTATTCCCACAAGGGCAGGGTCCGCTTTTCAGATCATTGAATACCACTTTGCACAGACAGCTATGTCTCCAAGGTGCAGGGCTGCAGCATGCATATCTTTGTTGATGGCATCTTGGACACCTGCGGGATTGTCGGCCATTGATATTTTGCCCTATGGTCGTATCATGGTTAAGAAACTGCAGTGCTAACCTAACTTAAAATCAAAAAATTATAAAATCAGACAGCCCATTATGGATTATTATGAGATGGAAATGTAATTGAGCTATTTTTTAGTTTAGAAAAGGGGATCTAGTTCTATTAAATTAAATCAGGTGAGCAGTTTAGATGCCATTGTTTTTCGGGCTTCAAACAGTGGTACAGCACGGAAACAGCATTGGTTGCATTGGTTGAAGATCTCTGGAGGGCTTGGGATAGAGGTTGTTCCTCTGTTTTGGTCCTATTAGACCTCTCAGCAGCTTTTGATACCATCGGCCATGGTATCATGCTGCAGCAGTTGAGGGGGTTAGGAATAGGGGGCACTGTACTATGGTGGTTCTCCTCCTTCCTCACCGACCATTCACAGTTTGTGTTGGCAGGGGGGCAGAGGTCAACCTCAAGGCACCTCACTTGGGGGGTGCCACAAGGGTCGGTCCTCTCACCCTTCTGTTCAACATTTATGTGAAGCCGCTGGGCAAGATCATCAATGGTTTTGGGGTGAGGGTATACCAGTATGCTGATGACATTCAGCTGTACATCTCCACCCCAGACCACCCCAATGATGCCCTTGACACGATGTCCCGCTGCCTGGAGGCTTGTACGGGTTTGGATGGGGAGAAATAGGCTTAGACTCAACCCTTCCAAGACTGAGTGACTGTGGTTGCCGGCGTCCTGGTATAATCAGCTGGAGCCATCACTGTCTATAGGGGGTGAACCTTTAGCCCCCACAGAGAGGGCTCGCAATCTGGGTGTCCTCATGGATGCACGGTTCTTTAGAAGTGCAAATGACAGCCATGGCTAGGGGTTTTTTTTTATCAGGTTCGCCTGATCCGCCAGTTGTGTCCCTTTCTGGATCAGGATGCCTTGCGCACGCCCTTGTCACCTCCCGGCTGGACTGCTGTAAAGCTCTCTACATGGGGCTCCCCTTGAAGAGCACTTGGAGGCTCCAACTGGTCCAGAATGCAGCCGGGTGGGTGATTATGGGCGCAACTTGTTGCACCCATGTAACACCTCTCCTGCGCAAGCTGCACTGGCTCCCAGTGGTCTTCCGGATGCAATTCAAGGTGTTGGTCACCACCTTTAAAGTGCTCCAGGGCTTAGGACCTGGATACCTACGAGACCGCCTTCTGCCACCGATAGCCTCCCACCAGCCAGTTCACTCCCACAGAGAGGGACTCCTCAGGGTGCTGTCAGCCAAACTATGTTGGCTGGTGACACCCAGGGGGAGAGCCTTTTCTGTGGGAGCTCCTGCCCTTTGGAACGAACTGCCCCAGAAAATACGCATGAACTCCGACCTCCGTGATTTTCGCTGTGCCCTCAAGACCCTGCTCTTCTGACAGGCAGGACTATCTTTGTAAATGAGTTTTAAATTTGGAGTTTTTAACTATTGGGTTTTTAATTAATTTCGGCCAAAAGTGTAATAATTTTAATAATTTTTAAATTTAAGCTATGATGTTTGTATACTTTGTTTTTACTTGGCTGTATACTGCCCCTCGGGAGAAGGGTGGTATAGAAATAATAATAATAATAATAATAATAATAATAATAATAATAATAATAATAATAATAATAACAACAACAACAACGACAACAACAACAACAACAACAATATCTGTTCTCGCTCATTTTGAATTCTGACACATCTGTTTAACATTTCTTGTAATTCATCCTAGAAAGGAAAAACTGTCCTTTGTCTCTCTGACTCATCTTTATGAACTTTACACCCAACAAAATATTTTTTGCTGTTGTTCATTTGTTAAGAGAAACAGAATTTATGTTGGAGTTAGAGCCAAAACACTTTGTATCAAAGCTACAAGCTTTTAAAAGTGCAAAGTGCTTTGAAAAGGTTTGACAATTAATGGGATCAGAGTGAGCCTAGACAGCTAAGTTATCCCTTTGGGGCTCTGACACATTTTAGGAAAAATGCATGTCCTTGACAATTTCTTTTGTAAGAAAGAATTTCCATTGAAATAAAAAGTAAAGATTTAATTTCTCTTCTGCTGACTCTAAAAGCATCTCCATATAATTTTTCTGGTACAAAACAGAACTAATTGGTCACTGCCTTCTTTCAGGAAGTTTTTCCCAATATTTCCTGATGGTGTCACTGAAGTATTGATTTGCTTTGGCCTTCCTTAACTTTTCAAAAACTTAAAATATCAGACAACCACTTTTAAATTTTGCTGGAAATCATGATAGGAGAGGTGGAAAACATTGCCTATTCAGATTTTCTAATTATCATTCCTTAAATTAATTTCTTCATTTAATGATTTATTTATTTATTTATTCAAATTTGTATACCGCCCTACTCCCAAACGGGACTCAGGGCGGTGAACAGCCAAGATAAGATACAATAAAATACAAAAGTTAAAAATCGTTTAAAACAAATTAAATAATGCGGCTAGAAAACAATTTAAAATCCAATTATATAAAATATTTAAAACCCAATATAAAAAGGAGGTTAAGCCAGACCAGCTTGTTCAAATAAGAATGATTTTAAGGTGCGGCGGAAGGTACGTAGGTCCTGTAACCTCCTTATCTCAGGGGAGAGCTCGTTCCAGATGGCAGGTGCCCCCACAGAGAAGGCTCTCCCCCTGGGGGCCACCAGTCGACACTGTTTGACTGACGGCACCCTGAGGAGCCTATCTCTATGGGAGCGGACTGGTCAGTGAGAGGCTGTTTGTGGCAGAAGGCGGGCCCGAAGATACCCTGGTATCCACCCATGCGGCCACATTCTGGACCAGCTGGAGCCTCCGGGTGCTCCTCAAGGGGAGCCCCATGTAGAGAGCATTACAGTAGTCCAGGCGTGAGGGCATGAGTGACCGTGCGTAATGAATCCTGATCCAGAACGGGACGCAACTGGCGGATCAGCCAAACCTGATAAAAACTCCTCCTGGCCACGGCCGTCATATGCCCTTCTAAGGACAGCCGTGAGTCTAGGAGGATGCCCAAGTTGCGAACCCCATCCCTGAGGGCCAATGACTTGCCCCCAATAATCAGAGATGGCTCCAGCTGACTATACCGGGATGTCGGAAACCACAGCCACTCGGTCTTGGAAGGGTTGAGCCTGAGTCTGTTCCTCCCCATCCAGATCCGTACGGCCTCCAGGCACCAAGACATCACTTCGAGGGCATCATTGGGGTGATCTGGGGTGGAGATGTACAACTGAGTGTCATCAGCGTACTGATGGTACTTCACCCCAAAACCACGGATAATCTCACCCAGTGGCTTCATATAAATGTTGAACAGAAGGGGCGAGAGGACCAATCCTTGAGGCTTCCCACATACAAGGGGCCTTGAGGTCGACCTCTGCCCCCCTGACAACACAGACTGCGACCGGTTGGAGAGAAAGGAAGAGAACCACCGTAGCACAGTGCCCCCCACTCCCTCCAACCGGCGCAGCATGATACCATGGTCGATGGTATCAAAAGCCGCTGAGAGGTCTAATAGACGGCATTGGTCTATTACAGGACAGAGGAACAACCCCTGCCTGAGCCCTCCAGAGATCACCCACCAATGCGACCAATGCCGTCTCCATGCTGTACCCGGACCTGAAGCCCGACTGGAACGGATCTAGATAGGTCGATTCATCCAGGTACTGAGGCAGCTGTTGCGCAACCACACTCTCAACAACCTTTGCAACAAAGCAAAGGTTGGAGACGGGACGATAATTTACCAACATTGCCGGGTCCAGGGAAGGCTTCTTGAGGAGGGGCCTCACCACCGCTTCCTTCAGAGCGGCGGGGAAAACACCGTCACTCAAAGAAGCATTTATAATCCCCTGGAGCCAGCCTCATGTCACTTCCCGGGAGGCCAGCACCAACCAGGAGGGACACGGATCCAGTAAACATGTGGCTGTGCTCAGACTGCTCATTAATTTTCAGATTAATAAAAGACACTGTTAGATAAATATCCATCTACATCAGGGATGTCAAACTGGTAGCGGTGGGCCAGATGCATCACACATAGGCCACGCCCACCCCAGCTCTGTAAAGGGAAAAAAGTCTCGAAACATTATATGGTGACAATGTGATGCCGCGAGTTTAACACTTGCAATCTACATGATCCTGTTTTACCAGTGAAAAGAGCCATCACTTTGCCAGTTCACATTTAAGTGAATATTATGAGAAATTGTTCACTTTTTATTGTGGAATATATATCTTATATCAGAAATATCAACAACCTCAGATATGCAGATGATACCACTCTAATGGCAGAAAGCAAAGAGGAACTAAAGAGCCTCTTGATGCAGGTGAAGAAGGTTGTTGGCTTCTTCACCCGCATCAAGTTTTCTTAATGTTGAAACTCAACATTAAGAAAACTAAGATCATGGCATCCAGCCCTCTCAATTCTTTGCAAATAGATGGGGAAGAAATGGAGGTAGTGGCAGATTTTATTTTCCTGGGCTCCAAGATCACTTCAGATGGGGACTGCAGCCAAGAAATTAAAAGACTCTTGGTCCTGGGGAGGAAAGCTATGGCAAATCTAGACAGCATACTACAAAGCAGAGACATCACCCTGCCAACAAAAGTGCTATAGTCAAGGCTATGGTTTTCCCAGTTGCAATGTATAGCTGTGAAAGTTGGGCCATAAGAAAGGCTGAGTGCCAAAAAATTGAGACCTTTGAACTATGGTGCTGGAGAAGACTCCTGCGAGTCCCTTGGATTGCAGGGCGATTAAACCGGTCAGTCCTAGAGGAGATCAACCCTGACCGAAGGCCAGATCCTGAAGATGAAACTCAAATACTTTGGCCACCTAATGGAGAAGGAAGGACTCACTGGAGATGAGCCTAATGCTGGGGAAGATGGAGGGCAAAACAGAGAATGAGGTGGACAACAGAGAATGAAGTGGCTGAATGGAGTCACTGAAGCAGTAGGTGTGAGCTTAAATGGACTCCAGAGGATGGTAGAGGACAGGAAAGCCTGGAGGAACATTGGCCATGGGGTCGCAATGGGTCAGATATGACTTCGCAACTAACAACAAAATATATCTTAAATATTAAATAACAAATGCTTCAGGTGCTGAAATTCTTGCAACTGTATCCCTTTTTCTTAAGAAATGCAAAGGATTAAGCTTTGAAAAGCATGCTAGCAAACACAACATAAGAAGTTTACTTATTTATTTAATTCTCATAATATCTGTATGAGATTTAGATTAAAGTTCAGTTCTCCTTGGGAATGTTTATTTTATTATTTTTTCCAGTAATAGGTGATGATTTGACCATTCTTTGGTATTTGGACAATACTGTCATATTCAAGTTTAGGATAAGTTATTTCTAATTGTCAATCAAACTACTGAGTGATGAAGTAAGAGTTGTAGAGGTACCAAAATTACATGCTCACATTAGATATTATGTGAAATGTGCCAATAAAAGAATAATCTTTACAGTACACAGTGTAAAAACAGCAGAGATTATACAAGAAAACAGATATGTTAGATTATGAGGAACATTAGCCACTAAACAAGAGACAGAATAACAGAGGGAAGGGACCTTGGAAATCTTCTAACCCAACCTCAAGCAGAAAACTCTATAAAATTTAAGACAAATTGTTGCGTTATAAATTGTCCAAAGAAGATTTAAATTATTATTTAAATCTTCCAGTACTGGAATACCCACAAAATCTGAAGGCACATCAATGATTAATTATTCTAACTGTCAGCAAATTTTTCATTAGTTCCAGATTGGTTTCTCCTTGATTAGTTTCTATCCATTGCTTCTTGTTCTGCCTTCAGGTACTTGAGAAAATAGATTGACCCCTCTTCTTTGTGGCAGCCCCTTAGATATTGGAACACTGTCCAATATCTGTCACCCCTGGTCCTTCTTTTCATTAAACTAGACATGCCCAATTCTTGCAACCATTATTCATCTGTTTTAACTCCATCCCGTAATCATCTTTGTTCTCGGCACTCTTTCTGGAATCTCAATATATTTTTATACAGTACAAAGAACCTTGGATACAGAACAATTCTTAAGCCTATATAGGCCTTCACTAATTAATGGATACTGTTCATTTATGTGTTTGTATGTCTTTGGAGGAAGGAGATTTTTTCCAGGTCAGATATAGCTTTTTAATAAACCAATCTACATTTTATATTATAATAAACAAGATACCTTTGCTCATTCTCAGTATCTAATGCTAATTTACAGAGTCCCTACAGAATTAGATAATTGTGCTTAGCACAACAATAAATATTTAAAGGCTACAGTGTAATTGCAATGTTGCATCCTGAACTTAATCAATTTATAGCACCTGTTCAGACAGTCTTGTCCATTGGTTTGTCACAGGTACTTTTAATTATCCAATTTAGTAGGCTGTAAAACACAAGAGAGCCAACACAAAACACAGTCCTAACACACCCAAGCATTCATAGGCTAATACTTACTGTTCATCATTATTGCATTCTTCCCCACTGCTACAACATCTATGACTACTGTTCCTCCAATTACTATTCTTTGTGAGTCTTACTGGAAAAACAAATTTCTTTCCAATTGCCTTAGGCTGCTTTATTTCAACACATGAATGCACACCAAAAACACCACATCCAGTTGTTTTTCAGCCCAGCTTTTATAGCCAATGCTGTATTGGCTAGAGAAAAGATTTAAAGTAGTGGTGGGATGCAGCCAGTTCGCATCACTTCGGGAGAACCGGTTGTTAACTTTCTGAGCAGTTGGGTGAACTGGTTGTTGGAAGAAATCATTAAGGCAGAGAACTGGTTGTTACATTATTTGAATCCCACCACTGGTTTAAAGATATAGGATAACAGCAGGAGCCTGCCATTTTTAAGTGGCTTGCCCTATTGTAAGATACATTTCTAGAGATTAAGTATCATTATGTCAAAGTAAAGGCTAATATATTTTTAAGGAAAAATAAGTAACACCCAGTCTCCAACTAGTAATTGTTAATCTCTCACTGTTGTTGTTTTTTAAATAATGGTCCCATAGTGGTCCTAAGACATTTACGTTGGCCTAAATGCTAGCATCAGACAACTTTGGCATCTGCTGGACTTTGGACTGTAAACCCAAACATAAATGTCCATGAGGTAGGAAATATTAAGAGCCAAAGAAAAACATTCAGTTTGGTAGCAGGGATATCCCATTTGAAATAAACTGCTATCTTTCTACTATTATTATAAAACATATTTGGCCTTTCACAGATTGTGAACTAGAATTCTATGAACAAACAATGTCACTCCTATCTTAAATAAAATCTGGTAATCACTTCACATACTGAGATGAGACAAAGCTGCCTTACCCCTAGGTATAGATATAAAATCAAACCCAACTGTCCTGCTGTAGCTTTCCTTTCTGAGCAGTTTTTCTCAAATGCATCACTTTCAGGATCCTAGTTGGGCTAGTAGAGAAATTAAAATGAAGAGTCTGAGGAAGTAAAGCAGATAAACTGGATTTCTTCCAAAATGTTGCAATCAGTAATACTTCAGCAGATCAGCAGATCAAATCTCAACGGCTCAAGGTTGACTCAGCATTCCATCCTTCCGAGGCGGGTAAAATGAGGACCCAGATTATTGGGGCCAAAATGCTATTTAGTATACTGTTGATCGTTGTAAGCCTCCCAGAGTTCTCGGAGAGTTGGCAGCATAGAAATATGATTAATAAAATAAATGATTAATAAAATGAATAAAATCTGGCATGATGGCATCAACTGAAATGCAAGTCATGAACAAAGATACAGGTCTGACTCCAGTAAGTCAACATAGCTTCTGAGGTTGGAGGTGAACAAAAAGATACCATAGTCTTTGTCCATAATAAAAGTTGATTTAATGCCAGCGTTCCCATTTTATTGTACAGAAACCAGAGCCAGCCCTCATATTATACTAAGATGAATAGCCAGATAGATATAAGTACTACATGGGTTGTTCTATCTAAGCAATTTTTCTCCCTTAGTTGGTGGGCAAAGCATCTCATCCTAGGATTGAAATGAATCTCAATGGGCTTTTTTGTTGTTGTTGTTAGCTTGTTTCATGAAACTGGGCAAAGAAGAAAATGATACTTTGTCCTTCACATTATGTAGCATAAAAATTTAGGTGAATCAGTCCCAAGGAATGGATCCACCCTGCTTCTAGTACTCTGTTGATTAAAATGTATTTTTAATCTTTTAATTATAATTTTAAGAGCTTTTAGATTTTGCATTTAACTGCATTATTTTTGTCAATTGTTTCCTTCTTGATGTAGCCTATCTTTATGTTTCTTTAATGTACGCATGTTCAAAATTTTGGAATTGTGTGAAAATGTTTCATTGGCAATTATGGTATTCTTGCCAGGAAGGAGAAAGAAAACAACAGATAAAGTGGAATTCCTTATGCTGCTCTGCATTTCAATTGAGTCCTTGAAGTAGGATATAAAGTTTAATAATAAGTGTTTTCTCTCTAGACCTGGTTTCTTCTGCTGCTTGTTGTTGTTGCTAGATTCTTTTATGCTCTGCAGGAATAAACCAGGCTCCATTTGCCCCTAAATAACAAGATACTTTGATGTGAAACAGATATTTTCTGACCTTCATTGATTATAAAGAGCAGGCACTGGATGTAAGTAATTATCATTCAGACAGTGTTCAAGTCTGCAGGCAAATTCAATTGCTCTGTGTGAAAACTGCAATGTTAAACTTCAGAAAGTGCTAAGTTATACCTATAATTGATGGTTAGTTATTTTGGAAAGGTACACAAGTCTGCAATGGGCATTCAAAATAGAAGCTGCAAGCAGAGCCTTTAAACCTCTGTTGACAATAGGAAGTATATCGCATATAAAGAAAACTATTTGGTGGTGGTTGTTTTTTTTTCTTTCCTGGCAAACAAAAATGGCAGCACATTTCCTTGGCTGACATTTCTATTATTTTCCCACTTTCTTCTCCCTAAAATCTCTTATAAATATGATCAGAAAGATTATACCTGGCAGTTTTCTTTTAGTTGCAATTATATTATCTTATGAAAACAGGACAGGGAGGTCATACTGTGATATTGACAAAACAATCAATTATTTCATAAAGTAACAGGGCCAACAGGTTCACAAATAAGTGGTTTCTCAGAACTTGCCATGTCAGAAGCAACTCAGAATTTAGGGAGTGTTATTTAGTCCCATAAAACAATGTTTATACTCAAATGATGCCATTCCAGCCCTTCACTGATGGTTTAAGAGTAAACAAGTATAATGTGAATGAAATGCTACATGGAATAGTTATGGACACTGTCAGATTATAATGCACAGTATCAGACAAAAACATTGAAAAGCAATTTGTTTACACAATTGCAATTAGATTGCAATTAATGTCTGCAACAAAACATTCCATTGCAGATTAATTCTTTCATATGCTCCAAAAAAGAAACATGCTTTCTGCATTGAGCCTATTTTATTTTTGTCCCTTAAGGTTCAGATAGGAAAGAAAAGGAAGATAGGAATCAATATTGAATAAATATATAATTGTAGCAAGTGATGAAGCCAACCTGTGAATGGGTGGATATATGAAGGTGACACCTAAAATTAGAAAGCACCTTCAGGTGAAAGATACTATGGTATTAGGAGCAGTAGATGAACCCATGGCTTAGCAACTGAATCTATTGAATCCACTCCAGTATTGGAAATGTTTTTCACCAATCTTGAGACAACAAGAAGTTTAGGGCCAAATATATATTCAATGTTTTCTCACAACACAGCAAAACAAACAGATGTAAAAGAACCGGAAGCCTTCCACCATTACTCTCCAGCTTCTGTTGCTTGAGGCAATGAATTCACTGTTTTATATTAGTGCCTGTCTCCAGTTACATGATGGCATGGAAATTAGAGGATAGAAATTATTCCTCTCAGTTGTGCCACAGGCACCAAGGGAATCTTTAAGGAAAATGAAGAATACACTTTTCTGTCTTTAAACTTTGCTGATGCTACAGGTTATTCTATATCAGATATTTAGAAATCATTAAGTGAACTATCATGAAAATAATATTATGTAAAAGCAGTACTGCAAGAGAGATTTTTTTTTAACATAGTTCTAAAAGAAACTTGGGAAACAATAGTCTTACAAAATGCTATAGTACATTTTGCTGAAGCTGCTTTTTTTTAAAAAAAATTACAAATTGAAAATGCTTTATACACAGTGTGATTTTCTCACATGATTTAGAAACTAAACTAATATATATTATAAATGAATGCATCCCTTTCTCTGTGATAAAAGTTCAATTTTTGTTTGGTCACATCTCATTCCTCAGCCAATTAATTTACCCTTAAGAGCCAAGTGGCACACTGGTTAAAGTGCTGTACTGCAGCCAATTCAGTGACTATTAGTTTAGCAGATCAGCAGATCAAATCTCACCAGCTCAAGGTTGACTCAGCCTTCCATCCTTCCAAGGTGGGTAAAATGAGGACCCAGATTGTTGGGGGCAATATGCTATTTAGTATACTGTCGATTGTTGTAAGCTGCCCAGAGTCCTTAGAGAGTGGGCGGCATAGAAATATGATTAATAAATAAAATAATAATAATAAACTGTCTGATATTTTCCAGATTTTTTAACTGTAATTCCCATTTATGCATGACTCGAGAAGTTTTGAATTTGTATGTCCCCTTGATTTATTTTTTTTAAAAAACTCAGAGAAAAAACTAGCTAGGTCAGGAAAATTATTATTATTATCACTTTTATTCATTAAACATGAAACTCAGTCAACTGAACATTTAAAAATGTATTACAAATATCACTGACTGGCACTGATGGTTGATACAAGTTGCTGCCCGTTATTATTATTATTATTACAAAAACACTAACAAATTCAGTATTCAGTCATCTGATGAAAAACAGTTTGTATCCAGCAGAACAAAAAGGAAATTATAAAAAATCAATAGGAACAAAAGATCAGATGCTCATTGACAAAATGGTACTAAAAAATGCAAAATGAAGCAAAACAATTTAAATATGGCGTGGATTGATTACAAAGCATTTGACTCATTATCCCACAGTTGGATTAACACCTGTCTGGAAAACTTTGGAATCAGCAAAAATATTTGTACATTTTTGAAAGAAAATATGCAAAAATGGAAAACAGTACTAACATCAAATGGGGTGATAATTGGTGAAGTCAACATCAGATGAGGAATCTTCCAGGGGGACTCACTTTCACCACTACTATTCAACATTGAATTAATTCCACTGACAATAATCCTACAAAACACAAAACTGGGATACCAAATTTCCTCCAGGGGAATTCACTTTCACCATTACTGTTCAACATTGCATTAATTCAACTGATAATAATCCTACAAAACACAAAACTGGGATACCAAATTTCTTCCGGGGGATTCACTTTCACCATTACTGTTCAACATTGCATTAATTCAACTGATAATAATCCTACAAAACACAAAACTGGGATACCAAATTTCAAGCCAACATGGCAAGATAAACCATCCACTATACATGGATGATTTTAAAATGTATGTGAAAAGCCCCACTGAATTTAAATCAATACTCAACAGTCCAAGTGTTCAGCAGTGACATCAAAATAAGCTTTGGACTTGAAAAATGTGCTACATTATACATATAGTGAAGAAAAATGGAAAAAATAGAAGGAATAGAACTGAGATATGGAAGCATAGGGAAAGTATTAGCAAAGGATGATGGTTACAAATACCTAGCATATTGGAAGTAGATAGCATCTTGAATGGAAAAGTCAAAGAGTCAACACAAAAGGAATACATCAGGACGGACTGCAAAATATTAAACTCAAAGCTGAATGCTGGAAACTTAATTAAAGCCATTAGTACATGGGCATGGGTGCATGGGTGATACGCTACTCAGCTGGAATCATCAACTGGACTTTGGCTGAACTGGAAAACTTAGATGGGAAAATGTGCAAACTTTTGAATATGTACCACACTTTACATCCATGAAGTGACATTGAAGGTTATACTTCCCAAGAAGAATAGGGGGCAGAGGGCTATTGCAAATTCATCAAACTGTAGAAGAAGAAAAATAAGTTTGAATGACTATGTGAATCAAAGTGCAGAAAAATTGCTACAGGCTGTGAAAATGGAGAACATGATAAAAACAATAAAAACAAACAGCAGGATGACAGATGGATGGAAAACTAAAGCTTTACATGGACAGCACTTGAAAAACATTGAAGGAAAACATGATAACAACTTGACATGGCATGGTTTAAGATGGAAACTATCAAGAAAGAAACCGAAGATTTAATACTTGCTGCTCAAGAACAAGCACTACAAACTAATGCCATGAAAGCAAAGATACAAAAATCCACTGACAATCCAAACTGCCGACTTTGCAACAACAAAATCAAAACTGTTTCACATTTAATATGTGAGTACAGCAAAATTGCACAAACTGATTACAAAGCTAGACACGACCAAGTTGCTAAATTAATCCACTGGTCATTATGTAAAAAATACGACTTACCTGCATCCAAAAAGTGGAAAAAGTTGTCAAAAATGAGAAGGTGATGGTCTTGTGGGACTTTCGAATACAGAGAGATCATCATTTGGAACACAACATGCTAGATATCACAGTTGTTGAAAACCAAAATGTACAATTTATTGATATCACTGTGTCAGGGGAAGACAGAGTTGAAGAAAAACAACTGGAAAAAATTACAAAATAACACAACCTGGCCATTGAAACTGCATGATTATGGATGAAACATGTAACAGTGATACCCATTGTCATTGGGGCACTTGGTACCATGTCCAAGAATTTTACAAAATACATCAATAATCATTTAACAGATCCATCTGTTAAACTACTAACGTTCGCAGATGACATAACAGCGATCGGTCTCATTCGAGACAATGATGAATCCGCATACAGACAGGAGGTTGAACAACTAACCTTGTGGTATGACCAGAACAATTTGGAACTGAACACACTCAAAACCGTAGAAATGGTGGTAGACTTTAGGAGAAACCCTTCCATACTTCCACTTCTCCCAGTACAAGACAACAAAATGTTAGCTATCCATTTTAGATCTTGTAATATGGTAGAACCTAGAAATTTGTAGGTCTCTACTAGTATCAACAGTAGAGACCTTCAAATTTCTAGGTTCTACCATATCTCAAGATCTAAAATGGATAGCTAACATCCAAAATGTCATGAAAAAAGCACAACAAAGAATGTTCTTTCTGCACCAACTCACAAAGCTCAAACTGCCCAAGGAGCTGCTGATACAGAGTTCTACCGAGGAATTATTGAGTCTTCATTTGCACCTCTATAACTGTCTGGTTTGGCTCTGCAGCCCAACAAGACAGACATAGACTTCAGAGGATAATTAGAACTGCAGAAAAAACAATGGCTACCAACCTGCCTTCCATTGAGGACCTGTTTACCGCATGAGTCAAAAAGAGGGCTGTGAAAATATTTACAGACCCCACCCCCACATGCTGGACATAAACTGTTTCAACTCCTACCCTCAAAACAATGCTATAGAGCACTGCACACTAGAACAACTAGACACAAGAACAGTTTTTTTCCCGAATGCCATCACTCTGCTAAACAAATAATTCCTTCAATTTACTATTTACTAAGTCTGCACTATTATTAATCTTCTCATCGTTCCCACCACCCATCTCCTTCCATTTATGACCTTATGACTGTAATTTTGTTGATTATATCCTTATGATTTATATTGATATTGTTTCCTGATTGCTTATTTGTACCCTATGACTATCATTAAGTGTTGTATCTTATGATTCTTGATGAACGTATCTTTTCTTTTATCTACACTGAGAGCATATGCACCAAGACAAATTCCTTGTGTCTCCAATCATACTTGGCCAATCACACTTGGCCAATAAAAAATTCTATTCTATTCTATTCTATTCTATTCTATTCTATTCTATTCTATTCTATTCTATTCTATTCTATTCTATTCTATTCTATTCTATTCTATTCTATTCTATTCTATTCTATTCTATTCTATTCCATAAATTGCAGCTTCTTGCAATAGCACCAGCGTAACTGCCAAAAAACTATGCTACTCAGAACACAGTACATCTTAAGAAGGTACTTGGTTGATACATAGGACGCTGGCAGCAACCCGTATCAACCATCAGCACCAGTCAATAATATTTGTGATACATTTTTAAATGTTCAGTTGACTGAGTTTCGTATTTAATGAATAAAAGTTTATAATCATCATCATCATCATTAAACTTATATGCCATTCAGTGACTCTGGGAAGCTCACAACAATAAAATAAAAACATTGCAATAAAATAGTATTTAAATGTGTAAAGAAAAAGAAAGATTTCTCCTGGATTTTGAGCCAAGACTTTTCTGTATGCTAGGCAAAGGTCATTTGAGGCAACACAAGAGGAAAAAATTACTTTAAAAACCACTGCAGAAAATACACCTCAAATTACTTTCTTGTTGAGGAGCGGGTCAATAGAGAGAAATGACCATTTCTGTCTTCAGGTAATGGCACTGCAGATAAGCCCTTTGTATTAAAAAAAATGATGTAATAAAACTATTACAAAACCAAATATAGCAGATGAGACCAGTTCCTTCAAAAGAAAGGGACAGCAAGGCCATCACATAGAGTGGGAAAGAAAGCGAAGGCATTGTTCTCAATATAAAGCATGCTTTTGAATCACAGCAGTATCTGAAAATTTTGATTATGAATTCCTAGTTTCTTTTATAAATATTACTTCCTGTAACTCTTGGGCTTTTTGTGAGGTGGTCTAAGTAGTTCATTTCTGCCTGCATGGTAAAATATGACATTAAAACAGCCTAGAATTAGGTGACCTTAAAAAGTTCATCTAAATATTACACATTTTTTGTTTGTTAAATATACATCTCAGTTTTCCATCAGAAACAAAAAAATGTATATAACAATCCTTCTCCAAATTTTCCACTCTACTCTACTCTACTCTACTCTACTCTACTCTATTCTATTTTTTCCACCAGCATCCTCACCATTTTTCAGTGGGATTCTTTTAATATAGAGGTTTACATAGGCAGATTCTGGCAACATAGCTGAGCATTAACTTCTATCATTCAGATAAAAATTCTAACTAACAAACAACTCAAAGAACACTAATCCTAATGGTCTTCATGCACTTCAGTTGCAGAATATGTATAGGTATACTCAAAAAGGTATATTCAGAAAATTTGAATACTTTCAGATAGTTCTCAATTTATAATTATAATTAGTTTAGTTAGTTTAGTTTAGTTTAGTTTAGTTTAGTTTAGTTTATTAAATTTGTATACCGCTCTTCTCCTGACGGACTCAGGGCGGTGAACAGCCAAACATTAAAATACAAGCAATATAAAAGTTAAAATAATCTAAAACATAATTAAATCAAATTTTGGCTTTCCCAAATTTAAAACCCCTCATAAAATTCACCCATTAAAATCTACGTTAAGCCAGCCCGGCTTGCTGGAATAGAAAAGTCTTTAATGCCTTGCGGAAAGTGCGGAGGTCTGGGATTAATTGAATCCCTGGGGGTAACTCGTTCCAGAGGGCGGGGGCCCCCACAGAGAAGGCTCTCCCTCTGGGGGTCGCCAGTTGACATTGCCTGACTGACAGCACTCTGAGGAGACCCTCTCTATGAGAGCGTATTGGCCGGTGGGAGGTTATCGGTGGCAGAAGGTGCTCTTGTAAGTACCCAGGTCCTAAGCCATAGAGCGCTAAGATGAGAACCAAGACCTTGAAGCGCACCCAGAAGACCACTGGGAGCCAGTGCAGCTTGCGCAGAAGAGGTGTCATGTGGGAGCACCAAGTCGCCCCCATAATCACCCGTGCAGCCGCATTCTGGACCAGTTGGAGCCTCCGGGTGATCCTCAAGGGGTGCCCCATGTAGAGAGCATTACAGTAGTCCAGGCAAGAAGTGACCAGGGCATGAGTGACTGTGCATAAGGAGTCCCGATCCAGAATGGGACGCAACTGGCATATCAGGTGAACCTGATAAAAAGCCCCCCTGGCCATGGCCGTCATATGCTCTTCTAAAGACAGCCGTGGATCCAGGAGGATGCCCAAGTTACAAACCCTCTCTGTGGGGTTCCAAAGACTCACCCCCAATAGCCAGCGAAGGCACCAGCTGGCTATATTGGGATGCCGGCATCTACAGCCACTCGGTCTTGGAAGGATTGAGTCTGAGCCTGTTCCTCCCCATCCAGACCCGTACGGCCTCCAAAAACTGGGATATCACTTCGAGGGCATCATTGGGGTGATCCAGGCTGGAGATGTACAGCTGCGTCAGCGTACAGATGACACTGCACCCCAAAACCACGATGATCTCACCCAGCGGCTTCACATAAATGTTGAACAGGAGCAGCGAGAGGACCGATCCTTGTGGCACCCCACAAGCAAGGCACCTCGAGGTCAATCTCTGCCCCCCTGCCAACACGGACTGCGACCGGTTGGAGAGATAGGAGGAGAACCACCGCAACACGGTGCGGTCCCACCCCCAATCCCTCCAGCCGGTGCAGCATGATACCATGGTCGATGGTATCAAAAGCCGCTGAAAGGTCTAATAGGACCAGAACAGAGGAGCAACCCCTGTCCCAAGCCCTCCAGAGATCATCAACCAACACGACCAATGCCATCTCCATGCTCCATGCTCCCCCAGGCCTGAAGCCGGACTGGAACGGATCTAGAAGCCAAGAAGCGAAGGTTGGAGAACGGACGATAATTTCCCAGAAAACAACTGGGTCCAGAGAAGGCTTCTTGAGGAGGGGTCTTACCACCACCTCTTTCAAGGCGGGAAGCAAGAAACCCTTGCTCAAAGAATTAGGACTGCACTTTGATCATTAAGCAATGTTATGGTTAATGATCATTGTGTGATCAGATCCAATTTTGCAAACATTTTTACAGTGGTTATTTATGCAGTCATTAAGCAAATCCAGTTTTCCCAATTGACTGTTGCTTGTCGGAAACCAGCTGGAAAGGTAACAAATTGTGCACATTTTACTGCAGCATGCTGCAACTAAGCTGGCTGCTTAGTATCTGAATGGAAATTATGTGACCATAATGGTAGTGCAATGGTTACATGTACATGGACAGATCATAAATATTTTTTTCTGAAGCTGTTGTAACTTTGAACGATCATTAAATGAACATACATAAGTCAAGGACTACCTGCACTGTATATGAGCCTTGGCCCCCAAGTCAAATGATCTTTTAATAGATTTCACATACTGTTATGTTTGGTGCTTTTAGGCAGATGTAATTCAAGTTCTGAAGAAGAATGTCCAAAACTCAATGGAACTTTGTCAGTGGGATTATTCCAAGACAATGCAGCCAGTTGGGAGGTGGTGGGGGGGGATGTAGAACTTCCAAAAAATGTCAGTAATGAATGCTTTTCCATTGCAAAACTACATTGATTTTATTCAAGATAACGCAAGTATCTTTTCTTCCAGTTTTATATATTCCAACCAATAATTTGTTAATTGTTTTCCAGCAGTGGATTCCTGTATTCTTAAAATGCAAGGAAAATGTCAACAGGCTTAAGAAAATTCTGAAGTGCAGAAATGCAAAACAATTTTGTAAAAAACCAAAACCAAAACCAAAATCTATTAAAGTAGAGGGAAGATAGAGAAAATCTGAAAACAGCTCAGTGAAATCTGATTCTATAGAAGGTTGACTGATTACTGCGGAAATGAAAACCAGAGAAGAAAGATAATGGAATTTTCACAGCTCCTTATTCCTTTCAGGAGGGTTTAAGTGTTGCAAAGACTACTTCTAAAGTTCTGTATAGTCAGAGTGTTATTCAAATTTTTCTACAGTTGGATTCTGCTGTTGGTTTGAAATTTTAACATGGCATACAAAAGAAACAATAACTTCATTGCATATTTCATAAATAATGGAACTAACATAAAGATACTCCTTGCTTACCATTCATTCAGCAAGCATTCAAAGTTATGATAAGGCTGACAAAAATAACTTTATAACCCATTTATAATCAATTATGATTTTCGTACCATCTCCCGGTCACGTTATCACCATTACAGCCATTGCAGATAGTCCTCAACTACTGACTGTAATTGAGCCAGAAATTATGATTGTAAGTCATGTTGTTAAACAGTCATCACATGACTGTTTTAGGATATTTTTTTGTGGCAGTTGTTAATTGAATCACCTTGGTCATTAAGCAAATCCATGGTTATTAAATGAATCCATTGCCTATAATAGGCATGTTTTGCTGGAAGTAATGTCAGTTTCTAGAAAAAAACATTGCAAATCATAGTCATATGGCTCTGAAATGCTCAAACACCAAAAATGTGGGCCAATGTGAAAATTTTGAATGCAGTTCCTAGGTATCTTTTTGGGAATTCTTCATAATTTCAAGCAGTTGCAAAGCAATCAATTGTAAGTAAAGTATTTCCTACATGCCTGATGGACTATATGCATACTTCTTAAAAAGGCTTTCCACTGCTTTAGCAGAACCCCTAAGCATAATCTTTGAAAAATCCTTCAGGACCAGCTCCCTACCCAACATATGATCACTAGCCATAGTCATCCCTATCTTCAAAAAAGGAAACCTCAGGCTAATTGAAAATTACAGACCAATCTCTTTATGCTGCATCATCTGCAAAATCATGGAATCAATCATTAACCAATCCATTACTCTCCACTTAGAAACAAACAACCTACTCTCTAATAAACACTTTAGTTTCAGGAAAAAATCCTGCAATCTATAACTTCTACACTGTAAAAACATATGGACTACAAATCTCAATCAGGTCAAAGCAATAGATGCAATTTACATAGACTTCTGTAAAGCCTTTGATTCAGTAGTACATGACAAACTACTTCTAAAACTAAAATCCTATGGCATCTTCGGATCCCTACATAATTGGATAGCTGTATTCCTGTCAAACAGACAACAAGTGGTCAAAATAGGGAGTGCACTATCAAATCCTGCACCTGTTAATAGCAGTGTGCCCCAAGGTGTTCTAGGACCAACACTCTTCATTCTATATATAAATGACCTTTGCTATCATATTATAAGCAACTGCGTTCTTTTCGTCAATTGATGTAAAAATATTTAACACCACTGACAATGCTGCTACCCTTCTATTTGTATCTATTTTATGTATTCAATTCATGCTTGTACTTATATATATTACCTAATACGTAGCTGAGAAATAAATTTTAAAAAACATGCATTGTCCTGTGCCTGACCTATGTTTTTTTTCCCTTTTATTCTCCTTGCAGAGAAGATTGATTGGAGAGAAAGGGATTAAAACAAAATAATCTGTTTGCTCTTCTTCACACTGAAAGCAATTCAATCCTGAGAGAGTCCACAGTCAACATCTTACAGTACTTCCTTGAAATCTGTCATTCTCTCCAATCTCTGTCTGCAGGACAAGGAGGGGAAAATAAGCAAACAATTTCTGCAGGAAATCTCTCTTTTGCCTCACCTTCCCTACTTCCTGAAAAATAGAGAGCAAATAGATTGTAAAGTTGTCCTTTTTATTATTATTAGGGAAGTAATACTCTTAAGAAAGACACCCACTATGCAATGAGGGGAAAGAATTTGCTCCAAGCAGGAATACAAAGAAGCTGAGGATTAAATGAAAGCATACCTGAAGGGTATAACAAACTGTTATGGCCTTAGCAGTGTATACTTGAATTCTACAATATATCACTAGCTGACATTAGAAAGCTTGTGAAGATTAGGTTGTGAGGATGGAATGAATTATCCCCAAAATCAAAGACACTGTTTTTAAAATACCAGCTTGATCACTGAGATTTTTGTGAGTGCGAAGAATCTATCCTGACTGGTAGTTGGACTAAGCAAAAAAGAACTGCAGGAAAGGAAGATTCAAGCAATGTCCTTTATCAGCTTCTTCCACTGCATGTTCAATTCCCATTCTCTAAGCTTGTTGACTATATTCAGTATCCACTGGGTAGTGTTAGAGGTCCTTTCCCATTTAACTTTAAAAATCATTAAGTATTTGTAAAATTAATATAGATAATTATGCATTATTTTCTGCAAAACCTCATCCCAAGCTTGTAGATATCTTATTTTGTATGTGGATGCTAGACATTTGGTGGAGAAGCAGTTAGAAGTAGAATCCAGTTATAGAGCAAAGTCACCAAAGTACAGCTTGCACAAAAAAAATAATAGATATCTTTATTTAGTACATTACTCTTTCAATGGAAAGACCATATTCGCCAACCTATATAAAGCTTAGAATCAACATGATTCCTCTGTATGTGAGAGAGTATGTGTCCACTTTCCATTTGTTTTAAAAAAAGAAAAGAATGTGAAGCCATTCAGAATGTAACATAGCCTTGATGACAAGACTTTCCTTTTAAGTCTGCTTATTCAGTCATGCATATTCTACTCTATTATGGTTTGGAATATAGCCATTTTCTATCAGAGTGTTGTCACTATAATGAAATGAAATCCCAATGACATCCATTCATTTTAATAGATATTTACAGCTTGCTATTATGACATTTTTAAAAAAAAGAATTGCAGTGAGAGTATAGAAACTGTTTCCCCAGAAATCAGAAATGCACAAATTAAAATAAATATCACACTTCAGGATTATCATTTTTTTAAATACACAGCACTTTAAACTTAGCAGTAACAATATTAAAAATTTCTATATCAGATTGAAGACTGAAGTCAAACTGGAATATTTTAGATACCATTAAAATTAGTTATTGTGGATAAAGGTACTAGGTTGGTACAGACTTGCTTCCACCAACATTTAAAAACTAAGTATGTTGACTAAATAACCAATAGGATTTTTTTATCTTTTTCCTAAACACAGAAAGAAATTCATCCTTGAAGAGTTAACTCCTGTAGTTACCATTCTGTAGAGCTGTTTTTCCAGTACTGTATCAGAACTCTATCATTGGACAAGGGCATGTGTCCGATATGGGTCAGTGAAATGAAAATTATTTTAAAAGGAAAACAAATAAAAACCCAGAGGGTAAATAGGATAAACATTGATTTATCCACTTTAGCCAATGTGAATCCAATGAGTTTTGGTTATTTGGGTTCTTACGTTAAATGCTAACATTATTACTCTATAAATAGTAATACCCTTTACTCTATGAATACAAAGTATATTATTAAATTAACAAAAGGGAGAAAATACATTTATTAGTATTATATCATTTATTAGAATATATCATAATTTCAATGACCCATACAAATAACAAAAACAAGATAGTAAATGAATCCCTAAATATGCTGTGATAGAAAACATATCCAACTGCATCTCACTTTGTACAAAATTTATGTATCTATAATGAAGCGTCAACTACTTTTTAAAACAAATGTTAATGGGGTCAGAACACAGCAAGACATTCCTGGACACCAGGCTGAGCATCATTTAGCTAAATTATTAGGCTTGAAATCGCCTTTAGGCTCCCAGCACATGTCATGGCATGACTAAATAAGAATGATTACTGAAAGCTAGAATGATTGCTAGAATGATCAGTTCCTTTTTTTTCCTGCCTTTCTCACTTACCAATTTTGCTTTGTGTTTTGTGGCTTTGATGCTTAATTGTTTTCAAAACTAAGAAATGTTAATCTTGACTCTTAGAGCCCAGAAACTTATGGAAGAATATCATATTATATTATATTATATTATATTATATTATATTATATTATATTATATTATATTATATTATATTATATTATATTATATTATATTATATTATATTATATTATATTATATTATATTATATTTATTATATTTATTATATTATATTGTTATATTATATTATATTATATTATATTATATTATATTATATTATATTATATTATATTATATTATATTATATTATATTATATTATATTATATTATATTATTATATTATATTATATTATATTATATTATATTATATTATTATATTACATCATTATTTATTTGGTTCAATTTATATGCCGCCCTTCTACAGAGACTCAGGGCAGCTTACAATGCGTTAAGCAATAGCCTTCATACTTTTTGTATATACCTGCTTAATAGGGCTTTTGACCCCACCTAAGCGGTGTTCTTTATTATACAAAGTCAGCTTATTGCCCCCACAAACCAGATCCTCATTCTACCTATCTCAAAAGGATAGAAGGCTGAGTCAACTTTGAGCCTGGTGAGATTTGAACTTGCAGTAATTTCAGGCAGCTGGTGCTACTTAACAGCACTTCAGTCTGTTGCGCCACCAAGGCTCTTTAATCACTGTCATTTTTCTGTCTTTCACAAAATCACTTTGCAGCAATGTTAGAAAAGTTAGGCTATTCTGATTCTGTTTCATGAATCAGAAAATCCATTGGGCTCCTATAGGGTTCAAATTAAAATAACTATTATAAGTACAGAGCCAGGATGGTGTATGAAGTGGCTGGGCAATAACGAGCAGCACAGGCAAGATAGTGACAACAGCTCTTTATTACATGGTGAGACTTCAGCGAAGGTATGCAGGCAGCAGCACTCTTTATATACAGTTTGGCTGCTGGTCATTAACCAATCAGAAACAACCCCTAGTTTGAAATTCCCGCTCAAAACAGTAACAACATAACACCCCTCCCCTCCCAGAATGCATTTTATCACAATTATTTACATATTTACAAATGTAGTCGCATAGGTGACCTGGGCGTGTCTTAGTCCAAGTCGACCTGCGCAGTTCAGTTGCAGGCGGGGCATTGAGCCGGTCAGAGGGATCTCCTGTCTCTCCTGGCTCCGCCAATGGAACCTCCGGGAACCTTTCGGAGGTGTGACTTTCCCCGGCTGGGAGGAGTGGCTCGCTGGGGCAGCGCTGGAACTCTGGCTTGCCAGATAAGTATTCCGGCTCACTCGGGATTGAGGTACCTGTATTGGAAGGACTTTGGAAGTTAGGGACTGGCTTGTACTCGAGGTCTGAGTTTTCACTGACTAGTCTTTTTCTTAACTGATCGATGTGACGCCTCCAAATTCTGTCTTGGCCGATATCAACCATATATGATTTTGGCCCAGACATCCCTGTTACAATGCCCTCCACCTATAAGGGACTGGTAGCATAATTTCTCGCATAGACCGTTGTGCCAATTGGGAAATGCCTGAGGCCTCCCTCTTCCGCCTTAAAAGTATCGGCCAAATAATTAGGATGCAACCAGTCGAGGACACATCTGAGTTTACAGCCCATCAAAAGTTCGGCCGGACTGTGGCCAGTGGCCATGCAGGGAATAGCATGTTGCACCGCCAGGAATTGGTCTATCTTGGCCTGCCAATCGCCCGAATCTAGCCGGGACAAAGCCTCCTTGGTGGTCCGAACGAATCGTTTGGCTTGACCATTCGAGGCCAGATGGAAAGGGGCCAATAGGGCATGCCAAATGCCCAGTTCGGCAAGGTAGCTTTCGAATTGGACTAAGGTGAATTGTGGCCCATTGTCCGAGACTAACGTGTTGGGCAGACCATACGTGGCAAAAAGGCAGCGGAGGACTCTAATTACCACCTCCGAAGTGGTCGATGGCATGAGAAAAACCTCCAACCACTTAGAGAATGCATCTACCACTATTAGGAAAGACTGGCCGTGGAACAGCCCAGCGAAATCTATGTGGAGTCGTCCCCATGGGCCCTTGGGTTTCTCCCATTCCCTAGTAGGGGCGACCGGGGGATCTGGACGGGATTCCTGGCAGGGTCTGCACTTCCCCACCCACTCAGCAATGTCTAGGTCTAAATGTGGCCGCCACACGTAACTTCTGGCAAGACCCTTCATTCTAACCATGCCCGGGTGACCCAAATGCAGCATCTCTAACACTCTATGTCTTAGACTTTTGGGTACAACAACACAATCTCCCCACAGTAAACACCCCCCCCCCAACATAGATAATTCGTTGCATTTAGTACAAAACGGTTTGACTACAACAGAGTCTGTTTGTGTAGGCCAGCCTCGCAGGACCCAGCCCATCCCAGTTCTGATAGTAGCGTCTCTTTTAGAAGCTTTGGCCACCTCAGCCGAAGATAGAGGCCCTGGTGGCACAGCGTCCAGCAATAGGATTGGGGCCTCGGGAGTCGGGTTGTCTAAAATGTCAGGCAGGGGGCACCTGCTAAGGGCGTCTGCATGGCCCATGGCTTTTCCAGGTCGGTGGAGTAGTTTGTAAGAGTATGTGGCCAAAAAAATTGATCACCTAGTCATTCGTAGAGAAAGTGCGGCAGGGGTGGGTCTGTTGCCGGCAAGAAGGCCCATTAATGGTTGGTGGTCGGTAACTAAGTCAAATGATCGGCCAAACAGGTACTCGTGGAATTTTTTTACACCGGCAATAGCAGCTAAAGCTTCCCTGTCAAGTTGGCTATAGTTGCGCTCTGCGCATAACAGAGTCCAGGAGTAGTAAGCAATGGGCGCCTCTAGGCCATTTGGTAGTCTATGGCTGAGTATGGCGCCAACGGCAAATGGAGAGGCGTCACAAACCAAGGCCAACGGCAGTTCAGAGCTATATTGAATTAGAAAGCTGTCCTCAGAGAGGAGCTTCTTAACAGCATTAAATGCTGCTGCTTCTGTTTTGCCCCAAACCCACGGAGTGTTCTTGCCTAAGAGTCTATGAAGTGGCTCGGCTACCATTGCCTTGTCTTTTAAAAACATGGTGTAGAAGTTAAGAAGACCTAGGAAGGCCTGCAGCTCGGTCTTGGTCTTGGGTGTGGGAGCGCTCTTGATGGCTCTCACCTTGCTTTCGGTGGGGTGGATGCCCGATCCGTCAATCTTATACTCTAAAAACTCAACTGAGGGAACCCCAATTTTGCATTTCGACCTCTTGAGTTTTAGGCCGGCTTCACGGAACCTCGACAGGGTTAACCTGAATCTTTCTGCCAGTTGCTTTTCGTTATTGCCACTAATTAGCACGTCGTCGAAATACGGGACGACTCCGGGGAGGCCTTGTAAAAGGCGCTCCATTGTGCTTTGAAATAATCCCGGGGTGATGCTGACCCCGAATTGCAACCTAGTGCATTTAAAAGCCCCTCTGTGTGTCACAATAGTTTGCGCCTCTGCCGTGACGTCGTCTACCAACAGCTGCTGATAAGCTTGCGCAAGATCTAATTTGGCAAATATTTTCCCTGGGCCAAGGGAATGCAGTAGGTGGTGAACTACTGGGACAGGATAAGCGCTTTGCTGCAACGCCTTGTTAATAGAACATTTGTAATCGGCGCAGATCCTGATAGATCCATCTGCCTTAATTGGGGTCACTATTGGGGTTTCCCATTTAGCATGGTCTACCAGTACTAAGATGCCCTGGCTAATTAGCTTATCTAATTCAGCATCGATCTTGGGTTTCAGGGCGATGGGGACTCTCCTTGCCTTAAGCCTAATTGGGGCTATCCCTGGGTCCAAATTAAATGAAATCGGGGTCTCCACGTACTTGCCAAGGCTGTCCTCGAACACATCTTGGAACTCATGCAGGAATTGTTCTTTGAGTGATGCTCCGCTAAGACTGTGGACCCCCGTAAAGCCCATGCCAAGGGCTCGGAACCAGCATAGACCTAGAAGGCTAGGTAGCAGATCTCTAATGATGGTTAGCGGTAGTCTCTCCTAAAAATCACCATAGGAGATGGTGAAGGTGTCGACGCCTTCAACTGGAACTCGGTTCCCCTGGTAGTCTAGCAGGCGGACTCGTTGTCTCGATAGCTGGCTCTTTCTGTAGTTCGGAAGCAGGGACTGTAACGTAGCCCACGACATGATCGAGAGTGCAGATCCGATGTCGATCTCCATGCTGCTGGGTTGACCATTGATCTTGACGGTAGTGAAGACTTTTTCTTCGGTTGACGTGCTGGCTTGGCCAACTCTCATGCTGTAAGTTTGAATCTCGTGCCATTTTTCGGCGCCCTTGTTCTGGATTGGTCATTTTGAAGGCGGCAGCAGTTCTGATTGGTTGCCTTGGTCACGTGGTTTGGAAGAACGCGGAAGCTTCACTCGGCATACTCGGGCTAAGTGACCTCTCTTCTCACAGCGTCTGCAAATGGCATCGCGATATTTGCATGCTTGTCTTTCGTGTTGGCCGCCACAACTCAGGCAGCTCTCTCGGCGGTGGCTGGGCTCACCTTTTCTTTTTTCGGTTCGGAAGATGTCTTCGTCTGATTCTTTTTCCGAGCTTGTTCTAGCCTCCTCGCGGTGAACTGGAACCGCTTTAGGACCCCTCTTCTCAGGCTGAGGATGCTGTAAAGCCTCTGACGCCTTCGTTGATGCCTCGTGTGCCCTGGCCTCGTGTAGGGCACTGGCAAGAGTCAAACCCGGCTCCGCAAGCAGCCGCCTCTGAAGCCGTGTGTCACGAACGCCGCAGATTAACTGTTCTAGCAGCGCATTGTCCAGGTCGCGGTAGTCACAGTGTGTTGTGGCTCTACGAAGCGCTGCCACATATGCAGTCACCGGTTCCCCCTCTTTCTGTACTCGCTGCCTCAGCTGATAGCGCTGGACAAACTTGGATGGTGCAGGGGCGTAGTGTGCCCTTAGGGTTGCTTGGAGTGTATCCCAAGGAACCGTTTGCACCTGGATCGGCTCACACAATGACTTGGCCATTTCAAAGACATCTGGTCCACAATGGCTCAGGAACAGGGCTCTTTTGCGATTTGCAGATAGCCTGTGCATGTCGCTGGCTTTGAGCGAGCACTCAAATCGAGTCATGTAGGACCCCCATTTTTCTCGGGCTGGATCAAACGGCGTAGGCGGAATGTACGATGCCATGGCTGAAGTCTACGGTCCCGGTGGGCACTGTGTCTTATCGTTAGCTCTTTTTGATCCTCCTGTGTGCTATCCCACCTTCATTGCCAAATGAAATGGCTGGGCAATAACGAGCAGCACAGGCAGGATAGTAACAACAGCTCTTTATTACATGGTGAGACTTCAGCAAAGGTATGCAGGCAGCAGCACTCTTTATATACAGTTTGGCTGCTGGTCATTAACCAATCAGAAACAACCCCTAGTTTGAAATTCCCGCTCAAAACAGTAACAACATAATAGTGTAGTGGTTTAGGCGGTAGCCTGGAAACCAGAAGACTGTTAGTTCTAGGCTGTGCTTAGGTATGAAAGCTGGCTGAGTGATTTTCAGTCAGTCATTCTCTTTCAGCCCAACTCATTTCATATGGTTGCACTTGGTAAATAGGAAGCAGGAATAATAAATACGCCTTCTGTATTAAATTGACTAGACAGACAGGCAGACATCAAATAAATAAATAACAATTTCTACAGGTGAGTTTCTGCAGTACAAGTAAAACAGGATTCTTAGTAGTATCAGCAGGATACTATCAGAAAAGTTAGATGACAGTGATGATAATGTAAATGAACTTCCATCTGTTTATTACTTGCACCACACATAAAACGGTTGGAACTTCAATAGCACATTCATGCGTTCCTTTTTATTTATTTTTTTAACCACTGTAGTGATTAAACTACAGTTTAGTATGTTTATTTATTTATTTTATTTATTTATTAGATTTGTATACCGCCCTTCTCCTTGCGGACTCAGGGCGGTGGACAGCCGAATAAAAAACAGTATACAAAAGTTAAAATTTCTTAAAAGACATATAACTATGGCTAAAATTAAAACCACTAAATAATTAAAATACCCAACCCTCTAATACAATCTTAAAAATTCAGCTGGGTCAGGCTAGACCAGCAAGCTGAAAAAGATGGGTTTTTAGGGCCCGACCACATACTATAGTATAGTATGTCATACTTTAAAGCACTGGAAACTTGAGTAGTTGGTTGGATTTTTGTACCTCCCTTCAGTGACTGGGGTACTTTTTTAAGAAAAAGGAAGTTTACAAACAAACAAACAAACAAACAATCTTATAAATGTCTTCAAGAAGTTCAGAAATTAATTGTAATAAAACTATTTTATATTTTAAATATATGTTTTCTATAAATTCTTCATCTATACTAAATTCTTTAATATTAAATTTCACTGGATTCACAACTTTCTATTCTATATCTCTAATATATTTATTACTGATTTGTCTATTTCTCTGATGTTAATCCCTATATTATTTTCACTCTCTATTGAGCTGTTTTTTTAAAACTTGGCAATTTTAAGATGCTGGAACTTCAATACCTAGAATTCTTCCTCCAGCACTACATGGGAGATTCTGGGAATTGAAGTCCATACCTCTTAAAGTTGCCAAGTTTGAATAACACTGCTTAAGAGCTGTACATTTTCAATCTATCTTTTATCTTGTTTAGTTTCTATTTCTGTTCTGTCAGTCTTTATGTTTTCCTCACCTTTTCTTTTTGTTTTATTCTGGCTGGGCATCTCAGCTTTTCTAAATAGGTAGAAAAACTTTTTGTTCTCATGCCAAGTCTTAGAAATGGAAAAATTACTCCTTTTCACCAGTTTTCTCAGCTGCAGCCTCTTTCACACTGCCTTTTCTCATCAAGGCTGTCTTTTATTTTGCCTCTTTGTTTTGACTCCTGGGCTTTGGCTCTATTTATTCAGCCTTTATGAAGTTTCTGGTTGCAGAGCTTCCAGATGGAGATTTTGTGTCCCCATCTTCCATGCCTGCAATTGTTCACACACTTTTTGGGAGGGAAACTGAGGCAGTTTACTGAAATCTTTTCTGCCAACTCAACTATCTTGATTTTTTTGGCCACACCCTGCAAACACTCTTGTGTCTGGTTTTCCACCACTGCCTTTCAACTTTAAAATTAAATAGCAAGGCCATTGAAATCATTGGACAGTTTTCATCTTTTAATCAGTAATTCATTTTCTGAGACAACCAAGTTCTACTCAGAAATTTCTACATCTAAAATTAAAATGTTATTACAACCTGTATTTTATCCTATTTCACATAAATAATAGATTGGTTCCAGACAAAATCATACTTAAGAATAGATGAATACAAATCTTCGGGATTTAAGCTAGTTGACAGCATGGGTTTCAAACATAGTAAGATTGCTTGCTATATCCCTTATGTTGAATTTGGTATAAACTGAGATTAGATTGTTTTTTCACAGTTCTACTAATTGTAAATATTGATGCTGGAATAGGGTTAACCAGCTATCTAAACAGGCAAAGTAAGCTATGGATAATTGGAAAAGAGAATACACTGTTTCTTGGAATCTGTGATAAAAATTATAATTAAAAATTAAAATAAAATTTACTAAAGATTACATATACTGGTATATGAATTTTTTTTCATTATAAAAAAGACTGGTTTTTCTATTATAGAATTTTCCAGAAAATTATATTTTTAAGAACATATGCTTACAATAATATAAAATTGATGGTGACATGGTCTCCAAATTTCACTAAAGAAATGTATAATGAATCATGTGATCTAAAGACTACAGTGATCATATATTTGAAAGAAATTATACTAAATGCTGGTTTTAACTGGTGTGCTGGAACAAATCGAATAATATAAGGCTATCATGAAACCAGGATTTCATTTGTCCTGCTTAATTAATGTGTGGAGTTGTTGTTTTTTGCTTAGTGTGACTAAGCAATGTATAATAAATATATAATAAAACACATTTATTAGTGAAAAGAAAAAATACAATAAATTTTGTGTCTGTCTTTCAGGAGATTGTGTTTTCCATATCCTAAATTGCAGTTTGAAGAATTTGAAAACAGCCAGTTAAAACATAAACAAATAACATCTATCAGAAGGACTATTAAATTTTGATTGGAAAAAACTAATCCAGCTATGCCCAGAGCCCTTCACAATAAATACTGAAGAACAAAGCAGTTCACCAATTTTGAAGTATTCAGTTAAGTCATTCTCAGAAGGCCTATATATCTATGGCTACAATGATTTTAATTGTAGTAGAAATTCATGATTTAGTAATCCATATTCAAATAAAAAAAATAGACATATATCATTAAGTGTTGAATTGCCAAAGCTCATATTCTGAAGGGGTAGAATTCCAAATTCTCTTCTAACTATTCACATGGGAAAATATTCTAATAAAAAGGCTGAAAAAATATTTCTAGCTGAGGCTTTGGCCAAATTAGTTTTTCAGATAGATAGTACAGAACTAGCAAACTCTCTGATTTGATTTGATTTGATTTAATGTAGAGTAGGGTATGGACAGTAGTTTGAAGGATGAGTAAGTGAAACATCTCAAAAGGCATCATCAAAGTACCCATGTTGATTTGTCTTGCTTTTGGTGGAATTTTCTTGCAAGAAACTTTTCAATTTATGCTTTCTAAATATTAGATGTGGAACCATTAAGTTGCTTTTTGAGCATACAAAACTGTGAGTCTATGCAAATATATTGTTGTTAGGAGTTGGAGCTAGTGCAGGGGTGAAATGCGCCTGGTTTGGACCGGATCAGGCGATCCAGTTGCGATTGTGGCAGGTGATTCGAAGAACCGGTAGCGATGGCAGAGTGAGGCTCCGCCCACCTGCCCGGGTGTTATTACTTCCTGGTTTTAACCAGGAAGTAATGTGTTTTTTACATCTGCGCATATGCAGAAGGTTTCGCACATGCACAGAGGGTTTTGCCTATGCACAGAGGGTCTGCGCGCACATGTGATGTGTGCACTTCTGAAGCGGTAAGGAAAGTAAGTAGATTTCACCCCTGGGCTAATGTATATTTTATTGAAATTGCTAAACAAAGGGATACTTTGAACACTCTCTTCCCTTTGAGCCTAATTCAACCAAAGTCTCAGTTAGATGTGTATTAGACATCTAAATAAGAGGAGAGAGCCACCATCTCCGTGGATAATTGATTCTATTATTGAACCACTCTTATTCTTTTACAAGGCATTATAAAATGGTATTAACACTTCACATGATCTTGATTCTATCCCTCTGTTTATGCAGCCTAGAACTGTGTTGGCTTTTTTGGCAGCTGCTGCATACAGCTGACTCATATTTAAATGGTTGTCCACTAGGACTCCAACATCCCTCTCACAGTTACTACTATTGAGCAAGGTACTACATATACATGTGCATTTTGTTTTTCTTGCCTAAATGTAGAACCTTAGATTTTTCACCATTGAATTTCATTTTGTTAGATAGCACCCAATGTTCAAGTCTGTTAAGGTCCTTCTGTATCTTAAACCTACCTTCTGGAGTGTTGGCTATTCCTGCCAGCATGGTGTCATCTGCAAATTTGATGAGTTCCCTATCTATCCCCTTGTCCAAGTCATTGATGAAGATTTGAAGACATCTAGAACAGAGCCTTGGGATACTCCACTGCATACGTCCTTTCATGTAGATACAGTTCAATTGAGGACAACATGTTGAGTGTGGTTCGTCAGCCAGTTACAAATCCATCTGGTTGTGATGCTGTCTAACCCACATTTTTCTACTTTATCTAGTAGTAGGTTATGGTCTACTTTATCAAATGCTTTACTGAAGTCCAAATAAATTATATCAACAGTATTCCTCTAGTCCACTAATTTTGTCACTTTGTAAAAGAATGCAATAAGATTAGTCTGGCATAATCTGTTTTTGACAAATCCAAATGCAAATAATTGTAAAGGCAGATTTAGATCTGGTTCAGATATACAGTAAGTTGCAAGTCATTACATTTTCTCTTTCTCAATTATCCTCTATACTTAGTGTTGACATAATTTTTCAATAAAAGTCCTTAGTACAACTTATCATATTTTTCAGATTGGGGTTGTATCTTGATAATCCTATGAATGCACTTTTTCAGATGCTATTTGTTAAATCCATATCAAAGTATGGTCTACTGCCTCACCCATAATATGTACCAGAGAAAATAGATTAACATGCAAAGATAAACACATGTGATACATTTACAGGTTTACATTTAGCTCTTAACCTTTGAGTGCCTGAAAATGAGATTTGCAGAATCAACCATACTTTTTGAAATAAGAGTATCTAAAATATTGTCGATTGTTCAGCAAGGAGTGTCAAACAATCAGTATCTATACAAGCCAAAACTGGATGACAGGTGTTGAAATCTTAAAACAATCAGTACTATCAGTTTTAATAATTCAAAGCATAAATAATTTCTGAATCCTGAATTCAGTATTCCCCTCCTATTCTGCATAAAGTTTTAATTAATATGTTTCAATCCTAATATATTAATCAAACGGGTATTATACTATTTATCGAATATTAACCCAAGACATTTTTAAATAAAAGATACAACCTTCTTTAAATTAAGCTTGATTTCCAATGATTTCATAGACAATTCCTTTTGATTTACCGGCAACCACTGGTAATTTATCACTATTTTTTGCCACAAAGTGACACAAACAGTGCTTTCCTACTGATTATATTCTTCCAGATATACCTAACTAGACATTTCTTATATATGGGATACAAAACAAAGGTGATCCTAAACACAACTTCACCCTTTTAGGGTCTAGTCACACAATCCATGTGTTCAGTTTTAAGTTCTGAACCTATCACATCACCCATATTCTCCTCCATTGGACTGAAATCAAGAAATATATTGACAATAGAGCTCATCAAGTAAAGGAATCAGATTATAATTGGAAGTTAGGTATCGTTTTATTTTAATCTGGGCCTAGAAAACAATGTAAAATGTTTGTCACACCTATGCCAAACATTCATATTAAAAACATAGTAAGAGTTACTAGAAGAGTCTACTGAGGTGAAAGCAAAGTTCACTTTTCTGATCCACACTGATGGATCTCTCAAGAGGAACTTATTGCATCTTCATCTGTGGAGAACACACAATTGCTTATCTGTTGCTACCTCTTCTTTCACATGTATTATTATCGCAGGGACTTTTTCAGCCTTTGATAAATCAGAAGTAACTGCATGCATTTACATATAAAGTACTACGTCCAGGATCATAGAAGGAAACAGTAGTTCTGCTCATCTATCTGACCCTCCCATGAAATATAACTAAGACAGTGGTCTCTTCACAGCCAACCTCCATCTGTTTGCAATTGCAGGAAAATGCAAGATACAAAAATGTGTTGCAAAGCTGAGAATGCGTGGGTGATGATGAAGTAGTCATGCTCAGCAACAGTAGCAGAGCTATTTTTAGCCTAAAGTGGGCCAGTTATCTGCTGAAATGCAAGGCTGAAATAATAACAGTGTAAAATGTAGTAATAAGAAAGGGCATACAATACATATATAGAAAGCATAATCATTCTACTGCTAGCATTTCTATAACTATTATGAATGGCTTGTGAATAAAAGAACTTAAAATTCTGTTTTCTGGCAAAGAAGATTAAGGATTAAGCCTGGTTCCTTTATACTTTTCAGTATGTATTAGATCACCACTGTTTAAGCTTTTCCCATTAAGACCATTGCAGCATCTCCATGGTCACATGATCAAAGTTCAAAGGCTTGGAAACTGACTCATATTTATGATGGTTGCAATATCCCAAGTAATATGATCTCCTTTTGTGACCTTCAGACAGCAAAGTCAATGGGAGAGCCAGATTCAGTTAACAACTGTGTGACTAACTGAACAATTGCAGTGCTTCATTTAACAACAACTGGAGCCAAACTCACTGAACAAATATTTCACTTAACAACATAAATTTTGGACTAAATTATGGTTATAAATTGAGGACTACCTGTATTTCTGTCAAACATGGGCATAATATTATATGAATCATGAATACAATTTTCATTTATAATAGTTTATTTCAGGAAAAACAAAGTTTTGTAAACTAATTGAACTAGGCACTGTTGGCATGTTTCATATGTGCCATTATAAAATACTTCATTATTCAGCAGAAAAGTGAAATAGCAAATCAATATAAATAAAAATGTAAATGTTTGTTTGTTCAAAATCTTAAATCTCCTAAAGTTCTTCACCGATTGGTTTGAAATTTTGACACAACGTTGCATTCGAATATGTGCTTGTTTTTATATACCTATATTATATAGATGTCACACCTGTAACAGGTAAAAACAGTAAAAACATGCTTTTTTGAAAAACAGTGCCATCCGTTGGATGTTGTGGCACTACAATGGCAGGCGCAAGCCGGGTCTTTTCCCCTCAGCACGGCTGCACCAAACCCACAAGCAAAATGGCAGGAAATGTCAACCACCACAAAGTGTCCTCCTGACTAACGGAGTATGCTGTACCTTTGGCAGGGACCCCGATGCCACCTGCAGTACGGAGAACTGCAAAGATGAAGGCGGTTATACCGGCGAGCTGGGAAACCATCACTTACAACCATGGCAAAGTATCCTTGGAGGCATCCAAGGACAAACCTCTGGATGGCTGCTGGATTTAAATTATTTGGCGGCGCCAGCATCCTGGAGCCCCAGGAATGCAAACTCACTGACAACAGCCCGGGTGGAGGCCTCCGCCAATTCCACGATGCACAGCTCTCCCAATACAAACAGCAAATAGGTAAAAGTTCAAGAAAGCAATTGATTAAGTCCAAAAAGAAATGTACAGAAAGGCAACTCAGGTCTGAATCCAATTGACTGAATGAAAAGACTGGTGGGATGGAGGTAAAGTAGGGGTGACCTGAGCTACAGAGGAAAATTATGGCAGTCAGTCAAAAAATATTGTATACCCACAAGACTGAGCCACAGCAATGCGTGGCCGTGCAGCTAGTAATATATAAAAGCAAGGTAATAGATACCTGAGTGGGTTTTAAAGTGCAGTGTAACAGTAATAATAATTTATTCCTCCAATACAGTGCTAACTTCAGGGCAGGTTTCAAAACCCGTCACTACAGGTTCACTAGTGGGTGTGGGTGCACCTGCATATGCGCACAACGCTTCTGCACATGTGCAGAAACATCCGGGAAGGTGGGCGGAGCCTCCCGTCGCTGCCACTACCAGTTCGCCCGATCTGGGGCGAACCAGTAGCAACCCACCACTTGATATGGTTGTGAACTTGTATGTTCTGAGGAAGATTAGAGATATGTCAGAGGTTCAATCATACTGGACAGGCTTCATCAGACAGCTAGCTTGTTGTTGTTTGTTGTTGTCGAAGATTAAATAAATAGTTATTTATTTCCAATAACTAATATGATGAGATGTAATTACAATTATTCCTTCCCAGTCCAACTTACATTACAAGATGTTGTTGTGGAAAAAAAGCGAGTGAAGAAAAAGCAAATTGTAAATTAAATAATAGACAAATAAATCTAATTTACCAAAGAAAAGGTGTTCAATAAATTGTTATCTAATGGAATTGTTTCCTGTAAATTCCAATAATATTACTGCATTATCTAATACTTATGGAAATTTACTGAAATATTTGAATTAACTATTAATGCATTTGATAATTAATGAATTTAATTATTTTGAATTAAAGCATTATTTGTGGCAGAAGAAAACACATATTAACAGTGCTTCAAATAAGATGAGACCAAAAATAATTGTCTTGTAAACTCTGACTCATAGTATAATTCATGGCATATCATATAACTCATAGTACTTATAACAGGGTATAACATTCACTCAAACAAGCTAGTGAAGATAGATCTATTTTTAGGAACCAAAAGAGCTCTTAAATTCCTCTTCTCATAGATATGGGTGATATTTCTCCAAAGTATGACAAAACCAAACTATTGAACATGCTAATCAAAACTTCAATTTGATGAATCAGGCTATTTACTTCAGTAGGTACATTTATCTTGCAAGTTGGAGAAAAGCAGGGCATTATATAACCTTCAGCTACAATCCCACACAAGAAGATAGTTTTGCCCAATAGCAATGCAGAATTGCTAGGCTTCCCTAATATTTTTGTTCACCAGATAAAGTTTTGTTCAAAAGGCAAGTCCTTTTTTTTTTTTGTTACGACTGTTGTACATTTTGTTACAACTGTTGTACATCTTCCAAGGCCATTCTGGCCGACATGATTGAATGGGATTTTAATGACTCCTCAGAACAAAAACTTGTGTCATATTGGCAAGGGTGAAAACCTTGCAAGCTTAGTACATTTTTCATGTGGGAGAATAGTTTCAATTTACCTGCTTCTGTTGGAAAATAAAGTGTGCTTTCTTTGAATGCTAGGAATCCTGCTGTTGAGGTAAATGCTTCAACTGCTACCCGTTAATGGATCACTGGGGTTAAGTGGGAAGGAGGGCTATTTGGGCAGTACCCAAGTCTCAAAGGAAATCTCTGGCTTGATCATTAATTATTTTAACTTAGAATTTTGAAATGTTGCCTGCACCCACTCAATCTTTTATGTGTGTGTGTGTGTGTGTGTGTGTGTGTGTGTGTGTGTGTGTGTGTGTGTGTGTATTTCAAATGCCATCAGTTTTCCTTTAGGCCTTAAATGCTGAAAGGGTTCGACTTTTTCTAGATCTGTGAGGGGGTCTGTGGCTCAGCAGGCAAAGCTGTTTCCACACAGCTGTGAATAACTAATCCTAGGTTCAAACAGCTCTTGACAACCGTGATACTCCATCAGATATAAAAAGCAGGAGTTCAGCTAGTGATGTGATCATGAACCATGCCTATATGTTGGTCTGACTTTTCAAAACAGGAATCTCAGAGATTCCTCTTTAATAACACTTATTGAGATGAACGGGATGAGGTTACAAAAATTTCAACAACTGAACTATTTTCACTCATGAATCTTGTAAACATTAGAGAAGATACTTTCTTACTTTATTTTTAACAGGTTTTTGATCAATTGATAAAGAAATGGTTACTGATGACAGGAAATTTTGGATTGTACATAACAGTTCCTTGACTCATTATCAGTTCCTTTCAATGATGGTGCCAGTGGCTGCAACTTTGCTTTCTAGCAACTTTTCATTGAATTTACTTTAATTATAATCATTCTTTTACAAAAGTTGAAACCGGAAGTCTAATGGGACTTAAATAAGAACTGACTTTTGAATGTAAAAATCTATTCATTGTTTTTTATATGTTGCCTAGAATAAATGTAAGCATCCCAATGCAATTGGAACATAAGCAGGATTTTTTAATAGAATAGAATTTATTGGCCAAGTGTGATTGGACAGGCAAGGAATTTGCCTCTGGTGTATTAGCTGTCTGTGTACCTACAAGCAACAAGTGATAAATCATGATCATAATCATCATAAAATACATTTATCATAAATCATAAGATACAGCATTTAGTGATAGTCATCGGATACTAAATAAACAATCAACATAAATCATAAGTAGGATACTAAATAAAACAATTAATATAAATTGTAAGATACAAGCAACAAAGTTACAGTCATAAGAAGATATGGAAATGGGTAATAAGAAAGGTGAGAAGGATGATAGTAATAAAGCCTCACTAAGTGGTTGACAGTGTTGTGGGAATTAGTTGTTTAGCAGAGTGATGGCATGAGGGCAAAACTGTCTTGTGTCTAGTTTTGGTATGCAATGCCTAAAGCATTGCCTTGAGGGAAGAAGTTGAAAGTTTATGTCCAGGATATGAGGGGAGTGGTGGGTTCCTCCTGGTTCAGCCCGGTTCCGCCGAGCCAGTAGTTGTGACAATATGACATCACCGAATAGGTTCTGCCACCCCTGCACCCCCACCCCCTCATTAGTCTTACCTTTTATTTGGCCCCACTCCCAAACTGTTGCTGCCTCCTGAGTCCCAGCTGATTGGCTAGAAGGAAAAAAACTGTTTAACCTCTTGCCACGGGGCTTCAAAGAGCCGCCCTATAGCTGATCAGTGTAAAAGGCAGTGTAAAAGGCAGTGCCTGCAAAAATAAATGGGTAGACCAGTGCCTCCAAAAACAAATGAGGAGACCAGTGCCTGCAAAAATAAATGGGTAAACCAGTACAGCTCTGCAAGCAGTTAAAAGCCTGGTAGACCAGTACCTCTGCTAAATCCTAAAGAATTGTCACATGACCATCAAGCCATGCCCACAAAATAAGCCACACCCACAGAACCAGTAGTAAAAAAATTTAGAACCCACCCCTGGCCTGTAGATATTTTCACAGCCCTCTTTCTGGTTCATGCAGTATTCAGGTCCTCAATGGAAGGCAGGCTGGTAACCATTGTTTTTTTCTGCAGTTCTAACTATCCATTGAAGTCTGTGTCTGTCTTGTTTGATTGCAGTGTCGAACGAGGCAGTTATAGAGGTGCAAATGACAGACTCAATAATTCCTTTGTAGTTCTTCGTAAAGTCTGAGCTTTCTTTTTATATATATATTTTATTTTATTTTTTGAAACAAAAACATAAAACACATCTTTTCAAAGTGAAGCTTTTGCTCTGGTCACATATTAAAGCAAATCATTAACAAATCTTATTTTTCAATTAACACAACTAAATATTTTAAACAAGTATTTCCCTCAAATCTGTCTATCTAACTCTGCCATTATCCCCAAAAACCCGTTACCTTAAATCCTAATCAATTATCAATCCATTTTTCTCTTTCATTTGCTTAGATGGATATATTTTAGCAATATAACCCATACAATTATATTAAACATTCCAAAAATATTTAATTTCAACATTTTGTTTCTAACTATTAGACTCAAAATTTATACTCTTTATTTCTATTATTAAACCTAACATTCATTTTATCTTAACTATCACTTTCGACATACACCTTCTCACTTTAATTAGGTTGTTATTAGGGAGACCTTCAGTCCGCGGGAGGTCACTGTTCCCCAGATAGACCGGTGTGAGAACCTCCTCATAAAATGGGGTCCGCAGGGGCAGTTGGGCCTGTTGATTGCATACCTATCTCCCAGCTGCGTAACAATGACCCTGCCTGGGCTGCTCGATGCCCTGTCAGGGTTGGTGGTGGAGTTCCCCAGACTTATTGTACTGGGGAACTTCAACCTGCCTTCCCTGGGCGGGTTGTTGGGAGTGGCTCAGGACTTCATGGCTTCCATGGCAGCCATGGACCTGACCCAGATTATTCAGGGCCCGACTCATTAGGGGGGCACATACCCAATCTTGTTTTTATCTCGGAACAGGAGCGGGTTGAGTTTGGTGGGAGAGAATCTGCTATTTACCCCTGTCATGGACCAATCACTATCTCCTTCGGCTAGGCTTCCAGTATGCAACCCCACCTCACTGGGATAAAGGACTGACCACCTGGTTCCACCCCAGGTGCCTAATGGACCAAGACAGGTTCCAGGTGGAGCTGGGGACGATACCTCTCTCTCTCTCCCATACCCCGGCTGTGACCCTGGTGGATGTCTGGGATAAGGCAGCCACCAAGGCTCTTGACTTGGTCATACCTTTGTGGCCTCTGAATCGACGCAGAACCCGGTTGGCTCTGTGGTTTAAGGGGGAGCTCTGGGAGATGAAGCACTGGAGTAGAGACCTAGAAAGCTGTTGGAGAGCCAGTCATCCCAAATCTGACCATGTACAGCTAAGGTCATTTACATGATCTTACCTAGTGGAGATGGCGGCAGCGAAGCAACATTACTTCTCGGCCCTTATCTTGTCTGCAGATAATCACCCAGCTGCCCTGTTTAGGATGTCCCGCTCCCTCCTGAATCAGAGGAAGTGGGGAGTCCCTCTGCAAGAGAAGTTTAGTCAGCATCTGCTGGACAAGATCGCTCAGATTTGGGTTGGCTTGGCTTCCAACTAGGCAGGGTCAGACGGTGGGGAGTCGGCGGGTCTTGTCATCTAGGAGAAGTTCGATCCCATCACTCTGAAGGACAGGACAGGATCATGGGGAAACTGAGTGCGACCACATGTATATTGGGCCCGTGCCCCTCCTGGCTGGTTTATTTGGCTCGGGAGGTGTCACGTGATTGGATCCAGGCAGTGATAACTGCTTCATTGGGCGAGGAAAGCTTTCCTGCCACCTTGAAGGAGGTAGTGGTTAGGCCCCTCCTCAAGAAAACTGCCTTGGACCCAGCTGTTCTGAATAACTTCTGTCTGGTCTCCAACCTTTGCTTTCTTGTGAAGGTTGTTGAGAGCATGGTGGCACGTCAGTTCCCGATGGCCCTGGATAAAGGGGAATACCTCGATCCATACCAATCGGGTTTCAGGCCTGGCTACAGCATGGAGACAGCATTGGTCATGCTGGTGGATGATCTCTTGAGGGCCTGGGGCAGAGGTTATTCTTCTGTTCTAGTCCTATTAGATCTTTCGGCAGCTTTTGATACCATCAACCATGGTATCTTGCTGTGACGTCTTGAGGGGTTAGGAGTGGAAGGCACTGTTTTGCGGTGGTTCTCCCCTTACCTTTTGGGTTGTACACAAGCAGTGTTGACAGGGGAGCAGAGATCGGCCATGAGACCCTCACTTGTGGGGTGCCCCAGTGGTCGGTCCTCTTGCCTCTTCTGTTCAACATTTATATGAATCCACCAGGTGAGATCATCTGTAGTTTTGGGGTGAGGTATCATCAGTACTCTGATGATACCCAGCTTTTAATATCCACCCTGAACCAGCACAGTGATGTCCTCGATGTGTGATGTCCCAGTGCCTGGAGGCAGTACGGGTCTGGATGGGGAGAACAGGCTTCAGCTCAACCTTACCAAGACCAAGCGGCTATGGGTACCGTCATCCCAGTCCGATCTAGAGGTTCCATCTTTGTCTATAGGGGATGAGGTGTTACCCCCGGTAGACAGGGCATGCAATTTGGATGGATTCATGGTTGAATTCTCTTGGATTCACGGTTGAGTTTAGAAAATCATATAACAGCCCTGACCAGGGGGGCATTTTCCCAGGTCTGCCTGGTGCACCAGTTGCGCCCTTATTTGGACCGGATGCCCTACGCACAGTTACTCATATGCTAGTCACCTCCCGTATTGACTACTGCAATGGTCTCTACCTAGGGCTGCCCTTGAGGACCATCCGGAGGCCTCAGCTGGTACAGAATGCAGCCGCGTGGGTCATGATGGGTGGTTCCCGATACACCCAAGTTACACCTCTCCTGTGCGACTTGCAGTGGTTGCTAGTTGCCCTCCGGATGAGATTCAAGGTGCTGGTGATGACCTATAAAGCCCTACATGGCTTAGATCCAGGATATTTGTCAGACCATCTGCAACCAGCAATAGCTCCCCATCGCCTGGTGGGTTCTCACAGGGAGGGCCTACTCAGGGTGCCATGGACTAGACAGTGTCAACTGGCGACCCCTAAGGCAGAGCTTTCTTTCTGAGTGCTCCCACCCTCTGGAACATGGTTGTTCAGCCTGGACTGGGGGAGGGGGTTAACATGTATTTTAACATGCTTTTATTGGATAGTTTATTGTTGTGAGCCACCATGAGTCCTGCGGAGATAGAGTGGCATATAAATAAAATAAAAATAAATAAATAAATTATCCCACCTCATTTTATATTTTCCTAAAGAAACCTAGCATTATTGTCTTTATCTTTGTTGTTAAACTAATCATTTTTATTTCTTGACTTTTAAACACAGCATAAACATTTATTTTGGCTGTTCAACACAGCATATCCTTTTATTTTTTGGCTGTTACACAACATGTCCTTTCTTGTTTGGCTGTTCAACACAGCATATTAATTTCTATTTTTTGGTCATTACGTGGCATATTCCATTTTTTGGCTGTTAAACACAGCATATTTATTTTTGTGGGGATTTTTTTGGCCGTTACATGGCCAATTCAGTTTTGTTTTGGCTGTTACACACCATATTCATTTTGTTTCGCTGTTCAACACAGCATATTGTTTGGCTGTTAAACACAGCACATTCATAGTTGACGCATTAATATGCACATTTCAATCTCTACTTAAACCTTTCTTTGTTGCTTCCATTTATCTATGCATTGCTTTTTCACGTAATCTAATTTTTCTGTATCCTTTTTTATGACATTCATGACATTTTAACATTGAGACATGGTTCTTGCTTAAAACATATCTTTAACTGTATTTATAAATTCCTTTTAACATTTTCAATTAATCATATTTATCTTTATTCTTTTCCTTAACATTTTGACATTAAAACAGTTCTTGCATCTAGCATATCTTTACATGTATTAATTAATTTCTTTTAACATTCTTGATTTCTATAAAAACCTGCCTTTTATTATTACAATCCCTTTTTACTTTATTTTATTTTTAATCACTTTATCTTCATTTCCTTATCTGCAAACGTATATTTCCTTCCATTTTCCAAATTTTTAATTTTGTTCCTCATAAATCAAGTTAATTCTCTTTTCTTATTTTTATTCTGGATATGATATATCAAATCTTTTTCTTTTGAGGCTGCACTTAATCCTTCTTCTATTCCTGCACCAGCATTTAAGTTATTATTTCAACTGTAGGAGTTCCATTGTAAATTTCTTTTCTTTTCACCATAATCAAACTGTCTGCAAACAGGAAAGAAAAATTCTCCTCCACAGAGTTCAGTAATTTTTATCTATACAATTCAAAGTTTTCCATAACAAAGGGAAATTACAAAGTTCCTCTTTATGCTAGATGGTGTCTCTCTGTAATCCACATTTTCTATTAGTCATGCAAGACTCCATTTTATTTATTATTATATAACTATAATAATCCAAATTATTTCTTCTTCTTTTGATTAAAAAGTATCAAAACTTCTTTTTTCTTTTAAAAATCCAATTCAAAATTTTAAAGTGTTTAGTCTTTTAACTAAACTCCAGATTTAACTAATCTCCAGATTAGTTCTCTTAGTTTTGTTCCAAAATTAATTGTTTCTCAGGTTTTTATCTCTTTAAAGTTGTAGTTTTAAAAAATTTGCAAGGCCCCTTTGTTGCATAGCCACTGTTCTGGCCTAGGAGTCTTCTAATTATTAATAATGCTCCAAATGTTATTGCAAGCCTGGCTGTTGTCACTCACCTGGCTTCAAAGAGCTCCGTTTTTCTCCGCTTTCCTCCAGCACTTTTCTTGCCCGGTTGTCCCAGCTTGGCCCGCTGCCACTGACTCATAGAAGGTTCCCACCAACCTCCAAGGAACTTGCCTGGTCCTCTCAGTCGTTGAGGTACCCCTCTTCTTCCCCTGTCCCTGCAAGATGGGTTTGGTCCGAAGACCAATCAGCGGCAGTTCGGCAGCTGGGTTTTCACGCCACTCTCAGAGCCTGCTATTTCCCTGACTGTCTCGCCGCGACGCCAAACCGGAAGTCCCATGAAGTCTAAGCTTTCTGAGTTGGCACAGGAAGAACATTCTTTGTTGTGCTTTTTTGATGATATTTTTCATGTTAGGTGTCCATTTTAAATGTTTAAGACTGAAGGTGTCTACTGTTGATACTGTGTTGTCTAGTATCATAAAAGGTGGTAGAATAGGAGGGCTTCTCCTAAAATCTACTATAATTTGTACAGTTTTTAGTGTGTTCAGTTCAAGATTGTTTCAGCTGCACAACAAGGCTAGTTCTTCAATTTTCTGTCTGTATGCAGATTCGTCATTGTCTCGAATGAGACCAATTGTATCATATGCAAACTTCAGTATTTTAACAGAGGGATCCTTTGATTATTGGTATAGAGAGAGAAGAGAAGTGGAGACAGCACAGAGCCCTGACAGACCCCTGTTCTACTTGTACAGGTATCTCATGTGATTTTGACTAGCTTCACCTGCTGCTTTCTTTCTGTTAAAAAGTGTATGATCCATATACAAATTTGATCACTCATGACTAGCTGAATCAGTTTAGTTAAAAGAATATCTGATGGTATTGAATGCTGAAGTGAAATCTACAAAAAGAACCCTTCCATAGGTCCTTGGAGATTCAAGAGGTTGTATGATGTAGTGCAGAGCCATATTAACAGCATCATCTGCCAATCTATTTGCTCAGTAGGCAATTGCAGACGATCTAACAGCATATCTATGATGGTTTTCAGAAGGCACTAATCTTTCAAAGATTTTCATAAACTATGGATGTCAGAGTTACCAGTCTGTAGTTATTCAGTTCCTTGATGGAGGGTTTATTTGGCACTGGGATGATAGTAGAGCACTTGAAGCAAGAAGGAATATAACACATCTCTACTGATTTATTAAAGATGTGGTTGAAGATGGGAGCCAGTTGGTCAGCACAAGCTTTCAAGCAAGAAGAAGTTACTTTGTCTGGGCCTGGTGCTTTTCCACGCTTTTGTCTATGAAATAGATCCTGTACATCTTTTTCTGTGATCACCAGAGGTGGAGGGATAAAAGGGATAGGAGAGATGTAGGAGGCTTGGCTATTGTTGGTACATTTGAGATGGAGATGGTGGTGATAGTTGACAGTGGTTTCCTCTCAAGCCCACAGAAAAACACATTCAAGTCATCTGCCAGTTGTTGATTTCCTTCAGCATGAAAAGGAGGTTTGCTGTAAACAGTGATTTTTTAAGACTTTTCCACATATTTGTTAGTTTTGCACACATTTACTGGTTCATTTGTTGAGAGCTAATTCCTCAGCTATTCAGAGTAGCTTCTTTTTGCTGCTCTGATCCCTCTTGTTAATATATTTCTGGCCTAATTGTACAGCATTCTATCTTCTTTCCTGTAGGCTTCCTCTCTGGCATGATGGAGCTGCTCGAGTTCAGCTGTGAACCAAGGCTTGTTGTTACTATTCGTATTTGTAGGTTTCTGGTTGGCACACATAGATCTTCACAAAAACTAAAATATGCTGTTACAGTATCTGTGAGTTCACCCAAGTCTGCAGAAGTATCTTCGAAAATGTTCAATCAAGACAAGCCTGTAGCTTTAATTTTATCTCCTCATTCCAAGATTTCACTGATTTAATTGTTGGTTTTATGGTTTTAAGCCTTTGTTTATAGACAAGTACAGGGTGAATCATATAATGATTAGAGTGTCCCACAGTTGCTCGTGGTAAAGAGTGATAAGCATCTTTTAATGTTGTGTAGCAGTAGTCTAAAGAATTCTTGCCGCTAGTAAGACAGTTGACATTCTGAAAGTATCTTGGTAGCTCTTGGTTTAAGTTAGCACTATTGAAATCTCCTAACACAATGAGAAGTGAATCTGGGTATTTCTCTTCAATCCATATAATCTGGTCAGATAGAGTTTGTAATGCATTGTTTATGCAAGCTTGTGGAGGAATATACATTGCAAATTGTAGAAAACTCTAATGGATAATAAAACAGTTGCAATTGATAGTTAATATCTCTAAGTCTACATCACAGAATTTAATGATGCTACATTTTTACATTATTGGTTGTTGATATAAAAGCAGAGACCCCCTCCCTTCTTTTTATTGGATGTTTATGCAATTTTGTCTGTCTTCTGTATCTGAAACCCTGGTCTATGCAAGCTGTTATCATCAATCAATTCATTTAGCCAGGTTTCAGTGAAACAGAGAGCTGCTGAGTTGTAAAAAACAGAGTTGCATCTGTTTAAAAGAAGTAGTTTATTAGCAAATGAGCGTCAAAAAAGAGTGAAAGAAGAGGGGGTTTAATTGCATTTTTCCTTAGTCTATTCAAAATTTCTGCTCGCTTATGCTTTCTTCTCCATCATGTTTTCCTTTTGTTTTCATTTTTCCATTGTTCAGAGAGAAGGGGCGTTGGTCCTACCTGACACGCACCTTCTCGTTGGGTGGAGACAGCAGCCAGGAGTGGGTTGAGCTCATGCCAATCAGATAAGGACTGAGCCTGTCAAAGCTAAATCCCGCCCCTAGCACGGGGCTTCCCAGCTTTGTGAAGGATGAAGACAGGCTAAGTGTGGAAAACAACAAAAAAACAATTAAACAAATAATTAAATCGTCCAGACCTTTAGGGTGGGACTGGCTGCTGTCTCCACCCAACGAGAAGGTGCGTGTCAGGTAGGACCAACGCCCCTTCTCCATTGTGAGGTGGAGACAGCAGCCAGGAGTGGGACATACCTAAGATTAACGTCCCAAATTCAGGGGGGGAACAGTCTGGACAAACGACTCTCCATCACCCATAATCCTCTGAAGCACTCTTCGTCCAAATGAAGCTTCAGCCGATGCAAATTGGTCGATCTTATAATGATGAATAAACGGAGATGGTGAAGTCCATGTAGCCGCTCTGCAAATTTCAAGTAGAGAAGCTTGAGTGGCCCAGGCTGCGGAAGTTGAAGCACTTCTCGTTGAATGAACAGTTACTGCAGAAGGTGGAGTAAAGGATTGAAGTTCATATGCAGAAGCAATGGTACACCTGATCCAACGACCAATTGTGGAAGAGGATACTTTGGAACCCAATGACGCAGGAAGAAATGACACAAAAAGAGATTCGGATCGACGAATTTCAGCCGTTCGTGTAAGATAAATATGAAGAGCTCTACGAACATCCAACGTATGCCATTTTCGTTCCAAGGGATGTGCAGGATTCGGACAGAAGTTTGGCAAAATCAACTCCTGCAAACGATGAAAAGTCGAATTGACTTTCGGCATGAAAGTGGGATCCAGCCTAAGAATCACACGGTCCTCATGAAAAATACACAGATCGCTCCTCATTGACAAAGCCGCTAACTCTGAAATGCGGCGAGCAGATGTGATTGCCACTAAAAAGGATACTTTGAATGACAGCAGTCGTAGACTGGCCGTTTGTAAAGGTTCAAAGGGAGGATCAGTGAGTGAGTTCAACACAATGGTTAGGTCCCAAGTGGGATATCTGTGTACAGGAGGTGGACATAAATTAGAGGCTCCTCGAAGGAAACGCTTAACTAGAGGATGGTGTGATAAAGGATGAAGGTCGTTGAGTGATAACAATGACGAGATTGCTGCCACCTGTCGTCGTAAAGTGTTAGGTGCAAGTCCCATATGTAATCCTGCCCTCAGGAACCTCAGAACATGTGTTACAGAAGCTTTAAGAGGAACAATGTTTTGAGAATAGCACCAGTCACAGAACGCCTTCCACGTGGCAGAATAAATTCTATTTGTGGAAGGACGACGAGAAGCCTGTATTATACTAATTACATCAAGCGGGACATCGTAGCGCTGGAGTTCGTTCCGCTCAACCGCCAAGCGGTCAGCTGTAGCCACTGCGGGTCCGGATGTAGAATTTGTCCCTGGCTGAGACAATCGGTCGGACAAGGCAGCTTCCACTGAGGAGACACGGATAAGTTCATCAGGTCGGAGAACCATGCTCTCCGAGGCCAGTGAGGAGCTATCAGAATGACCTCTGCCTGTTCCCAGACAATTTTTCGTAGAACCCTCTGAAGAAGAGGGATCGGAGGGAAGGCAAACAGGAGGCCGGGAGGCCATGGAGAACGTAGAGCATCTACAGCTTCTGCTTGAGGAACACTGTACCGGGAGAAGAATCTGGGTAGCTGAGCGTTTTCTGTGGACGCGAAAAGGTCTACCACCGGTACCCCGAAGCGATTTATCAGTTGCTGAAATATACGTGGATGAAGGTGCCATTCGGCTGGGTCCAGCGACTGCCGACTCAGCCAGTCCGCTTGAATGTTCGACTCCCCCGAGATGTGCTCCGCTCTTAGAGAGAGTAAATGACGTTCCGACCATTGACAGAGTTGTTTGACTTGCGACATCAGCGACTGAGACCTGGTGCCCCCCTGACGATTTATATGAGCCTTCGTGGAGACGTTGTCGGTTAGGATCAACACATGAGTGCCCATTACCAGATGAAGGAAGGCACGAAGAGCAAGCACAACTGCACGGAGCTCTAGCCAATTTATGCTCCGTGAAGATTCTTTGGGTGACCACCTGCCCTGGGCCACCTGAGTCTCGCAATGGGCACCCCATCCGAACTTGCTGGCATCGGTGGTGACAACCACCCAGTGTCTGTCCAGGAAAACACAACCCTTGGAAATGGCCTTGGAGCGCCACCATCGAAGGGACGCAATCACCTCCCTGGGAATGGAGACTCTGGTCGACAAGGTTCCTTTCCCCGCCTTCTGTAAAGGTAAAAGAAACCACTGAAGGTCCCTCAAGTGGAATCTGGCCCAGGAAACTATATCTATTGTCGAGACCATCTTTCCTAATAATTTAGAAAGGAGTAAGGGAGATGCCCGCTTATCCTTAATGACCATAGTCACCATAGAATTTAAACTCTTTTGGCGTTCCTCGGATAAATATACCTTGCCCTCAACCGAATCAATGAGGGCTCCTAAGTGGACAATCCTAGTAGAAGGAGTTAGGTGACTTTTTTCTACATTAATCGAAAACCCATGGGTCGAAAGAGTTTGAATGGTAAGAGCCAGGTCTGCCCGGGCCTGAAGGAGAGATGAAGACATAATTAAAATGTCATCCAGATAACACTGGAGACGTATAGATTGTATTCTAAGAGAAGCTGCTAGGGCTGCTAAAATCTTAGTGAAAGTACGTGGAGCTGAGGACAGGCCAAAAGGAAGAGCCCTATACTGAAAATGTCTCCCTTCGTAACAAAAACGAAGGAATTTTCTATGGGCAACTCTCATAGGAATATGGAGATAAGCTTCGGTTAAATCAATGGAACAGAGGAGATCGCCCCTCCGAATGCCGTCGAGAATGGATTTCAAAGATTGCATTTTGAACCTTCTATAGACAACAAACTGGTTCAAACGCTTAAGGTCCAGAATTGGTCTCCACCCACCCGAGGATTTAGGTACAAGGAATACCCGGGAGTAGAAACCTTGTTCCCATTCTGCCGTGGGAACCGGCTGAATAGCCTTAATGCTTAGGAGGTGGTTAATAGCCGAATCCATAAGAAATCTACGCTCAGGACTACTCGACCTGGGACAGCGGATGAAGGAAGAAGGAGGGGTGGAGACAAATTCGATGGCCAGGCCAGATCTAATAGAGGCCAGGACCCAGCAATCAGAAGTAGTGTGTTCCCACGTAGCGGCGAAAAGGCCCAATCTGCCGCCCACGGGAGGACTCGGAACAATACTAGCGACGGAGACGGAAGAAGCGACCCCCTCCCCCTCGAAAGGGCCGTTTAGCAGTGGGGAATCTACCTCTGCCCGATCTATCCTGAAATCCCCTTTGTCTAGGAGTAAAATTAGTCATACCCCGAGATGGGCCTGGACCTCCTTCAGAAGAACGAAGTTGACTACGAGGAGGATAAGGTGAATATCTGAACTCCCCCCTACGAAAAACAGTGGGTAAGACTTTACGTTTGTCTTTAGTTTCAATTAAAAAGGCCTCCAAGGGCTCCCCAAATAATTTCTCCCCCAGGAAAGGTACAGAAGCCAAACGCCATTTATGTCGGGTGTCAGAAGACCAATGACGAAGCCAGACCAGGCGACGAGCTGCAATAGTTGAGGCTAAAGACTTGGATGCAAAACGCACAGCATTCAACGTCGCATCAGCAGAGAACTGGACCGCTGCTACTATTTTGTTGATGTCTTGTCGTAACTTGGGATCAGTTGTAGACAGTTTTTCCTGAAGCTGACTTAGCCAAAGAAGAGTTGAACGATTGAAAAATGATGCTGTAGAAGCCGAACGAATCGCCCATGCAGCAGCCAAATGGGCTCTTTGTAAAACTTGTTCAGATCGACGCTCCTCAGACGAAGGTTCTCCTCCGAATCCCCAGGAACGGTAGAATGAGAAAGTAATGCTGCTACTGGAGCATCAACGGTGGGCACCTGAAGCAGAGTAGACAATTCATTGGAAACGGCGAAATTCTTCCGATCTATGGTAGTTGGCACAGGAGCTGAAGTAGGAGAGGACCATTGCTTACGTATAACGTCTAAAAAGAGAGGAGGAGTTGGTATCGACGTTACCGGTTTAGGAGGTTCCGTAAATAAGGGATTTAGCGTACCTTCAGTTGTAGTCTGTTTGGGATGAGAGGCATCTCCTAACTTAGATGCATTAACAGCCTTAAATAGGAGAGATTTGAATAAGGCTTGAGGAAATAACCCCGTAAATGAAGGTTGCTCCGGAGGAAGGTCCTCGTCCTCCGACAACTGAGGCTCTGGAACCTCAGGATCAACATCGAGTGATGGACGACTCTCAGCAGGAGGAGAAGGAGAACGAGAGTTCACTAGAGATAATACATCTTCTCTCTCCACATCTTCCGAAGAATCGGAAGCGTGAGATGCAACTGAAATGGCTGAATTGTGAACAGAACGAGACGATCTGTTCGCAGCTAAAGATTGTTGTACAGCCAACGTGATCATTCGTTGAATGTCCTCTGGCCGCAGGACCGTATGAAATTGGTCAGAAGATGGTCTCATTTCCAGAGGAACACACGCTGGAACAGATTGAGGAGGAACTTGTGAGGAAGGAGTAGGTGCCATCAAATCTTGCACCTGACTAGGCCCCCAGAGGCTCTCAGTATGAATGTCTACAGGGCAATCCTGCAGAGAGATCTGATCCGAAGCAAGTGGTGAATGAATGGCTTCCACCTCTGGAATCATGGGTTCAGGACACGGAGAAGAAGGGTCTAGATTATTATTTCTGGAGCCCAATGTTTTAGAAAGAGTATCCTTGCTCTGTTCAAGACTTAACTTTGGTAATGAAGGACCCTTACTGGTAACACGGGACTTCCTGGATTTTACAGTTCCCGCAGAGGCAAGATTCTGAACAGGATTGGTCTCTGATTCCAACTGAGCAGAAATAGATTGTTGTTGCACAGAGGCCTTGCGGCCATGTTTACTTTTGTCTGTTGCCTTAGGCATATTGATGTCGGGATTGCAGGAACTGGTGCTCAAAAATTTGATGCACCCAAAATGGCTGCCTGATCTGAATAATTATGCCCAACAAAATGGCCGCCGTTGGACCTCACTCAGAGAAATTGTAAAAATATAGTTTGACACAATTGACAGCGTCCCTTCAGCAGAGAATATAGAATTAACTCCACAATAAAAAGAAAGAGCCCTAAATATTGGGCGTAAATACAGGGAGAGCAAAAGTCTTGCCTCAATATATCTGCCAAGCCTACAATTAACGGGAGCGCAAAAAACTCCACAGATAAGACTGGCCAAACAGAGCTCCTTTGAAAAAGATGGAGTGAAGTCAAAAAGGACCTGCTAATAAACAAAGGCCCACAAGACAGCTGAGGCAGGCTGTGGCGAAACAAACTTATTAATTAAAAAGGCTTGAAAGCTCTCGCAAATTGCCTGGATGTAAAACAGCGATGACAGCCAGCTGAGAGGAACGCGAGCAGCTTCGTTATAAACGAGAAGCACTTCGCTCGATTTACAGCTGATTAAGTTAGCGCTCCACAATTGGAAACAAATAACGTTAAAGATCCTGCAATTAAGCAAGGACCGACAACAGCCTAGGCAAGAAGGTAACGGGCAGATTTAAAGGAAAGGGAAAGTGCTTCCCCTTTAAATTTAAACTGTCATTCAAAATGGCGGCGCTTGTTAATAACGGGAGCGCAGAAACTCCACTTATAAAAAGGAACAATTTTGAGCTAAGAAAAGCTGCCGCTAATCGTAAATAAGACAATTTGACTCCCCAAGGGAGCGCTACGCTCCACCAACCCCCACTTACTGACCAGTGAAAGGGTGATTCTGCAAGTCCAAAGGGGAGAAACAGGTAAGATGATAAAACACCTCACTTTAAAACTAATCAGTCATCCAGTATGCAAAGGAAGGTCAAAGTCACTGTCCAAATAATCAAAGCCAGAAAAATCCGAAATGTATAGACTATAGGAAAAAAAGGGTGAAGGAGAACAATTCCACACAACCGTCCAGTCTGAAGGACTGAGCAAAGCTGGGAAGCCCCGTGCTAGGGGCGGGATTTAGCTTTGACAGGCTCAGTCCTTATCTGATTGGCATGAGCTCAACCCACTCCTGGCTGCTGTCTCCACCTCACAATGGAGAACTGCCAATTCCTTAATGAGAACCACTTCTTCATTTGTAAAGATGGGGGGGGGGCAGGTATAGTCACAGAAAGCTGCCCATTAAAATAACCTTTGTTTGATGCTGAATAGTTGATCTCTTGAATATGAAATATGAAGTGAATCACAGAGAATAATAATAATAATAATAATAAAACTATCATAAAGCATTTCACCAAGGCTGCTGTTGGCGGTGCCATCTTGAGGTGGAATTTCTGCTTAAAGTACTATGCAAATATATGCAAAAGTCATTGAAAATATTTCTGCTCAAAAAATCCAGAATTTTAGTTTAGGTGTGTCACATGGAGATCTGAAACATGTTATAACTAGTTCAACTTAAAAGCTAAGACCTTATATTATAGCAAACCCCCAAATTACTTGATCCTTTAAATCACCAAGAAATCACTAAGAGATAAGCTTGGGTTAGAAGACAACTTTGCTTTCTATACTTTTTAAGGGAATTTAAGTAGAGATTCCCAAAGAGAAAGAGAGAGTATATATTTGAATTTGTAAATTTCTAATGAGAGATTTTTAAATTCCTTCATTTTATAGTGCTAACTGATTATGCACTTGGCCAAACAGAGAATAATGATATTTAAAATGAAATATATATTGGACTTAGAAACAAAGACTAGATAGGTTGAGAGCAATTGCCCAGGAAGTAAAGCATGACATAATATAAATTCTAAGGACAGCATCATCCTATTTATGAAATACAGATGGTGATAAAAATGTGTTTTTTTAAAAAAAACAAATGCTGCCCTAGTTCTTTATTTCCTGCTACTAGGAATACTTCCATACTAACCTTTCTTATTTCCCATTTTTATTCCTCTTTCTTTTCTCTACTATAATTTCAAAGACAACTACTTGCAAAAGACTGGTAATTGCAGAGAAGAGAGAAAAGTTAGCAATGAAGTAGAATCATCAAGCAAAGATTCGTCCATAAGGCTCCTGATTAACTCTGATATTCTTAAAATATTTAACGGTAGGAGTGAGACAAAACTCTTAAACACAGTATCGTTAAATTTGCAAAAGATGCCAAAATAGGGGAATTCTTAAATCTGCAAGTATTCATACTATTTTAATCTTGACAGAAATGGAAAGAGGTTGGCAGAGGAGCATGGTGCATAATAAATATTAAATATAACAAAAAGCATTAGATTCAGATAGAAATAATGCCCCAAAGTAAATGTATCCTGAATTACAACAAAAATGTAATCTCAGATATGCTAAATTAGTCAATACTAAACAATATCAATGAATTTATATGGACTTTTAGTATGTTTTAACTCACTGTATTGTTATTGGTTTTAAATTGGCTGTTCACCGCCCTGAGTCCGGAAGGAGAAGGGCGGTATAGAAATTTGATTAATAAATAAATAAATAAATAAATAAATAAATATCTAAATTCTGTGGTTCACTAATGCCTGCTGAAAAAAGGACAAGATCTTGTCCTTGTTTGCATTTAGAAAATATGTTAGCATAATGGAAACAACTAATATTCAAGGTTTGTGAGCCCACCAATCATCTATCCTTGATTAAATGATTAAGTGCTGTCACTTTCCAATCAATGTCTCATTTTCAAAGGGTAAATAATTCTGCAGTGTTTCTGCATTGTAATTGGAATGTCAGATTAGTCACGATTGTTCATTTTTTGTAATTTTCCTATTTTGACAGAGCTAAGTACAGCTTGGCTTGCTAGGATGGCTGAAAATTGTAGTTTATTTAAATATCTATGAGATACATATTCCATTGTAACCCAAATAGTTATATGGAGATCTACCTTAATTTTATTTTCACAAGAACCCTATCAAGATAGTCTGCCTTAAGTCTATGTACAGTACTCTCTTGTGAATTTCTATGGAGATGATCCTGCATCTCTCCAACTCTTAACCATTTCTTTACACTTGTTCTCAATATAATTCTGCTATAATACATTCTTACCCATGATATATTTCATCAGTATATGTCTTATCCTTCATACACTTTGACTGATGGTTTAGTGATTGACAGTAGTGGATTTCATTTACCTTCGCTACCCTGATGACATCTGGGCAAGTTGGCAGAGACTCCCACTGCCACTACTACTCGTTCGCCCAAACCAGGGCGAACCGGTAGAAACCCACCACTGGTTTAGAACCAGTGGGACTGGTTAAGACCATTAGTTTTGAGTTCACACATAATAATATGTAAATAAGGAATTAACATAATATATCAACTTAGTTATCGGTTAACAAAAAATCAATAAAATGTACTCTACTTAAAATATAACAGTATATAAAAACATCATGTTACCAAATGCCAGGAAAACTAGGTCAATTTGCACGAGTAAAGTGACAATAGTAGATAATATTTTCTAACAATGATAAAAAATAGTTGTTACACTGAACTTAAATTGTTGCTTATTTTCTAGGATCTTACCCAATAACTCAAGTACAAAATGTAGGTGAATCAGATTGCTTTATTCATCAATGTTTCCATTACAGGTAATCATCTGGAAGTGCATCTGGATCCCTGGGTCACACCTTTTATACCTGGAAGGCGGAGTCAAGGTAAGGAGGGACCAGGGGAGGGTCTGGCTGGGTAGGTGGGAGTAACTCTTGCCATGCCATGGGGAACAATGCTAGGCATTTTTATGCAACAAATCCCCCTCTAAATGCCTAGCACTTGGGCCAGTGTGTGTGTCTTGTGTATGTATGCATAGCTGTGAGGTCAGGTAGGCATGCTGTTTATTTTGCAGGGATTTGGTCAGAATGTCAGCGATTTGTTCAGAGGTTTCGCAGTGTATTGCCTTAATGAACCCAATGTTCGTTAACTGCCTGACATGCTTGTGCTTAATGTCGATATGTCTGGACCTCTGACCCACTGTGTCTGCCATGGATATGTCTATGGCTGCCTTGTTGTCCTCGTGTATTATTATCAGGTAGGCTGGTTCGGCCCAGATGTTGTTGAGCAGGTCGTCGAACCAGGTTAGGTTGTTGGCTGCCTTGGAGAGACAGATGTACTCTGCCTCTGCTGTGGATGTGGCCACCAAGTTTTGTTTGCCAGTGTACCAGTGTACCGGGCAGCAGTTGATGAGGAATATATAGCCGGATGTGCTTTTCCGGCTCTTGGTATCGCCTGTCCAGTCAGCGTCGGCGTAGCAGGTTAAGATTGGTTCCTTGGATATCTCTGGCTCTAGGTTTAGGTAGGCATTCATGCTATGTTTTAGGTATCTGAGCACGCGTTTTACACCTTCCCAGTGGTATACCTTTGGGTCACTGATGTGCCTGGATAAGAGGTTGACTGCAAGAAGGATGTCTGGCCTAGTCCAGTTCACTATATATAGGAGTGACCCAATGATGGATCTATATAGGGTGTTGTCCTTGAAAGCCTCACCTTCATCATTCATGCGTTTCAAAAAGTCAATTTGTAAGGGTGTGTCACAGGGCTTGGCCTCCTCCATGTTGCATTTGTTTAATAGATCCAATATCTTCTCCTTTTGGGAGATCCTAAACCCCTTTTGTGTCCTATCAATCTGTACACCCAAGTACTTATTTACCTTCCCCAAAGTTTTCAGTGCGAAATGCTTCCCCAATTGATCTGCGAAGGCATCACAACTTTGCTTATGTTGGCCACAGTATAAGATGTCATCCACATACACAAGCACGTATTCGATGGATGTGCCCTCCCCTTTGGTTAAGAAGCATAGGTCAGCGGAGGTGGCTGTAAACCCCATGACCTTGAGTATCTTCACCAAGCACTCATACCACCTTTTACCAGATTGCTTTAGCCCATATAGACTCTTGTTCAATAGTCAGGTATCCCCCTTCTGGTTGTTTCTTCCCGGGGGGGCCCTGACAAAAATCTCTTTGTCTAGCTTTGCGTGGAGGTAGGCAGTTTGCACATCAAATTGGTAAACCTCCAATCCTAGGATTGTTGCTACCACTAGGGCACTCTTTACACTCTCGGCCCTGACTGTGGGTGAATATGTATCTGAGTAATCTTCTGGGTACTTTTGTGCAAAGCCCTGCGCTACTAGCCTGGCTTTGTATAGTGTCTTATTGTTCTTGAGTTCTTTGATTTTGAAAACCCACTTTGTCCCAATAGGTGTCTTGTTCTCTGGTACCTTGGACAGGGTATACACATTCAACTCCCTCAGGCTGTTCATCTCTTTATCTATGGCCTCCTCCCACTTGGCCCTTTCCTCTTGTGGCAACTTGAGAATGTCTTCGTAGGTGTTGGGTGTGGTGATGTTTGTGTGTATTGAAAGTATGTAGTCATCAAATTTTTTTGGCATTTTGTTTCTGTTGTATCTGATGGGCCTATTGGATAGTGTCTCTGTGTCGTGCATGTGTTTGGTTTCTTTTTCTGTGAGTGTATCTATCTTGATAACTGGATGGTCGTCTTTCCATTCTTTGGTGATTACTTCTTGGTGTTTGGGCTTGTGTTTCTCGTGTGTCTCTATTTCGGTTGTGTCTGGCCTACTTGTGTTCCTAACCCTGTCTGTGACTTCCTGCTGGGATAACACTTCATTGAGATGTATTTTTGACCAGTTTGTGTTTTTGTGAAACACTGCTGATCTGAACATGATAAACCTATTGTCCTTGTCGATAAATTTGTATCCCTTTGTTCCGGACTCGTACCCCATAAACCTCAGTCTTTTTGATACTTTGTCCCCTTTTCGCCTCAGCTGCCTCGGTACATGTACGTCTGCTGTTACCCCAAATACGTGTAGGTGAGCTATCTGGGGCTTCCTATTGTACATAAGCTCATAGGGAGTTTTGTTTAATATGCTTGACCATGTCCTGTTTAGTGTGTAATTTGAATATGTGAGTGCCTCTGCCCAGAAATGTTGTCCCAGCCCTGCATCTTCTAGCACGCACCTTACCATTGTTTGTAATACGCCATTCCTGCATTCAGAAACTCCGTTCTGGAATGGTGAAAGTGGCGAAGAGGAAAAATGTAGTATTCCGTGTTTCTTTGTCCAATTGGAGAAGTCTCTTGATAGGAACTCTGACCCCCTATCAGTCATAATTTGTTTTATTTTGACATTGTGTTGTGTTTCTACTCTCTTGTAAAATTCCTTGAACCTCTGAAACACTTCACTTTTGTGACTGAGTGTGTACACGAACCCATAACGACTGAAGTCGTCAACTATGGTTAGGAAAAACCTCTTCTTGTACTTAATAGAGGGTTTCATGAGTCCTACCATGTCCATGTGAACTAACTGAAAGATCGAATTGGTGGTGTGAGAAGCCTTTTTTGGTCTAGGTTTGGTTTTGAGTTTAGAGCATTTGCATACAGAACACTCCAGATAATTGTTACAGTTCTTTACTGGTAGGCCATTTGAACATTCAGTCATTTTTTGTACAATTGGCAAGCTGGAGTGACCTAACTTCCTATGAAGTAAATGAGCGCACTCATCATGGATGTTTTTGCCAATGTATGGTTTCCCTTTGTGTGCTGTGCTCGAGGTGTGTTGGCGCTCAGTGGTGTGCTCTACCTTGTCCTCTTTTGTTTCCCCGGGGTTATCCGATTTCCCTTCCTTGAATTCTAGTGTTGTGTTCGTGTCTGGGTAGTTTTGGGGTTGTAAGTATGTTAGCCCCCCTTCTATGATGATTTCTCCTATACTCTTATCTCCCTTTGTCATGTACGCTTTCCCTTCCTTGAAGGTTGTCTCAATACCTAAGTCTTTACTAAGTTTAAGAGTAGCCAATATATTGTGGGGTATCTCTGGTATGAGTAGCACCCCCTCTATCTTCCCTATCCCATCTATGTGTGTGCTCCCTTCTCCTGTCACCAATACCTTGTCCTAATTAGCTACCTTGATATGGTACCTCTTGGGTGCGAATGATGTCAGTATGTCCTTGTTACTAGTGGTGTGATTGGTGGCTCCGGAGTCGAGGAGCCATGTGTTTTCCTTTCCTGGTTGGGTGCGTGTGGGTTGGTGGTTCCCAAGGCCGCACAGTGACCCTGGCTGACTGTCCCTGGAGCTGTCCCTATATCTTCTCCTATCCCTGGGGTTCGGAGAATCCCTGCGCCTGAACCTGCTTTCTGGTGAGCGTCTGTCTGTGGACCCTGACTTCCGGCCTTGCCCTTCCCTGCATTGGCTGTAGTCCCTGTCCCTTTGGTTCCTGGGACAATCTCTTTTATAGTGATTCCTAGAGCTGCAGGTAAAGCATTCGGGTGTGTTGTGTCCCCTAGTTTGGAAATCTACCCTTTTTATGGGCCTGCTCTCCCTATGGCTTGAGGAGCGATCCCTTCTCAGACTATCCTTCGCTATTAGTCTGTTGGTCAATGTCTCTAAAGAAAGATGTTCTATGTTAAGGCTATCCAATTGCATAATAAAGTTCTCCCAACTGGAATCCAAAGAGTTTATGATAATGCTCTTCATGCTGGATTTTGATATGGTTTCTCCCCTTTGTATGAGTTCTGCCCTAGTGGCATTTAGTTTAAGGATATGTTCACCCATGGGAGGGCCAGCCTTGTGCCTGGCTGAGTAAAATTCCCTGAATATTTTGGTGGTTGTAGCTGAGCTCTTGCTATAGAATATGTTAAATATTTTCTGTAACACTTCTGCCACAGTTAAGTGGCAGTCTAAGCTGGGGTAGATACTGGGTGATAAGCTAGACATTAACAGGTAATATGCCTTATGGTGTAAGCAATCAATGTCAAATGTCCAGGGTTTTTGTGGTGTGTCATCAAGCAAAAATAATACATCTTCCCTTAGAAAGGCAATTTGTAGCTGATGGTTCCACTCTAGGAAGTTAGACCCATCTAGCTTTAACTTGTGAACATCAGCTGTAAAAGTCATTGGGCTGTATAGCAAGTTACTTACAGTCTGGTGCTGTCCATGGTTTTGTATGTGAGGGAACTCACAATATGCTGGGGGAATGCTTGTTGCAAGTCTGTATTGATTTATCTCTGTGTTCCCTTCTCTTCCTGCAGGTGGTGACTGGGCATGAGCGAAACTCATTTCACGCCAGAGTCCATTGTGTGAGGAGCTCCCTGTTGCTGCTCTCAGGGGCCTGCTGGTGGGAGGCTGGACTCGCTCCTGGCCGGTCCGTAGCCCTCCCTGGATGATGGGTGTTGTGGTTGGAACCTCGGATCCCCGGCGAAGAATGGCAGAAGCGGAGGAGGTGATCTGATCTCAAGTCGAGGCGGTGGCAGCGGTTGTAAGTTGAGGATTGTCGGGGTCTGAAGGTGCGGCGGCAGTGGTGGCGACGACGGTGGACCTCGGGCGGTGCTGGATCGCCTACGGATGCGTCGAGAAGCCTGGTGGGGGTCTCATGGCTGGTGAGTATTCATTTTGTCTTCTCATTCCCGGGCCTTGCATAGTTGGGGCGGTGGGTGGCGAGTGCGAATCCTGCGGATTTTTGATCCTGCAGGCGGCTGGATTCCTTTGGTTGTTTTTCGGGCACGTTGCTTCCCTTAGCATCGGCTGGGTTGCTGTATGGGTTCCGGTGGCCACCCTATCACTTTTTGGGCCTCGTTGTGTGTCGGGTTGTTTCTTTTTAGTGGCGAGAGGCTTGAGTGCGGAGCCGAGTGCTGCCACAAGGGTCTCGATCACTTTTTCTACTTCGGGCTCAGTAGGTGAGCCCCTGCAGGCTTGCAATCTTGCTTCGGTGCGGTCTTCGGGTTCTTCCCCATTGAGGTTGGGGTTCTCACTGTTTTGCGCCATTGCATTTGAATCTCGGCCTCCCATTGGTTGATGGCCAGTCCAAGATGGCCACCGAGAGCATGGCGTGGAAATGAAATTTTCTGTGCCTGAAGCTTCAGCTTGGGGGTACGCTCTCTAGGAGTCCATGGAGTTTCGCAATGAGCTCCTCTTTGCTGGCGGTCGCTTCCATTATTTCCATAATGGTCGATCGGAAATCGTCATTGCTTGGTGGCTCTGTCCTTCTGTAGTTGCAGGTTTCTTCTCTTGGCCAGTCCTGGCCTTGCTCATCATCGATCGTGGCAGTTCTCGCCGTGGCACCCTTGAGGTCCTGTAGTTTCTCCATCTGCTTCGTATATGCTCTGGTGAATATCCTGTTCTCTGCTTCGGATTGGATTCCTGATTCTGCCATTTCTGTGAGTTGTGGGTAAACCATCCTCGGCTACCAATTTGTTGCTTATTTTCTAGGATCTTACCCAATAACTCAATGTAGGTGAATCAGATTGCTTTATTCATCAATGTTTCCATTACAGGTAATCATCTGAAAGTGCATCTGGATCCCTGGGTCACACCTTTTATACCTGGAAGGCGGAGTCAAGGTAAGGAGGGACCAGGGGAGGGTCTGGCTGGGTAGGTGGGAGTAACTCTTGCCATGCCATGGGGAACAATGCTAGGCATTTATATGCAATATAAATAAATGGGTGTGTTACCTCTCAAGAGATGTTCTGATTTGAAAATTTCAGGCTGGGGAATGGGGCCAACCAAAGAGACTTCAGAGTAATAGAAAAATATATACTAAAAGCAGCAGTAGCAGCACTTCAATATAGCAACCTCAAAACCATCCTGGAGAAAAGTTTGGGGGGGGAAATCTGAATCATTTTGAGAATAAGATAGAAAAACATGCTTTAATAGGATAGTTAAGAATAATGGATTTATAGGGATGGACATAATCTATCCTTGATTAAGGATTCAGAACAGTGGTAGAATTCAATATTTTTACTACCGGTTCTGTGAGCAGGGCGTGGCGGGTGTGGTGTGGCTTGGTGGGTGTGGCTTGGTGGACATGGCAGAGGAAGGATACTACAAAATCTCCATTCCCGTCCCATTCCAGCGGAAGGATACTGCAAAATCTCCAGTCCCACCCCACTTTGGGGCCAACCAGAGGTGGTATTTGCCACTACTCTGAACTACTCAAAATTACTGCTACCAGTTCTCCAGAACCTGTCAGAACCTACTGAATAGCACCCCTGATTCAGAACAAACAGACCAATAGGTAATCCTTGATATCCTTCCTAGGATAGGTCTTGAAAATAAGTGAGAAAATAATATTTGTCATAAATGAAATGATAACTCACAGACATGTGACTGTGAGTTCACATGTCTGTGAACTAAAGGGAAGACCTAAAGTGCCTAAATCTGATTTCTTATTTTTCAGGCTATCTTTTCTCCTGTGTAACATTTACATTATCAGATCTTTTGAGATTCTTTTCCAGCTTCCATTATTGTAAGAAGGTAAAAGTGTGTGCATGTGGATATGTTGTACAATTCCTTATGGTTCATTCTTTGCTGCTTTATCCTTCCTGATCTCAAACAAACAAATATCTTCAGTGGAAGAAATAGCACAGAGCAACAAGGGTCATGGAGGGATCTGGGAGAAAATTACATCTATAGTAATGAATCTTTTGAAAAGTTTAAAATGTTCTCATGGTGATAAAGAGTTAAGTGAAAGCCATGATAGTATGATTAAAGTTCCACACATTTTAAAAGTGCAACAGAACTTTAATCACATTGTTGTAATTAGGACTGCCAACTTGATTTTTTGAGCCACACTCTGTCAACATGCTGGTCCATTTGATTCCATAAAGTGCAAATCGGCAAGCATGAAATCTTCTTTAGAGATGAATATCTACAGAGGAGCTGCCAGAAGAAAAATTTGAAAGATAGTAGTTCAGTGATAGATAAATGCTTTGCATTCAAAATGATCCTAATTTAAATGTTAGAATTTCCCAGTATTTCCTAGTATCTGAAAAAGAGATACTAGGAATGCAGAATTAAATGCATTGAACAGTTTTTCATTTTTATCTGTAGATGGTTTCAGCTCTATGCATACTGGGATCACTTATTTCCATAGAATGTTCATATTATGTGGTAGCCCTTTTTCATTTACAAGTATATATTCTGCATTTTTTTAATGGATTCATAGGATTTGCTCAAAGCCAGGAGCAGTTGTGGCTAGGAAATGTTTAACAGCAATTTTTTGTTCATCATTTATGGGCAATCCTATATCAAATTCAAGTTCTCCAGAGTTAACAGATTGCTGTAATCTTTTGAAGATTTGATTGAAGACTTTTAGGAGTTGTATTTGATCCATAATGTTGCAGGAAGTCATAGGCATGTCAAGGTATTACCATTTAGTACCTTTGCTTATGAGAAGCACTGCACTGATAAACCAGTTAATTTCCAGGTACAATTCAGAGTGCTAGTTAGAATCTATAAAGCTAGTTATGGGTATCTGAAAGAATACCTATCTCAACAAGTTTCTGTACAATCAGGCATACTTTGGTCCCTTAATTTAAATAATACCTAAACAAGGACCTACACTACCACTGCTTCCACTTAGGACAGTATCTTCCCGAGGTCCACAAAGTCCTTTCCTGACCTTATTTAATAGCTCATTAAAAACATGATTTTTTTCCCCTGGCTCGGTCAATGTATGTTAGACTGGATGTTTTGTTCTATTTCAGATATGCATCATTATTCTCTCTTGATGTATGTTTTTCATATTGTTTTTATTGTAGTAAGCCATCCAGAGTTATCTTTGAGTTGGGTGGCCTTATAAATCTGAATAAGTAAATATGTAGAAGTCATAATGTAGTAATAGAGTTGGGTGGCCTTATACATTTTATATAAATAAAAGCCCTGGCAAGCTAGCTCACTTCTGCACAAATGTATTGACTTATTGTTTTACAAAATCCTATTTTATTACAGTATATAAAACAATTTTATTATTTTTGCCAATACAGAGCAGTTCTTGCCAAGAATAGATAACAAAATATATTCTAATTGTCATGTAAACTTATTTTCACAGCATTTTTGCCTTTACAAATAATTCTTATTGAGACCTAGTAAATTAATCTGAAGATTTTTTGTCATGAAGGTCACTAAAAATCAATGCAAAGAACTCTGGAAGTTTTAGACCAAGTTGGGAGCAAATGGTTTAAATATACTAACTTGCCAATTTTTTTAAAATCTCTATCTTACGTCTCCCATCTCATCTCAAATGATAGGGATAATGTCCAGATATAACATTTAGAAAGAAAAGATAATGTAAATTATGTTCCATTCTTGGAAAATACCATTTCCAAGTCTTACCACACAAACATTGCTAAACAAGTAAAGTAATAAAGTAAAGATAATAGTGCTTAAAAGGTTTTTTTTTTAAAAAAAGAGCAGTTGACAGATTTAAAATTAAGATAAAATGTGGGAAGTCTTATCATGCAGATTTTTAGGTTACCATTCTATGAGAAAGCGTTCATCTCTTTTCAGATCAGTATGTTTGTTTCTTTGGCACTGACCACTATGGACCTTTCTATTAATCTTAATGAACTGTACATCTGAGGGAACAAATTGATGTCTTTCTTATTTCTTTGATAAGGCAAAGTTATCCAAATTGTGTTCTGCCAGAATTAAAAACAGACCACTCCCCTAAGTTCAGTCAAGTCAGCTGCAGTGATCAATAGGGTATAAGTTATGTAAATATATATATTTTAAAAAAAGTCAGGGTTTATTTCAGTCAGTCCTACTTTATATTAATCCTACCCGTCTAGCTCTCTAATCACAAATGTCCCTGTAGTGGTCAATAAATCAACAATGTGCATCAACAGTAGGTAGTTGGTTGTGAAAGCAATCATTTGGTTGTGATAGCAATTATTTTTAATTGCACTTGACAATACACAATCTGAAGACCTATTAGCAAGACAGAGAAAAATATCCAGCTCTGCATTACACCATAACATAGTGCCTGCGTGTCTGATCTTGCCCTCGCTAAAACCATAAATGGTAACCACCCATCAAAAGAAGCAGAGTCACTACAAATGCCTCTAGTCTGTCCCCTTACAAATGATCAATAAGGATGCAATGGTCAACTTTATCAAATGAGAATGGATGTACTTCCTTCATTTCTGTTTTACTGCTGGTCAGCCTTGAGAGCAACAATCAGTTAGGGTTACCTCCTAAAAAGATCATACTTGTATTTATATTTTTTCCTCCAAAATGAATAAATAGTATGGGAAAAATAAGATTTACACTCCTGTAATAAAAAATACCAAAGGTTTTTCATTAACTTTATATTTAGGATCGTAATTAGCAAGCAGCATTATTATAAGATTGTACTCATATAGCTAGAAAGGCAGTTACATGAAAAGTAATCTTGATTTATTTATTTATTTATTTATTTATTTATTTAATTCAACTTATATACCGCCCCTTCTCCCAGGGGGACTCAGGGTGGTGAACAGCCCAATTTAAAACACATATAATACAAAAATTAAGAAAAACTAAAATAGATTAAATAATGGCATTGACAATTTAAAATCCAAAACTGCACAATCAACAGATCCCAATTTAAAAACACAACATCGATTAAATTTAAAAATTTAAAAACCCCATTAAAACCGTTTATGCTAGGCCGGCTTGTTGGAAAAGATAGGTCTTCAGGGCCTTTTGAAAAGCGCGGAGGTCCGGAATCAATCGTATCCCAGGAGATAGCTCATTTCACAGGCTGGGTGCTCCCACAGAGAAGGCTCTCCCCTTGGGGACCGCCAGCCGACATTGCTTAGCCGATGGCACCCTGAGGAGGCCCTCTCTGTGCGAGCGTGTTGGCCGGTGGGAGATTTCTTTGATGTATCTTGGTTGCGATTGAAATATGTAAGATATTGAATCTAAACCTCCTACAGTGAATAACACTGCATGTTTAAAAGCCTGTTCCACAAAACTACGATAGATGTCAGTATGGAAATAAAAAAGAAATGCTGGAACAAATTCTGTTAAGGGAAATACTAAATAAAATCAAGAGAACAACAGAGAGATATCGTACTTAATAGTTTTCCTATTTACAGTTATCATAAACTGTAAATAGGAATAGTTTTCCTATTTAAATTGTCTACTTTCAAAATAGACAAAAATATTATGGTATTGAATATTTTGACTTTAAAAAAGAATTATATACAAATGATGAATATGCATTATATAATATATATAAACGTTTAAGCTTGAAACAGAGGAAGAACAAATGAAATAATGTATAGGACCTGTCACTTAACTATCATTAAAGTGATGGTTGACCTCCCTGGGTGTACTTTTGACATAGATTTGATGATATGACAATTGGCCTTTCCCCCTGATTATATCAGGAGTGAAATACTCCTGGTTTGGACTGGATTGCCTGATCCAGTAGCGATGGCGGCAGGTGGTTCGGAGAACTGGTAGCAAAAATCCCTGCCCCCCTCCAGCCCAGCTGATCATCGGAGGCTTTTTTTTTTTACTTTTAAAAGCATTTTTTCTACAACCTTTTCAAAGAGGTTGTAAAAAAATGCTTTTAAAAGTAAAAAAAAAAAAGCCTCCAACGATCACATCTGAACAGTGCAATGGTCAGAGACTTTTTTTTTACTTTTAAAAGCAATGCTTTTAACCCCCCATCACACGCTCTTCTACTTACCGCATGCCTCCTTTGTGCGTGCACTGTGCACGCACACCTTGCATTTGGTGCACAGGCGCAGGCAGTGAACTGGTAGAAAACTGGTTCAGATTTCACAACTGGGTTACATGATCACACTTTGGACACTTGACAATTGGGTCATATTTATAGTTGTTTGTAGTTGCTATAAACAACCATATTTTGTGAGCACACTTGACAATGGCTTTTTTTCTGAAAACTGGCATCTATTTTTAGTTTTCAGCACAACTGGCACATAGCAAATGGTTTGGTTTGCTTAATGATTGTTGGTTTTGCTTAATGTTCTCTTAACAACTTCCATCTTCAGTTAATGACTGCTGGAAAAAAGGTCAAATATTGCATCAGATGGGCAAGCCAATTTACATCCATCATGAGTTATGAGGATGGTGCTCAGGTTCCATTATAGTCATCATTCAAGGATTAACTGTATGATAAAGTGGAGCAAAATTTTGGTTCTTTTATACAGATAAAACAGTATGTGGTGCAACGTGCTGAAACAGTCAAATTGACCTCTTTGATTAAAGACAACATCTATGTTTATTGCTGACTGGAAACTCCCTATGGACTTTTAAAATAAAACAGACAAAGAAAATACTTATGATGTATGGTTTTGATGATTAAATAGAACTGATTATAGAAAGAAGAGAGTCATTATTTACAATAATGAGAGTTATTATTTACAAAAAGAAGTAAATGCTCAGTTATACATTACTGTCCTGTTTGTCAACTTTAATGTGGCAAAATGGTGCATCATGTAGCAGCTTTTTTAAAATCAAAGTACTTCAAATAGGAGCTGAAGAAGCTTCTTGGATGGGAAGTGAAACATCTTCAAAAAACAACAACAAAAAGAAAGTCCAGTTGTCTCTTGAAAAAGCACCTTTGGGACTACCTCAAATAGGCTAATTTACAGAATATATCCAAATTCCCATTATTCAAATTACAAGGAATTTCCTACCAGTTGTAGTTACAAACTTGTGGTCCCTACAGCATTGCTGAAATTAGTTACAACCACATGATCATGATATATGACTATGCTTTCCAGAAACCCATAGATTGTGCGGTTCAAGGAACAATAACAGTGGCAGATGCCCTATTTCCTTCCTTTCTTAGGCCCTTGCACCGAATCAGCTGGTGGCAAGACTCAATATATGAGTGCATTTGGTTGCTGAAACTGAGGGCAAAATTTCAAAGATCTTAATGGGTGGTGTCAAAAGTAAGATGAGGCAGTGACTTGGGTGCCTGCTGGAGGCATCTCTTTCCTTTTCCTTTTTTATTTCTTATTCTATTTTACTTTATAAAACTTTACACTTGTTTTAAAACTTTCAATAAAATTATATTTACAAAAAATAGTAATTTGAAACAAATATGGGAAGGTAGAAAGATTTGTTTGTATAGGAAAATCCAAAATCTTAGAAACAAATTTGGAGACAGACAATAATTTGGAAACATTCAGATGATATGTGAATGAAAATATCAAATGGAAAAAGAATTAGATTTCATATTTAAGCTGAAGTACATAAAATAGACACTTTGCAGACAATATTTGGACATATTAAATTTTCTGCAGTTTTGTGGGATCTCTGTGATTCTTAATTTAGCATTTTAGTTATAGTGAAAAATGGCATGGTGCTCATCCCACACTTGAAGAAAATATCTATGCAAACTCCATGTAGGTATCAGGAAAGACATACAGCCAGTAAATGCTCTGCTGCATGCAGTTGCCCTGGCTCTACCCACAATTAAAGGATTACTTTTTAAAAAAGAAAAAAGTTGTAGTGAAAATATTGTTTTAATGCAATCTCTTCCAGAGGGAATGCACATCTGAATATCATATTGAGCATATTAGTCTAATATTCAACACATTTATATGATTTTCTAAAACTATATGAGTTTGGGGAAAATCCAGTTTTGGTACATGATCAAGATCCAAAGGAGTGGGGACTTTTCCTTTATGATTCAAAATACTACTATATAATGAGAGGCTGAATACTAATTAGTTATTATTATTCATTATTATTTTAAAATTCATGAGAGCTATTAGCTCAGTCTTTCATAAAGGAGTTTCTAAGGAGAGATTATCTATCTTTTACCACACCATAAAACTACTGCTATGTACAATTGAGCCAAATTTTGTTGTCATGACTGGGTCAGAACCTAGATCTGAGTATGAGGAGGAGATGGAGTCAGGGCCAATGGAAGGAGTGGCCACAGCCCCAATGGCCCATGAAGAATGTGGGATGAGGACAAGGCAATCCTGGATTCCTTAGACCTTGGAAGAGGAAGGAAAAGAGGTTTCAGGTAGACTGATGAAGGAGGGAGGAGATGGAAAAGGCAGGAAGCAGAGCAGAGGAGCGGCAGAGCTCTAGAGACAACAAATGCTTCTCCCGTCCGCCCTACCACATCCCTGAGTGTGGAGAATGGAAAGAAGGCAGAGTCATCTCAGAGCGATCTGACTATGTTGTGGTCTGCCAGCGTTGTGGTGCGTGGATCGTGGCTGATCCTGACGACAAGGACGCTGGTGTTGGGTCGCGCTAGCACCCTGCGCAGCCGGCGCTCGTGCCGGACAGTGAGAAGGCTGAAGAGGCTGTGGTGCCAGAGGCAGAGACTCAGCCTGGGCCTTCAGAATCTCCAGAGGCTTCTTCAAGTGGAGAGAGCGAAGTGGAAGAGCCTCTCCTCAAAGCTCGAGTATGCAGGGCTGCCAAAAGGCAGGAGTGGCTACTCAGGAAGAGGAGGAGGTATCCTTGAGAGTAAGGTTTGAGGATAATTGGCCACTCCCTTAGCCTATATAAGTCGCACACAGTTAGTAATTTCTTGCTGGAAACAACATGTAATTATTAAAGAGCATCTTGGAGAGAAAGTGTCTTATCGTACCTTGTTTTCTGGGCTGATTGCCAATCTTTGCCAGACTTTGTTTATTCTTGGTACATTATAAATTTGATAAGGACCATTGGTGTGTGTCACAATCCTTGGGAATCCGGAGCTAGGGCAGAACAGACTACTTGGGAGGAAGGCACGCCCCTTCTCATGAGGATCACTGGAAAGTAGCATTTAGGGAGACACCATAAGGAGCAGCTTTCATCAGGAACAAGTGTTGAATTTCGCAGCAACACTCTTCCTGGATCCTAGAAGAACTTTGCTCCAGAATCCTTGCTGGTGTTGACTGAGATTTAATTCTTTGCCTTGATGTTGGCAGACTTCCACTGCCAGGGAGTTGCATGAAGCGTGCGCAGACATGTGGGTTCTAGCCTTCCTCTTGGACTGTAGGTCTGCCCGTTGGGCAGAGCCTTTGGGGAACGGACTGGGAATTGCTGGATTGTTGGGATTTGGAGGTATGGTGGCTGAATAAAGGGTGACAAACTTTCACTTTAGCATATGTTGCTCGCGTACCAACCTTGGGTCATAACAGCTATGGTACTGCAAGCATGTGACAACAAATACTGTCCAAAGTTTAAAAATATAAATACTTTTCCTATAATGCTTCTTCAAAGTCCAACTTTCAATTAAATGGAATGTCATGACTTGCACAATTTATAGGTCCGGAGACATCATGGCATTTGAACATCTTTTCCAAGGTCTTCCAATGTAGTTTTCCTTAATATACATTCTGCTATGTATTCTGCATATACATTGAATAAATAGAGTGTATACAGTCTTGTGTATACCTTTGCCAACTTATAACCATGTTCCATCATACTGTGGCTTCCTCAACTATATATAAATTGTCATGAACATAATTACATTTTCTGGGATTCCATTTTTCTGAGCACTTTCTATAGTTTGACATGATCAGCACAATTAAAGGTTTTAATCTTTCTTTCCACGTATTGGTTTTAATACTCTATATACAACAGCTAAAATAAGTAGAAAAATACAAGAAATAGTCAGTCTTCTGTAACACAAGAGAGTACCTACTTTTAGGCAAGATTTATTTGAATGCATACCCTACTAGTAAAAAATACCTTTATGCAATTACTTTTGATTTAAGGAAAGGACAAAAGTCAATCTCAATTAAATCTGAGCATGGCATGTGAGCCTAACCAGGCACAGGGTTAATAACAAGAGGAAAATAATGTTCATCAGTTTAAACACAGGATTTCTTTTTTCAGAGAAGCATATCCTCCCTTGTGGCTTACAACTGATAGTCCTAAAATGAGTTTACCTTGAGGTGGAAATGGTGCTTCTCTATTTATTTCTTTTGCTAATCAAACCAGATAATGTCCTACACATCTGAATGCAATGTCTATGAAAAAGGTGGCAATTCTTTCCTTCCAAATATATTCAGTATACCTGGCCATTATAAATGGTGCAGAAGTTTATGTTGAAATATCAATTCCTACAATCTCTATCATCTCTAACTCTATCATTTCTCTATCTATCTATCTATCTATCTATCTATCTATCTATCTATCTATCTATCTATCATCTATGGGTGGCATCATACAAAAGGAATAACAGTTGCCAGTAGTTATACAGTATTGTTCCTTTAGTTTATAATTTAATTTAGTTTATATTTTTAAAAAAAGCTTTTATAAAAACTGGAAATGAAAAACAATTCCACTAGGAAAAGAGAGGTGTGTCCAAATAATAGAAACTTATTTTACTATATGTGTCTGGCTTTTCCCCAATCTACATCCAGTCATGTAGCTGTCATCCTCCCACATTTATTTTCCTTTATAGAGTTATACAAGGGCATCATTGGTGGTCTTTGGTGGACACAAAGCAGATGTTTCTCCCACACTGCACAGGAATCTTCTCCTACACATTTTCCAAAATCCTTTTTTTCCCTCCATGCTGAAACTGTATTTTCAGAAGATAAAATGCAAACAACAGCCGATCCTACATAATGTTTTTTCATCTAATTAAATTACCAAACTCCAGTTTTTTAGTCTTCCATGGGACATCTTTTGTGTGAGAGAAGGAAAGAAAGAGGGAGAGGTGGAAAGAAAGATAGAGGGGAAAGGGAGAGGGGGAGAGAGGGGGAAGAGAGAGTGAGGGAATTGTCTTTATGAACTTTTTTTTTAAAAAAGACTTTTGTAGTTAGATTTGATTATGGGAATTGCTACATGAATATGGAAGGGAGAGTAACTACATTAATTTCACCATAGCTTCTTATTTGTAAAGGTAGAAATAAATTAATCTCAATAAAGAGACATACAGTAACTGAACTTTTCCCCATTTTTGTTTTCAGTCTTTAAAAATAAGAGAGGTCTTCTCTTTTCTTGTCTTCCTAAATTCATTTATTTATTTCCAATATCTAGATATACTATTTAGAAAAGTATACATTCTACTAGATTCAATTCAATACGAATTGAGATCAAGAAGTAAAAGAAAATCAAAATATATAAAATACCTGCTGGAGTACTAGAAGTCTTCTTGCTTTCGTCAATGAAGATCAACCCTAGAGTAACCACTAAGCCAATTAAATTCTATTATTAACTAACAAAACTAACAAACAAACAAATAAACAAATAAACTAACAAAACTATTAAGCCAAATAAAGGCAGCACCATAAAGTTTTTTCCTTCACAAATATCATGTCCTTAATTCTTTCAAGTGGATACTTGTATTAGAAATTATCATAAACAGAATAATGTTTCACTCTATTACGAAATGGTTCACAGATTGTGTAATTCCTGATGAACTATCATATTGCAAAATTATGAGAGGATGATTATTTATCAGTCTTCAAACCATGTGACCTTTCATTATTTGGAAATTAATACTCTTAAGAGGAATGAGAAGATATATGAATTGCACAAGTGTCTGAAATCTCCAAAGGAAAAAAACAGCACAATCAAAAGGAGTGTTAAACCTTGCTATCTTCAGTATAATAATTCTAATGCAGAAAAGAAGCTACACAAAGAATATTTCAAATTGTGATGCAATTAACAAGAAATGGGTTTTTCTGGATTCTGTGAATAGTTTAGATGTTCAATGATACATGCTGGAAATGTTGCAAAAGAGGATTTAACAGTTAACATGTAAAGAACTAACATGCAAAGAATTCTAAGAAGGTAGGACTACTGCTGGTGTAGAAGGCCCTCTTGTGCTGAATTCCACTTAGTGCCACTCTCTACCCTCTATTTTTTTTTTAATTTCAGTTCAATAGGTTTGTTTCTGCTGCTGTTATTTCCATGATTCAATAGTTGTATTCAATAGTTGTGCTTCAAGTAGCATCCCTGTGCTTCACACAAATTACACACTGGATTGGAATGGCCCTATTAAAAATGTGAGAATTTGTCAATTTCAATGTCACTCAGTTTCACTCAATTTTTAAATAAATCTTAATTAAATCCCATTTTCCTACCACTTTATGAAATTAGCAAAATAACTAAACAACCTTTCCCTATCTATCTATATTTATTATTATTATTATTATTGGTTAATCTGTAGTGAGATTCACAGTCTTTGAGGCTGGTTAATAGCTCAGCAGCTTGAGTCCTAACCAAGGACCTAGGAACTGTTAAGATATCGTCGGAGGATGTAAGCTGTTCCGAGTAAGGTGGTTTTTTGTAGAGTCAAAATGTTCAAGTCCGGTAAATTTAGAATTTCTAAATAGCGGGGTAGCCCTTTGGGTATTGCTCCAAGGGCTCCAATTATTATTATTATTATTATTATTATTATTATTATTATTATTATTATTATTATTATTATTATTATTATTATTATTATTTATTTCCATACTAATATAACACCATTGAAGAGCCATGGCGATGCAGTGGTTAGAATGCAGTTGAGTATCTGAAGTCAGTAAAATGATGACTCAGATTGTTGGTGCAATATGCTGACTCTGTAAATCACTTAGAAATGGCTGTAAAGCACTGTGAAGTGGTATATAAGTCTAAATGCTATTGTGATTGTGTGTTTAACAGAAATTAACAGAATGTTATTCTGTTGGAGGGGACCTTGGAAGTCTTCTAGTCCAATCCTGTGCTCAGGCAAGAAATCTATACTATTTCAGACCGATGGTTGTCCAATATCTAAAAATCTCGTCACAATTTTTGGAGGCAAATCATTCCATTGATTAATTGTTCTACTGGCAGAAAATTTCTTCTTGGTTCTTTGTTGCTTCTCTTCCTGTTAGTTTCCATCCATTTCTTCCTTCTGGTGCTTTGGAGAATTGGTTGACCCCTTCTTCTTGGTTGCAGCCACTTAGATATGGAATACTGCTATCATGTCACTCCTAGCCTTCTTTTCATTAAACTGGACATACCCAATTCTTACAACTTTTCTTCATATTTTTTAGCCTCCACTCCCCTGATTATCTTTGTTGTTCTTTTCTGCATTCTATCTAGAGTCTCAACATCTTTTTCATATTGTGACCAAAACTGGATGCAATATTCCAACTGCAGTCTTTACCAAGTCAATATAAAATTATACTAACACTTCACATAATCTTGATTTTATTCCTTTATTAATACAGTGTAAAATAGTATTGGCTTTTACTTGCTTGTTTGCTTGCTTGCTTACTATTTGTTTAAATTAATATAAAGCCTTTCATTAATGCTCCTTTTTATGTTTATGATTTTTGATGAAAACAATGAACTATGTGACAACTTTCTTTTAAAAATGTCATTTTAACAGTCCCTACACATTCCAAGTACCAGTGCTGAACAAGTTATATTTCCAGGGATTTATCCTTCTAAAGTTAAAGCAAGAATTAAGATTAATTAACTCAAGAGATACCAAAAAGATAAATTCAAGCAAAAAACAACAACCCCATTGAGAACTATTTGTCAATTCAAAATAATATATTGAGATAAGGTTTACAATGACACCTAACTTAGTAAAACTTTAATAGAATGTGAACCATTATCATTATATGTATCTATGAGGGGAAAAAATGCTGGAGAGAGAAAAATGAGGAGTACATATGAAGGGAAAGAAATTGAATAAAGCACTTGCAAGATACTATACGTTTCTGCATTGTTGTGCTTTTTCTGAAAAAGCAAAATATCAAGAGGAAACTGGAAACATCTTTGAATGAAAAGCATAAATTTTTATGTTTCACTGCAGTTCACTTCATCACAACATGGTATTTTATTGAAGTGGAAGAGCATAAGACTTGTATTGAATGAAAAGGTATGAGTATGTGAGAGATCCTGTTGTTGATATAATCATATTTTTAGTAGTCCAATTTTGAATTCCTATTAATTTCAATTAATTTGATGCTACTGCTGGTTGGCTGTCACCTGTGTACTCAGTCACATGTTAAAACACACTTCTTTGTGAAAGAAACAAGGGATATCCAGATATGTAAACAAAGTGAAAGTGATTGACAATGCAGAGTAAAAAAAAGTAAAGCAAAAAATAACATGAAAGACATTAAGGGGTTGCTAAAACAATGAAATGCAGAGGATGGGAAAGAAATAATGGACATCACACATAGCTTGGAAAGATTCAATCTGTTCTGTACGCTTTTCTTAATTTTGGTTTAATTTGGTTTATTTCTGAATCTATTTTGGCCTATTCCAAACTAATCTGGAATAATTTTTGAAAATATGAATGTTTTTATAAGGCCTTTAAAAACATTTTAATATTTTACACATTTTAAAACATATGTTTTAAAAATGTATTTTTATATGATTTATAATTTTTCTTTTCAAAGTAATTGTACTTTCTGTCATATTATGTGAAATACAGTATTGCCAAGGAATCTCTTCTATTTTCTTTCTGAAGTCTTAGAATTCACAATTGTCAGCAGACACTGTTTCAGAAGTTACAATTGAAATAACTGGGGGGGGGGGAGTATCTATCTGTGTGGGAATTCAAGATATTTAATTAATGTTCTAGAATATATAGCTAAAGAAATGCAGGGAGGTTAATTCCTTTGGGGGGGGGGATAAAAAATAAGGAAGATCTAAATATTACAAATACACAGGAGTAGCACTAAATCACACACTTCTGCAACAAAATGATATGCATTTCTTGGCTCAAGAAAGTTATCTTGAAAAAGAAATATGGCTCATTCTCACCTTGCCTTATTTTAATTAACATGTAAGAAATGCTTATTTTTCACATATATTCAGAATAAAAACTACCCCAAAACTGGATACTTTTAATATTAACTTATTAAAATACCGTATTTTCCGGCGTATAAGATGATTGGGCATATAAGACGACTCTCCTCAGAGCCTTATGGGCTGGTCTGCCTGGTTACAGGAGAATGAGACTCGGCGTGTAAGACGACCCCCGACTTTTGAGAAGATTTTTGTGTGTTAGAAAGTAGTCTTATACGCAGGAAAATACAGTATTTTTAAGTGTTCTTATTATTTTTATTCTTTGGTTCAGGATATATTGTTTTATTATTTTTATCTAGTGTATATAGACTTGCCAGCCACAGGACACATAATGTGTTTGCACAATTTTGGCTCTGTCAGCTAAGAAAGACTTATAAGTAGCACCCACTAGAGTTGGACAGGAGAAACCATTACCTTTATTATCTCTTTCAGGACTAATCCAGAGGACTAATGCTTTGTTTAGTTTCTTGGCCTCCAAATTAATTCACTATATGGTTCTGTATAAATCTAGATGGGATGTTGAGAAGGAATACAACTGACCAGATCAATAAACTTTGGTGTTCCTATTAATGACAAATGTTGTTATCTATTTCTATCAGGTTTGCTAAGGAAAAATGATTTTGCATTTATGACATCATGCTGAATAAGAACAGCAAAAACACATTAACATCAATGATAAAATCAATTGTAGAATATATCAGTGAGTTATATCGAGCCAATTTGAAATAAATAGATTCAGATATGTTTGTGTAAAATTACTTCCTGTTATTTATTATGTTATTTATATTTTTCAAATATTGCTATAATCTATTACAGACATTACAGTTCAGCTGAATTAGGAATTTATGTAACATTCAAATATATATCAGTAAAACGTAAGATAGATAATGTGACCAAAAAATTAAAATTTCAACAGATCTCAAGGATCTGAATATATAATAGTTGGGCATAATGGCAAAAATGATGCAACTATAGGCTTAGCCTATCTTCTAAGACATAATGTTGTATAAGCCATTATCCAAAGGCCTACCTGATAGAAGCTCCCTCTCTTCAATTATAGCTCCTACAGGTCTTCCTGATCACTTCTAGTGATTGTTCTCAATCATTAAGAATGAAATTCTTTGAAAGTGTTTATACTAAATGTTCACCCCTTGAGTTATTTGTAAAAATAATAAAGGCAGTGTATACAATAGATAGATAGATGATAGATAGATAGATAGATAGATAGATAGATAGATAGATAGATAGATAGATAGATAGATAGATAGATAGATAGATAGATAGATGTAGGTAGGTAGGTAGGTAGGCGGATGGATGGATAGATGTAGGTAGGTAAGTAGGTAGATAAGTAGGTTAAATAGAGAGAGAGAGACAGACAGAAAGAGAGAGAGAGAGACAGAGACATAGACAGATGTACATAGGTAGGTAGGAAGAGAGATATACAGACAGAGATACAGACAGACAGACAAAACAAAAAATCATTTAGATTCACTTTTAGACAGCAATGTGCATTCAGACATTCACTGTTATACTAGGATACAGATTTATAGTAGGGTGCAGATTTAACCTGCAGTTTATAACCGATAACCAAAAGCAAAAATCCATCAAAATTGAAAAGGGGAAACACAGCTGAGAAAGAAGACTATCTGAAGATCAGAGATTGGATACACCAAAAGCAACAACAGAGTTTCAAGGAAAAAATCAGACACAGTTAATAACTCATGATGACAGCAGAAGTTCAGAGTCTAGGGTAGCAGTATGTGAAACTGAGGATCAAAAGCTTGAACAGCAGGAAGCAGGAGAAGAAATATAATAGCTTACACAACTAGAATATCCATGGCAGGACCCTGGGCATAAATGAACCATCCAACATCTCCTTTGGCACAAAATATGTTACCTGCCTATTTATAAATTTTCAAAAGATACTTAAAAGAAGGACCAGAAAAGTAATGTTTCAAAGTGAAGTGCCAAGATCCAGTATCTCCTCCATTTGCAAAAATGTCTCTAAGCCCTGTATCTGAAATTTCTTTAGATACCCAAGGCTCTTTCTGTAAAGCTCTGCATATAAAAGCCTCATGTGGTGCAAAACAAACAAACAACTCTGCCAAAGCAGATGACTGAATTGGTGATATTAGAAGCACTGCGAATAGTTTGCTGGGCACACCTTACAGGTTTTTGCTTTTGTCTTTGTAATATGGAACAAGTTGGTGTTTGATATAGGAGAGAGTATGTTAGTCCTCACTTTACAACTACAATTGAACTCAAAATTTATGTTGCTAAATGAAACATTGGTTAACTGAGTTTTGCCCTGTTTTACGACCTTTCTTGCCACAATTGTTAAGTAAATCATTGCAGTTGTTAATTTAGTAATATGGTTGTTAAGTGAATGTGGTTTCCCCATTGCTGCAACCATCATCAATATGAACCAATTGCCAAATACCTGAATTTTGATCACGTGACTATAGGGATGATGCAATGTTGTAAGTGCGAAAAAGGGTCATAAGTCCTTTTTTCAGTACCGTTGCAACTTCAAATGATTACTAAATGAACTGTTGTATGTCGTGGACTATCTGTAGTTACCACAATACAATGTGTAGCATTATTCTACAAGAAAGTAATCCTTAGCATTGGTTTCAACTTTTATATGGTTGAGACATATTGAACAGCCTTTGGTGCAGTTCCCAAATTATAAAATCTCTTGGGTTGTGTTCAACCCCACTCTTCTACTTTTAGCAAATATGTTAAGACTTCTATTTTTATCAAGGTCTTTTCAGTCTTTTCATCATTATTTGTTATTTTTTTTAGATTAAAATGTTAATTGTTAATTGCTTTGCATCCTTTCGGGAAAGAAAGGCAGAATACAATCCACTTGAGTGAATTACAATCAAGTTAAAAAATAAACATCCCAGGTTGACGTTTACATTTGCAAGTGTGAAGTTTATTTATGATTAATTGCAAAATTCTGTTCAATATTCATCTTAAATCAGTGAAACTTCACTTCCTATGTAACAAAGTCTTTTGATTTTATCAACGTATAAAGAAAACAAATGAGTTTATTTCCACCATACACAATTAATATTTATTAATATAATTGTTAAAATTACATATACATTTGCATACAAATGAAATTAATGCAGAAATTTCAGAAATTTCCAATTAAACAAAAGTAAAGAAATTGAGACATGGTTATATGTTATTGTTTCGATTGGTGAATATATTAAAGTAATCTCTACTGTAGTTCTGCACAAAAGATAAAAGTAATCCATCACAAAAAATAAAATTTTGATAGACTTCTTCTTAGTGCTGCTTGGCTGAGCTTGAAGTGAGTTGCTTTATGATCTGAATTCCCCAAAATGCAATGCAGAGAGAAAATAGTACCTATTGTATGAAATATAAACACAAAAAAAGACATTTTTATATACTTAAGAATTATGCAATGTTAAGAAAACACATATGTTGTCAAAATACAAAATTACTTGTAATAACCTGCTAATCATTTCAAAATATTGTAAGATATATTAAAGAAAATAATGTAAGATATATTAAAGAAAGAGACAGGATGTATTAAATAAGAATACAATCCCCTCCAGCTGAATTTTATAAAAAGATCATTAACAAATACTGATTTCCAATATTACAGTCAGTTTTTATATTGGTGGGCTAATTTGTTGAAGGATGCATATTGTTGGTGTACAGAGGAGAAACCAGTGGTACCACAGCTAAAATTGGGCAGAGCATTTTTTTATGTCTCTTTTCTGTTTTTTTCCTTTTCTCTTTCTTTGCAATGGACTGCTCTGGAAAGTAAATAGAAGACTGTGTTAACTTAGCCTGATGCATTCCACAGCTGCAAGTTGTCTCCCCATGCTGTGAAAATGATGTATTCAATGAGCATGCCTCTGGGAACTGAATCTGTGGAGGCCATATGGTTTGGAAAGAGTCAAGAATGAGTAGAGGTATGCATCCATAATAGAAATCCAAGATGCTATTGGGAAGATGGGAGGACCATCTGAATATAAGGAACTGTGGTTGGCTTGGAATGATATAGAGACAGGACAGAGGATTTATGAAAAACCAGTTGCGTTATCCAAGAAAGAATTAAGTACAGATATAATTGTGGTCTTCTAAAGAGTTTAACAAGCCAAAAATGTCCCTGAAGGTGAGGGCTTGATTATGTTTTGGAACTCTATTGATTGGAAAATCCCATTCAGTTCCACCAAGGTTGACATAGGATAAATTTCTTGAGAATTGCGCAACAATTAAAGTCATACATTTAAATGTTGTCAAGAGTGCAGAAATTCAGCTAACAGTAATTCAAACTTTCTAAACCTCCTTCCATTCTTATTTTCATTAGTTTTGATGTAAAAGACAGAAGTAATTGCTGTGTGTGTGTGTGTGTGTGTGTGTGTGTGTGTGTGTGTGTATGAAAATATATATTTTATGAATATATATATATGAATATATATATTTTCGTATATATATATTCAAGAAAGGAAAGAAGGAAGGAAGGAGAGATAACTCATTACTTAAATAATGGTAACAACAACAATAGTACACAAAAAGTCTGCATAGTGGGCACGGTAGTACCCCCAGACAGCATAATAGAAGAGAAAATCACAAAATACAAAGATCTACAAATATAAATAGAACAACAGTGGCAAAAAGAAGCAAAGATATCACCAATAGTAATAGGCGCCTTGGATCTACTCCTAAAAGCACTGGAGCATTACTTAAACCATCAGCATTGACAAAATCACTAGTTAATTGAATAAGGTAGTTTTATTTGGAATAGCTTACATCCTGCAATAGTACCTTTTAATACCGTAAAACAATGACTTGATGGGTAGATAAAAATGCCAATCTAAGCATCTGGATGTTTGCACAACAAACCAAAATAATACATGTAACATGTTTCACTATTTCAATCCAATCTTAATGTATTAGTTTAGGATAGCAAAATGTCCCCAAATAAATACATATATGTAGCATAAAATAAACAAATGGGCCTTATTTTACACCATCATGTTACAACTGCAAAAATCACTCCTTTTTTTGATATTCCCAATAATAATTATTCATTTATCAAAAAGTTACAAATGACAATATCTATTTTAATGCTTGCAGTTTAAACAATTGTCAAAGAAGAAAATACCATGCCCATCTATTTCTGTAAACATTCTGTAATAAAAAATAACTTTGTGGCTAATTTTGTCTCACACAACTGAAAGATTCATCTGATTAATTAATTGATTAATAATACTTCAGTTTGAAAAAAGAACTGAAATTAAAATATTAAATATTATGGTTCTCTACATACAGAGAATAATTCAAGGTAATTTAGAGATAATTACTTTTGAGTAAATATGTATAGTTTGTATGTATATTGTATCACCAGTCTTAATTTTGAAATTTAGTCTGCTTTTGACTCCTTGCAATTTAGAAGCAAATTAGATAGGTGAACAGGGAAAAGAATTTTCCTGCCAGATATAAAAATATTTTTTCTTAATTTTTGTTAATGTACCAAGTTCATATGAGAGAATTTTTCCCCTTCTTCAAATTGCAGAATAGTATTAATTCTTGAAGGGAGAAGTAGGGCTTGCTTATCATTTATTTTGCTTTCAACTGTACCTTCTGGACTCTTCATACCTGTAGAGTTCCTTTGATCATTTCTGAGAACATTTTGAATTATTCCTACCAAGCAATGTAACATAGAGGATCATTATAAGGAAAATATTTCCCAGAATTCCTAATATATCTTTAATACCAGGCAACGATAGATCTCTTTCAAGGTATTTTGTACTTTGGATTCAACTTGATATCTAGTCTGAATTAGACTAGTGAAGGGCTTAGGTATGTATATATGTGTAACTATCTACACATATGTATATGTATATGTACACATATACACATATATTTCTCTCATATTACACTTATAAATTCTCTCATATGAACTTATAATTTTTTCCTTCTTATATACATAAGAACACACACACACACACACACACTATGCACGCACACATTTTATTACTTTTTAAAACCTTTATGCCTACTAATTAAAATTACATGATGAAAAGAATGGAATAACACGAATGTATAGTTTTACTTTGTTTTTAAATTAGTGAATACTGGCATTTTCACTGTTTTCGAACAGTACTGTACTAACAATTCATAAGAAAATGCATTTTCTTATGTGATTTCTCATTTTACAAACTAGGCAAATTATCCTGCTGCTGAAAAATTAGACAGTAATAAATGTCAATTAGTAAGTGTATAAAATAAATCATTATAGGTAACTTGCTTATGTAACTGTTTAAAACTCTGTGGCCTTTGATATGAAAATTCAGGAATTATGTTGCTAACGATTTGAATCTACCAACTACAGTGGTTTCTTTCTTTTTCTCCGAATCAATTGAATATTTTAGGCTGTAAAACTATCCTAAAGCTCTAGAAATATTTTCCTGTGCGAGCTGGTTGGAAAAAACTTACCTCTCACTCTTTCTCATCAATCTTCTCCCAGGTACTATCTTCTTATCTTACTTTTTTGATAATGTAACTTTCTTACTAGATTGAAGAAATACTATAGACTTAATATATTTCAAGTTTAGTGAAACATTTGACAAAATACTACATATTGGGTTAATCAGCAAGCTGTTTAAGTGTTTAATTGTGTTGAATGTCACAACAATTAAGTAGGTGCATAGATTAAAGAGATAGTTTATGTAATATTCCGATTATAAAAATTCTGATTCTTATTACCCTCAAAAACACAACTAAAATTCAAAACAATGTTAATAGATAGAAAAAAGAAACAGAATAAAGAGAATTAAATTTAATCAAGAAAAGTATACTTTTCAAATAATGGGAAATAATTGTCCCATAATTTAGATTAGATCTCATCAAAAGTCTGTGTACAGTTGTAAACATCTCACTTTTGCAATTAGAGAAATTGAAACAGGTTTGCTGAAGGGTAATGAAGATGATTAGTGGACTAAAAATTATGTTCAATGAGGAGAACATAAAAAAGATGACTGCACAGAAATATGATAAAACTTTCTAAATATCTGAAACATTTTTAGTCGTTTTATCACATAAAGCTATTAGAAAAAGCCGCAAAAAATGACTAAAAATGTCACGTTTACAACAATGTTAGAGACAGAGCTGCACTTATTCCAGCATGGCCATTGAATTTACAATGTTCATTCCATAAAAATTGCAGAAAAAAATCTACAAAACTCTGAATCAAATTGATAATATATGAATATTTATATATTTATGCCTTCAACACTCCCTACCTGCCGTTGAATAATCTTTCATTGGATTCAAAGGTACAACTTTAATAAAGCCTACCAGTGAAGCATTACTTGATGGAGAAACAATAATATATATATCCAATCTCTTATCTGTAGTGCCTGTGTTCTTCTATAAATGAAGAACAAAGTGATGATTCAGTGTACTTTTTAGTTGTTACAGAAACCTTGTATTCTTTAGGGATAGGAAGGAGAAAAAGAACAGCCTTTCTCCTGCACAATTAATACTGCCCTCTGTTATCTCAAGAAAAAGAGTACTTATAAGTTGTGTTGTGAATTGTTCTAGGACTAATTGATCAATACAAATATATTGTGTACCAATATTTTCCAGCAAACTGATTTTATCTCAAAGTTAACCATAATTCAGATGGAAATCTCAGATCAGTAGCAAAATCACAAAGACTTTGTGAACTTTGCCGTAGTAATTATTCATTTATTTTTCCTTTTTTCAATGAACTTTTATCCTTGGAAACAGCTTGCAATTTTCTTGACAAGGTTTCTTCAGAGGCAATTCAAACTGGCTCTCAATTATTCAATATAGGTTGTTGATAATTCTAGCTGAAATATGTACAGTATGCATACTAATAAGGCTCACACTTGTGGGCTACACATATTCAGGTGGCAATTTGATGGCACCGAACTAATATGGGCTTTTGGTTTTTATTTACTGACATACAGTGTTGTTTATATTTGGCAGTCCAGTTCAAGATAAACTCATTCTATAATAAGGAAGCTAAAATGTATATATTTTGGGCAAATAACTGGGAAGCAAGAAGAATCAGATGCTTGGACAAATGGAAGATAATAACAACAAGTACACCAAAAGACAAGGTGAGTAGATAACTATTAGTGATGACACTAAACATGAATTTATAAGATCTAAAATGCTACATCATCATCATTATCATCTTCATTTTATTTCTATACCGCCCTTCTCCTGAAGGATTCAGAGCAGTGTACAGCCTATTAAAAGCACAAAGACAAACATGAATTAAAAATAATTAAATTTATTAAATAATTTCGGCTCAAATATAAAACCCCAAATTTAAAACACCCAATTTAAAATCATTACATTGATAGCCCAGCCTGGCGGAACAGCAGATTCTTGAGGGTACAGCGAAATACATGGAGGCCGGAGATCTTACGCATTTCCAGGGGCAGTTCTGGGGGCAGGGGCTCCCACAGAGAAGGCCCTCCCCCTGGTGTCGCCAGCTGACATAACTTGTTCGATAGCACCCTGAGGAGACCCTCTCTGTGGGAGCGGACTGGCTGGTGGGAGGCTACTGGTAGCAAAAGTCGGTCTCGAAGGTACCCAGGTCCAATGCCATGGAGGGCTTTGAAGGTGGTAACCAACACTCTGAATCACACCCGGAAGACCACTGGGAGCCAGTGCAGCTTGCGCAGGAGGGATGTCACATGGATATAACAGGTTGCCCCCATAACCACGCGCGCAGCCGCATTCTGGACCAGTTGGAGCCTCCGAGTGTTCTTCAAGTGGAGTCCCATGTAGAAAGCATTATAGTAGTCCAGCCGTGAGGTGACAAGGACACGAGTGACCATGTGCAGGGCGTCCCAATCCAGAAAGGGCTGCAACTGGCGAATCAGGCGAACCTGACAAAAAGCCCCCCTGGCCACAGCTGTCATATGCTCTTCAAAGACAGCCGTGGGTCCAGGAGAACGCCCAGATAGCGAGCCCTCTCTGTGGGGGCAGGGATTCATATGAACAGTCCGGGAAAACCAAGATCCCTTGAGCCTATTAAAACAAATGAGCTACCAGACCAAAACCAAACTTTTTCTGAGTGTGTGGAGGAAATCTTAGAAAATTCATATTTTACTCTCTTCTTCCTGAGAATTTGCTTTAAGTTTTGAAACTGCCTAGAATTCATGCTTCTTGAATACAGGAGGTGAAAGATCCTTTGGGGCCAGATGATGCATCAGCAATGATTCAGCACCCACCATTTCATATTTGAAATGATTTGGTCTTTGTGATGGCCTGTCAAGCCCAATGAAAGCTTTGGTGGAAATAATCTAACCCAGGCTTTTCTCTAATAGTGTCTTTGGGGACCTCAGTTCCTGCCAGAAATTGGTTGAGAATTAAGGAAGTTGAACTCTAATGCATCTAAAGGGCATCCGGCTTGTGAAGGGCTGAATCATAAGCAATGAAATAATTTTAAATAACAGTGCTAATAAGTTATTTTACTGTATGTGCTGTGATTTTTATACTGACTTTTTAAACCGGTCATTTTTAGTGTTGTTTTCAACTTTGTTTGTGCTGCCCCACTTAAATTAAAGCCCCACTCTATTTAAGAAGGGGAGGGTGAGGAAAAATCTACCCTACATAGTTGTATCCTGGCAGAGCTTGTTATTGTTTTGCTTCTATGTCAAAGGGATGGCTGAAGTTTCAACCATTGTTAACCTCTCCCATGGTGTGCTAAGAAAAGGTCAGAGGCTCACATGTGGCTTGAAGCCTTGGGAATTGCTCTTAGTGTTCTGCCAGGGAAAGGAATGGCCCAAATGCTTTCTCTCATAAGTTCTAAGCCATAAACTGCATCCTATTTGATGAACTATGCCAAAAGTAGACCCAAGGGGATACTGGGACTTGGCTGATGGGAAAAATGAGTGCTTCCTATGGAAGCTACAGATGTTTTCCTGAGAATGAGAGAGAGAACATACATTTGTCAGAACTTTTTCCTCCTACTGTCCACTTTTAACTACCTGTTCTGACAAAGTTTCGATTTAACGAAGGAAAACCAGCAGACACTGTTTATTAAAAATACAAATAATTTCCATAAAAAGGAAAGTTTAAATGTATTGTGGTTTTTTTTTCTTTTGGAACTTAAAGCTTTTTAAATGGAAACTAGTACAAGTGCCCTACATATCAAGATAAAACCATTGATTGTGAAATCATTTTGAAATTCATACTAAAAAGCATGTAATGGTTGCTTAATATCTGAGTAACAGGATATTTTCCTAAAAGCAATACATGTTTACAAACCCAGTGTCAGGAATAAATAGGAGAGGAAATTTTTTTCCATGGGATATATTTTAAAAAATGAAGATAGTTGTGAATGTCTAGGAAGAAAATTCCATAATTAAGAGTTGGATAGTACTTTGGAATCAGCTAAAATATATAAAAGTGGAAGAAATTATAAATACCTAAAAAGGATGAATAAATGGTGAAGCTGATGGAATTGATAGAAATGGTGAAATTGACACATTTAATTAAAGAAAAGATTTTGACCAATTTTATTTATATTTGGAAACCACTTTTGGATTCTTTGAAGAAGCTGAAAGAAATGAAACTTTTGATTTTGGGATTTGTCAATTAGAATCATATTGGGTTTGGAACTAATGTACACTATCGTTAATTTTAAAGTAAGAATTTAATGTATTTTTAGCTATATGTGTACCAAAGAAAGATATGTCATTATTTTTCAGTTATTTTTCCTTTTTTTTTAACTTTTATCTTGGTTTTTCCTTGGTTTTCATTTTTTTCAGAATTTTTCTTCTTGCTTATTTATCTTTTTCTTAGTTTTTTTGTAAATTATTTTAATAAAGTTACATTTTTTTAAAAAAGAAAAAAATGGCTTGAATGGGTGTGAATTTCTCCAGATGGTGTTATAAAAGCTGGTTATGGAGAAAAAATACAGAATACCCAAATTACATCTAATTTTGTTTATTTTCCTCTTTTTCCCCTCCAATGCATTAAAATATACCAATCATTTTACACATATGAGTTTAGCATGCAAAATCTGCCTCAAGGTCACATATATTAGCTTATGAGGACATTGAGATGTCATCTGAACTGGAGAAAGATAGCCAGATAGTAGTCAAGAAAAGGTAGTTAAGACTGATGGAGTGGAACTACCAGCAGAACATCTAATAGACATGCAGATCAGCTACAAGTATCTTGGTAATTCAAAAATCACATAGGAACCATGAGGAGGAAGCAAGAAAAATGGCAAAATCCAACCAAAGATAAGATGATGAGATAAAATAACCTTTATTGTCATTTTACCTGTATATCCAATGACATATACTTAAATGAAATGTAAATGCCTCATTCTCAAAAAAAGGAATGCCACCCACCAAACATTGTTGCCATTCCAAGGATAACAATAATAATATTATAATAGCATCAGCAAGAATACTAAGTTATAGAAAAATGATACCAAAACGTATATTAATTGGAGACCATTTTGAATACATAATGTAAAAAAGAGTCTTGAGAGTTGTGGTAGGGTGTAAATTGCAGCTGGAATACTTAATGTCATTACCAAGTAACTGGTATTGTATACAAGAACAATTGCACATGGGAGATTCCACACTATGTTAGAGTAACTACAGGGCTAAGATCTCAAGGGACTTTCAGATACACATAGCAGGTAGGTACTGACCAATCAACCAGTAGTAAACAAGAACCAGAAGAGAGCAGTGGTCATAATGTAATAGTCAAGTAACAGCAACATCAGAAAGAAGGAGTATGAGAAGCTAAAGCCTGAAAGAAGAACTACAGAAGATGTAGTTCAGAAATAAAAGTGTTCCCAGTGGTGGAAAAAGCACTTGGGGTTGTAACTCACAAGCTGGGAGAGTGACTTCAATAGATCCAAGGTAGAGGAACAGAGACTGAGAAAGACACATATCACATGTAAAACTGAGAAGGATTTTGTGTGGGGGGTGGGGTGGGGGGAGACTTGAAAACACAATCATTAACCTTTTGGCATCATTCTAACTTAACTCTTGTACTTGAAATTCAATTTCAAACAGGCTTTGACTCAACCCCTCCAAGACCGAGTGGCTGTGGCTGCCGGCGTCCCGATATAGCCAGCTGATGCCATCGCTGGTTATTGGGGGTGAATCATTAGCCCCCACGGAAAGGGTGCGCAACTTGGGTATCCTCCTGGACCCACGGCTGTCTTTAGAGGATCATACGACGGCCGTGGCCAGGGGGGCTTTTTATCAGGTTCGCCTGATACGCCAGTTGCGGCCCTTTCTAGATCGGGACTCCTTACGCACAGTCACTCAAGCCCTCGTCACTTCTCGCCTGGACTATTGTAATGCTCTCTACATGGGGCTCCCCTTGGGGTGCACCTGGAGGCTCCAACTGGTTCAGAATGCGGCCGCGCAGGTGATTATGGGAGCGACAGGGCGCTCCCATGTGACACCTCTCCTGGGGGAGCTGCATTGGCTACCAGTGGACTTCCGGGTGTGCTTCAAGGTGTTGGTAATCACCTTTAAAGTGCTCCATGGCTTAGGACCAGGGTACTTACGGGACCGCCTTCTGCCATCAATTGCCTCCCACCGGCCGGTTTGCTCCCACAGAACGAACCCTTCTCCTCAGGGTGCCGTCAGCCAGACAATGTCGGTTGGCGACCCCCAGGGGGAGAGCCTTCTCTGTGGAGGCTCCCACCCTCTGGAACGATCTTCCTCCAGAGTTCCGAACGATTTCTGACCTCTGGGCTTTTCGTCGGGCCTTAAAAACACATTTTTTTCAGCTTGCTGGCTTGGCCTGATCCCTGTAAATTTTGATATTAATTTTAAATTGAATTGTTTTAACTATCGGCCAAATTTATATTAGCTGTTTTTAAAATTTTAACTTTTGTGAATCTTGTTTCTTATCTGGCTGTTCACCGCCCTGAATCCACAAGGAGAAGGGCAGTATATAAATCAAATCAAATCAAATCAAATCAAATCAAATCAAATCAAATCAAATCAAATCAAATCAAATCAAATCAAATCAAATCAAATCAAATCAATAGCAGTTGAGTAACAAATATACAAATTATTGTGATCAAATAACTTATGTAGTAACAAACCATATTTAAGTGTTTATACACACACACTCCTTGTCTTACTAGAAAATATAAAATAGGTGCATTGGACTGTGATTTGTGCTGAATTGTCAGCTTTGTGTAGGATTTATCAATCACTAAGTCTGGAATTGCTGGGAAGCTAAAGAAACACAGATTGAGAGATTTTTTGTTATATATCCCTCCTGTAGTATTTTAATGTTCACTCAATAAAATTCATTTTAGACATTTTACCTGATTTTGAAATTTTTCTTTAAGGAATTTTAAATAAATAAATATTAAAATGCTGTCTCCTGGCTGGCCACTGGGTGGCAACACAGTCAGCAAACCAGAGTTTAAAATCATGGTTTAGCAGAATGTGTGAGCTGAATCCAGCCAAAATAATGCAATCTAAATGATCTTTTTGCCTTCATAACAGACCTTATGGACACACATATCAGGACTGCTTCTGCTTTTATTTATTCTTTATTATTTTGCATGACACTGAGTCAGTTGCAAAATGCCTTTAATATTTCCATTTTTTTTCTCTTGAGTACCACTAAAGAGACCCACACGTCTTTTGAACATAATGGAACAGAACAATCAAAGCAGCCATGTATGAGGTTAAGAATAACTGGTGTATCTAATGTAAAATTCCACCCATGTTAGAAAACAGTCAAATAAATCATTTGTCTACTTACAGAAATTATATGACTGGCTTAGATAAAGTAGTAAATAATTATTCTCAGGCTTTCTGACTTCCAAGCATTTTGTGGTTTAACATGTCCTAGATGAAGAATTCAGTACTTCAAAAGACATTATTCTCTCCATTTCTTTTCTAGAATTTCATTAATTCTGTCAATCTTCTTCTGAGTCTTACTTATAAATCTTTTCCTGGATATTTTTTAGATTGCTTTTTCCCCCTTTTCTAGCAAAATGAAACAACCCTTTTCTGAGTGGAGTCACTGTAAGAATTAAACCTTTAAACAAGATACCTTTTTGCATTGCATTATGAATAGCAACTTTAGTATCCATGGTTAAATTGTCCAAAATGGAATGCAGTTATGTACTTTTATATATTGCACTCCTGTTTACTACTTAAGGAAGTGTACTTTTTCCAACATGTGGAGAAACTGCATGGATTCTCTTAGCTGCATGCATACTTTTTACCAGAACTCAATTGCTATTCAATTGCTATTTGTTGTTCCATGTCTTCTGTTTCTCTTTTTTCCCTTCCTGTTTCTCTTGTCTACAAAATCCCATTGGGTACTGGGAAGGAAAAGCTCTACCTGGAGACTAAAGGTTCCCGGTAATCCACAGCCATGCTGCACTGCAAAGGACAGTGCTTAGTCCAGCTTAGAAGGAATGGTTGGTTTCTTGATCATGAGATCTATGTTATTCTTCAGATAGTGGCTTTGCTTACTCATCTGATTTCAGGGTAAAGATTAGAGGTTGAGAACCACATGTTAGTACAGTGAGGTGTCACTGAAGCTATTCCAGTATGCTACTATTAGAAAGGCTAGACTTGCTATCATTATATTAGTTGTATTTTATATTCTCATTAGTTTAAAAAAATTATATACCTGCATCTTTATATATAAAAGAATAACAGAGTTGGAAGAGACCTTGGAGGTCTTCTATTCCAACCCCCTGTTCAAACAGAAAATCCTATAACATTTCAGATAAATCATTGTCCAACCTCTTCTTAAAAACCTCCAGTGTTGGAGCACCCGCAACTTCTAAAGGCACGCTATTCCACTGATTACTTGTTCTAACTGTCAGGAAATCTTTCCTTAGTTCTTGGTTGGTTCTCTACTTGATTAGTTTCCAGCCGTTGTTTCTTATCCTGCCTTCAAGTGCTTTAGAGAATAGGTTGTCCCCTCTTCTTTATAGCAGTCCCTCAAATACTGGAATACTGTACCATGTCACCCTTAGTCCTTCTTTTCATTAAAGTAGACAAACTCAAAACAATGCAAGACTGAAACTGTGGATCCTGTAATGCTAATCAAAACTGCTGCTATTCAGATCATTTCTAGTTTGGAATATATCTTAATAAAGAGATTGCCATTCCATTAACTTAGTGAATTTAGAAGCTGGAAGGAGCAAGCTCAATCTTGAGACAGATTCATTCCCAAACAGTTCAAGCCCATTTCTTAAAACACCCCTAATCTGAAATCTGAAAGAGCCAAAGTTAGTTTTGTGGCACAGATGACAATTACTTTGCTCAAATTTCCTAGCAATAAAAAAGTGCTAAAACTATCATCCTATTTTTATTATTGTTGCATTATAATATTTTTCTTCACAAGATACTGTGGACCCCCTAAATTGTTGGGTACCACTACATAAATTACTACATTTATTTTTTTTCTGGGGAAACGGGGTTAAATTTAATACAGCTGGATAACTGAACAGCTGCTTTCATGATTTAAATAAAAACAAGCTGAAATCTTTGCTGTCAAATGGGTGATATATGACTTGTAATGGGATGTTTCCAACCTTTTCTTCCATATGGTTGCCTATGTTAGGAAATACAGAGCCTCCACTCCAGCCAGGTTCCCAGAAAACATCTGGCTCCGATTCCTGCTCTGTTAGTTCCAAAGTTGCCTCCCACAAACATAAAATGATTCATAGGGCAACATCCCTTTGCTCAAGGATCCAATTAGAAGCTTCATTGATAATTTTATCATGCGCCACAAGTAGAGATATGGGAAAATGGAACACATTCAAAATGATTTTTCACATCTATCTGATTGTACAGTATCTGCACATGATAAATTTAATTTCAAGCAGTATTTCCATAGCTGATTTTGGAAGCCAACCAAGGTGTGGTAAATGTATTGTTAAGAGTTAATTGTCTATGTTATTGCTATTCAGTTTTTAATAAAATAAAATTAAAATAAGATTACCATTTTTCAGCAATTCAATCTCAGCCAGTTATTATCCTGGCCCTGGAGTGGGCTTTCCAGGTTTTATTTGTTAGTAGAGAGAACCCAGATTCAGTGTAAATTCCCATCTGGGCAAAAAAAGACAAGAACTTCTCAAATTTTCAGAGATTTCTGCCAGTCCCTCTTATAGTCTTCTACATCATTTCATACTGTTCTGGAAGGTCTCATCAAACTTTAAAAGCAGATTTTCAGACACACAGAAGGTTGCAGCATCATAGAAAATTAGCCAAAAAAAAAAAAAAAGGCTTCTCCAGTTCCTTTCAACAATGGATTTATTCAGTCTGTTCAGTCTGTGGATCATTATTTCTAATGGGAACATTGTAATTTTTTACAAAACTATTATTTCACATTGAATGGCCATCTATGAAATAATTAGATCAGTATTTCTCAAGCAATGAATACTACATCCAATTAATTCTAATTGTAGGAAGAATTCTTGTTCCTTTTGATTATTCAGTAGATAGACATAGAATTGGAATATGTCCATGGGCCATACCACCCTGCTTTACACTTTCAAGTGAACATTCAAAAAGGATAATTTGCTGAGCAGCTAATCACATCCCAATCCTACCTGGTTGTAGATGTTGTGATACTGTCAGTATATTCATAGGAGTCTTTCATAAGCTTAATGTGAATGCACATAAATCAAGTCCACTTTGTCCTTAGCATACTCATTTATGAATAACGAGAAAATGAATGGGGTTTAACACAACTGCCCTATATGTCTCCTAAGAATGATCAGCAATTGAGTTCAATGAGGTTTATCCTCAAATAATTATACCTAACAGAATGCAGAAACTTTTTTGGATTTTGAATAACATTCTAGAAGCTGCATTGAGAAAAAAGGCGGGACATAGTCAAATTGGGTTTAATTTAATTTAAATTTAATTAAATCAATACAACTAATATAATTAGTTATGTTTACTTCATACTTTCCCTTTGTGGCCAATGAAAACTTATTTATTGCAGTTTTTGAAAGAGTATTCTTTTGTCAGGTTCCATGATCCTCTTTTGTATATGCTTGTAATCTTTCACCCAGGGCCTGGCAATAAATCTTGTCTCTAAAAATTGAACAAGCAGCACTCAGGATCTAGCAGTGATGGAGTCAAGGACAAGGCTCAAATAGGCAGACTGCTTTTACTGCAATTATAAGAAGTCTGATACTGAAGAGTAAGAGCTCCTACAAGTCAGAGCAATGAAACTTGTAGCAATATCAACCAAGGTTGAAATCTGATGTCTCCTTCTCCTGCCCTTCCTTAATGGGAATGGATTCTTACCACTTGTTTCCTCATATTGGATGCAGAAATCAAATGCATCATATTTTGATAATAGGTCTGTTTGGCTAGAGGCTACAAGCTAAAAAACAGCTTTTTGTTTCCAATGCTGGCATGTTCTGCTCTGTTAAAGGTTTGAGGTAGTTATTCTTATGTTGATGGTCTTACATGATACATTTACACTAGCATTAAAAGTTATTTGCATTCTGATCTAATAGCATATGACAGAATCAATCAATTGTTTGAAAGGAAGATAAATCGGGCTTTCTGCCATAAATAGCTAATTAGCATTCTTACCACTAGTCTTGTCATCTGGATCGAGTTAGTGGCCACATTCTTGGCATCTGAGATATATTCCGTACTTCTCTATTGTCTAACAATCATGAACTTGCATTGTTGTAACTCTACTCCAAACCTCTCCTCCTAGCCTTCCTTTTCATATTTTCCATTTTCCATAGTTTTGAGTTTTTCAAGTCTACACCAAATTTCTCAGGGCTGATTTAAACCCATTATCTGTTTAATTTATGGTACTGTCCAGTTTTATTGAAACAATTGCAGATATGCTTCAGCACTTTTCCTTAATATTAACCCTCCTCTCCCTCCTGCACTCACCACACAACTTGGTTTTTTCTCCTCTATCATTCTCCTTCTTTATTTCTATTTTCTTCTTTTTCCCATTAATCACCAATGTCTTTGGAGGAAGGACAAGATCCATATAAAATCAACTCTTCTTCAAAAGTATTCTGAAAGTATGCACGATCCCAGGAAGTGCTCATGAACGCTAACGCTTGACTAAAATGAGAACAAACTTCTTCATGCTCATAGAGGGCTTTCATCCAACTAAACACAGACTGAGAGCAGTTTTGTGTAATGGATAAGACATCAGACTTGAAAACAGGGGACTTTGTTTAGCCATGGGCGATCTTTGGTCAATCAATTTCTCTCAGCCCAATTCACTTCACAGGATTATTATTGGGCCAAAGGAAGAAGAAGTATTAGATATATTTGCCACCTTGAGCTTATAAAAATAATGAAGGGAGGATATAAACAAACAAACATACACTATAATTTTTGTATGAATTTCCTTTCCACAGTCCCCATTGCTGGCCAGGTGCCCACGAACACTTTGTATAATTCTCATTACATTTCCTGTCTCATCTGTATTTTTTCCATTTGTTGACAATTTTTTTTAAAAAAGAGAAGGTGGCATATTACAAAGCAAATGCTAAATTCCACAATTATACTCAAAAGAAGGGACCCCAAAAATGTTCTCAGAAAGTATGAGCAGCTGTTGTCTGGTGCAGAGTTTGAAAATATGTTTAAGTACTTAGTAAACAGAATGTCCTGCAGGATGGTGACAAAAAGTCAGAAAACAATTTAACGCATTTTATTTATAACCAATTAGATTTCACCATAGAAACCATTTGGCCAAATCTTTAGTAGTCATTTTGTGAGCATGCCTACAACATGCTCATGAATTTCCAAACAGGAAAGTAAACTAAAGAGACTATGCAAGTTTTCTCTTTTTTATTATCTTGGAATTGTCCCCCCCCCCCGGCAAAAAACCCCCAGTATATTAAGATTATGTCACAATAATCTTAACAACAACAACAACAACCAATATTTTTCACTGCATCTACTTGGTTCATTAGGGGTTTTTTTGTGAAGAAGAATCAATGTTGCTGTTATCAATTACTGAATGTGAAGTGGAGATTTTGCAATGCGACTTTAAAATATCAAAGAAGTGGATTTTATTTTATTCCCTGGATGAAGAGATGACTAAGTAGAGTTAAGTAGTCCCCTTCCCACAAATGCAACGGCCTACTTAATACAAAGTGAAAGGTCATTTATATGGCAGTAATATTACTGCCACTTATGAACTCAAATTATCCAGCTACATATTTCATATATTTAAATATATATATATATATATATATATATATATATATATATATATATATATATATATATATATATATATATATATATATATTATTTTCAAACATATTCATTCTAAAATTGTATTTTAAAACAATAATCTGATCTTTAAACAAAAACACTCCTCCAACACACTTATAAATTTCATTATATGTGAAAGCAGGAACTTTTTTTAAAAGAAAAAAAACTTATATAGGAGAATATTTTATGAAGGAAGTAGAATGGAAGGGCAATGGAAGGTGAAACTTTAGTTTATACTTTGCATGACCTATAAATTTGATTCTCACCCAGATGATACAAAATCCTTATTCTCAGTAGGAAAAGGGAATGAAGGTGGATGACTATCTTACTGTTAAAGAAATCTTAATGAGATAGGTCTAAATATTTGCAAAAAATATTCTTAACTATTCAGATCAATTTGTTTTTCATATTTGCTTTCAAATGCTGGGTCAAAGATTGTATTTGTTCTCCACCACCTCTTACAATCACACTTTTCTTCAAATTAATAGGAAAAGCAAAAGCATATAACTGATTCCTAGTAGGTCCAGATGTGGTCAGACAAGTACCAGAATTCTGAGCCAACACGGCTGCTGAAATTTCAACACATCTGGAAGGCACAAGCTCAGAGTAGACTGTTCTACAAAGAGTTCCTTTTCTAAACAAAGAGATTATTCTGAATGCTCAAAGCAGCAAAAGAAACATCAGTCAGTAAGCTACTTATTAAGTGGCAAGACAACACGAAGAGAATTTTCTATATATTTGCCAGGAATTGAACCTGACCCCATGACTGCTACTTGACTATAGTATTCATATAGATGAATCTCTGTACAGAAAACAAAGTACTTCATTTTCAAATAAGAGTGCATGGTGCATTTTTTCATTGTAAGCTGATTACACTGTGTGATTCCAAAAACTTACTTAAGAGGGAGAAAAGAATTTTCCACCAAAATCTATTCATAGAAGTGATTCAAGTAAGACCAGACTGGGAGGGACAAAACCAATTTTTACCCCAATATATTTGTATTTGTAAGCCAAACAGAGTCTATGGGAATTGGTGGCTATAATAAATCTAAACAAATAACTGGGTGAAATGATATATTGCTGCCACTTTCCAATCTAAGAAAGATGCTGGATATTCTATTCCATCCATAAGTATCATCTCAATAGCTTGAGAGGCTAACACGTTAAGGAAAAGTATATCTTGTAAAGCATTGGAACTTTCTGAAAATGGTCTAAATATTAGGCATGGAAAGCTTTCATATCCTTTTTAGAGGATGTTTTGACTGTGACTCTCCACTATACTAATAAGACTGTTATAATCAACTACTTTGTAAATATTCATAACTGAAGAACTTTTATTTGGGGGTGGAATTGAATACAAGTCTAATAAACAGAAACAACAAAGAAGTCCTAAATTTTATAGTTACAGATGCACAATCATCTTACACTCGTATTCCATTTAAGAGGGAAACAACTTGGAGAATTATTAATTCAAAATAACAGACATTTATTCCTAATGTGGGCTGTATGCCAAAGTCCATTCACAAATATCTTTAGTATAATCCTTTTCTTCCACTGCAATGAATAAAGTTAGATTATTACTGACATTTTATACATATTTAATAGATGTATATTTAATGTACATTTAATACAGATTGCCCACAAAAATCCATTATGAAGTAGCCTGATCCTACATTGAACTAGTTCCATTGTGCTTTGCTTTCTAATTCTAGCCTATAAAATGCAACTACTTTTCTAGCCCTGCTGAGACTGACTCATAAGTACATACTTTAAATCAAATTTAATTACATTTAATTTGAGTGAAATAAATGAGGAAAATTAGTAATGACTAAGCGAAACCCCAGTGCATTCCAAGATTGACTATGCTTCTTTATGATCTCAAAGTCATCTGTCTTCTGCACATGAGATAATATACAGCTATAACACAAATGAAACCAACCTGAAGTTACCTTTCAGCTACATAGCAAATCATGTACAGGAATGCTGTTTCAGTACTATAGTTTCTTTCTTCCCACATAGTAGTGTAGATGAAGTGAGCAAGTACAGATTTGACAAAATTCTGTCACTTTCCCCAGTTTCTTATATAGGAAATGATCTAAAGCAAAATGTGCAATTTCCTTCCTTCCTTCCTTCCTTCCTTCCTTCCTTCCTTCCTTCCTTCCTTCCTTCCTTCCTTCCTTCCTTCCTTCCTTCCTTCCTTCCTTCCTTCCTTCCTTCCTTCCTTCCTTCCTTTCCATTTTGTGTAAAGTAGAGAGGAAAATCTTGTATTGTTCTCAGAGCATCTATCTCGGCATAAAGTAAGACTGTGGATTGGTTTCAAGGTGTTTTTGAGGGTGTGGAGAATGGAAATGATGGTTAAGAAATATGCTAAAATTAGGATTGAAAATAATAAATGAAGATGATAAATACTTCAGATCAATATGAAAATTAATCTATACAATTAATGTTATAAATGTTACACAAGAACTCATCCATTCAATGCAGATCAGCCAATACCCATACCAATGCAGATCATACATACTCAAGATACTATTTTTTTAAAGTGCAGGATTGATGGAACACATTTAAATTAGATAATATACATTAGTCATGGAATAGATCTTCAGACATTCATCTTTTTAACCATTAATAGAAATTGTTTCCATTTAATATAAATGTATAGTTGGATTCCAGCCTACGCAATTCAACTAAATATTACATAATAGCTTTTGTTTTGCCAATCATTTCTATAACTATTCAGCCATAGAATCTGCATGCACAAAGGTTTTTCTGAATGATAGCCAATGTGTATGGGATTATTCATTTTTATGCTTAAAATATGGAAAAGACTATTCTCTGGTTCTTTCACTTTACAATTCATCAAGACAACTTGATGTTACTCAAGATAACTCTAATTAATCAACCACGAAAAAGTTTATTAACGATTTAATGCAAGAGATTTAAGTTAGGGGGACATTTCTTCAAAGATTGTTTTGACTACCTCTCCTTTTGATCAATTCCAGTTGAGTTATTAAACTTCTTATGCATGTCTGATGTCTATAATGATTCACTTTTTCCATCTACTCACTTACAGGTAACTTGAAAACAGCTGAGATAAAACAAAAGATATTCCATGTCTTTCCAAGATTCCAAATCTTTCCAAGATTTTGGAAATGTTCAAGATTGCTTCATTAATTAGGTTGAAATTTTCAACAGAGAATGTTCCTATCAAAAATAGGACAGTACTTATTTCTTTGACTGTATATCCAAAGATATATGGTGATAGTCAAGGGAATAGGGCAAAAATAATTCTTGTATAGATGTCAAGAAAAAGTTTTGTCCTTTTTTTGAATAAAATCATGCAAAGGCTCCATCTACTAAGCTTTTTAAATAAAGCCAAAAATATTGACTAATATTACAATAACACACTTAACAGATTACTGATACTCTCTCTCTCTCTCTCTCTCTCTCTCTCTCTCTCTCTCTCTCTCTCTCTCTCTCTCTCTTTCTCTCTTGGATCACATCCCAGCTTAAAAATTTGGACCAAGTTTATCTTTATTTTGCCAAGCCAATAGAAACTCAAAAATACTAGTAATTAAAATGTAATATAAAGGCAAACATAGCTTATTAAGAACAATTTCATAACTGATAAACACATTAAAAACATGATTCTGAAGTAGCATCTATTTATTTTGGACTAAATAAATGCAAAACAAGAAAAATTAATCTAGCAATGGAACTTAAATATGACTTTTGGATCAGAGGAACAGCAATTCTGTCTTCCCTTACAGAACAGTATGCTTCTTCTCAACAGATCATTATAAATCTATTGACCTAAGTGATTCCAATAATTGGAGTATCCAACAAAACTCTAAAACTCCACAGTTCCAGAAAATGAATTCCCATGTTATGATTCTGATGAGCTCAGAAATAATCCTTACAATACTTATTGAATTGTTGTTTCAAAATAGTAATATATGGCAGTAATAGTTTCTGACAAAAGTAGTGTGGTTTAAACAAACCAGGTTTCCACTGATCTCAGTGGGAAAGAACACCGATTAATTTAAGTTGTGTCAAACCCAGGAAATACCTTTAAAGATCCACGTACTTCAATCATACCAATTTTGTTTGTCTGCTGACTTTATATTGCTATTTTCCTGTTACCACTTCTGTAGTCTCTCAATATATGAGTAGAGATTCAACTGTGATGCTTTTTTATTATGAACTGGATTCAAAATGGTAATACATTAATGGAAGCTTAATTCAAGGCATGGTTCTTGAAAACTCTGTTGCTGAAAAAAATCATTCTGCATCTTCACCAAGCAGTCAAACCAAAGCTAAAAATGGAATAAAATTATAAATGTTCCAGGGTAATAGTATTCTAAGAGATTACCAAGAAAGCAGATGAGTTTTGATGTTGGGAAATACTTAAGTATCACTTTTGTTGTTAGTTGCGAAGTCCCATCACGACCCCATGGACAACGTTCCTCCAGGCCTTCCTGTCATCTACCATCCTCAGGAGTCCATTTAAGCTCACACCTACTGCTTCAGTGTGTCCATCCAGCCACCTCATTCTGTTGTCCCCTTCTTCTTTTGTCCTCAATCTTTCTCAGCATTAGGCTCTTCTCCAGTGAGTCCTTCCTTCTCCATTAGGTGGCCAAAGTATTTGAGTTCCATCTTCAGGATCTGGCCTTCTAAAGAGCAATCAGGATTGATCTCCTCTAGGACTGACCAGTTTGATTGCCTTGCAGTCCAAGAGACTCGCAGGAGTCTTCTCTAGCACCATAGTTCAAAGGCCTCAATTCTTTGGTGCTCAACCTTTCTTATGGTCCGACTTTCACAGCCATACATTACAACTGGGAAAACCATAACCTTGACTATACATACTTTTTTGTTGGCAGGGTGATGTCTCTGCTTATGCTGCCTAGATTTGCCATAGCTTTCCTCCCCAGGATCAAACATCTTTTAATTTCTTGGCTGCAGTCCCCATCTGCGGTGATCTGTCACTAACTCCGTTTCTTCCCTATCTATTTGCCAGGAATTGAGAGGGCCAGATGTCATGATCTTAGTGTTCTTAATGTTGAGTTTCAAGCCAACTTTTTCACTCTCCTTCTTTACCCGCATGAAGAAACTCTTTAGTTCTTTTTCGCTTTCTGCCATTAGAGTAGTATCCTCTCCATAACTGAGGTTGTTGATATTTCTCCTGGCAATCTTAATTCCAATTTGTGATTCATTTAGCCCCTTCTTTCTCATGATGTGTTCTGCATGTAAGTTAAATAGGCAGGGTGACAGTATACAGCCTTGCTGAACTCCTTTCTCAATTTTGAACCAATCAGTGGTTCCATGTCCAGTTCTCACTGTTGCTTTTTGACCCGCATATAGGTTTCTCAAGAGACAAATAAGATGGTCTGGCACTTCCATCTCTGTAAGAACTTGCCACAATTTGTTATGATCCACATAATCAAAGGCTTTAATATAGTCAATGAAGCAGAAATTGATGTTTTCCTGGAATTCCCTAGCTTTCTCCATGATCCAGCGTATGCTGACAATTTGATCTCTAGTTTCTCTGCCTCTTCAAAATCCTGCCTGTACTTCTGGTAGTTCTCGATCCACATACTGCTGAAGCCTAGCTTGTAGGATTTTAAGCATAACCTTACTAGCATGTGAAATGAGTGCAATGGTGTGATAGTTTGAACATTCTTTGGCATTGCCTTGGAATGTAAACTGAATTTTTCCAATCCTGTAGCCACTGTTGAGTTTTCCAAATTTGATGGCAAATTGAGCGTAGCACTTTTACTGCATTGTCTTTTAAGATTTTGAATAGCTGAGCTGGAATACTGCCTCCTCCACTAGCTTTATTGTTGCTCAGATTTCCTAAGGCCCATTTGACTTCATATTCCAGGATGCCTGCTTGAGGTCAATGACGACCCCCTCATGGTTATTCAGTTCATTCTTGTATAGTTCTTCTGTGTAATTTTGCCACCTCTTCTTAATCTCTTCTGCCTCTGTTAGGTCCCTACCATTTTAGTCCTTTATCATGCCTATCATTGTATGAAACGTTCCCTTCATAGCTCCTATTTTCTTTAAGAGATCTCTGGTCCTCCCTATTCTTTTGTTTCTTGCACTGTTCATTTAAGAATGCATTCTTATCTCTTCTAGCTATTCTCTGCAATGCTGCATTCAACTGGGTGTATCTTTCTCTTTCTCCTGTGTTTTTTGCTTCCTTCTTTTCTCAGCTATTTGCAAAGCTTCCACAGACAATCATTTTGCTTTCTTGCTTTCTTTTTCTTTGGGATGGTTTTAGTTGCTATCTCTTGTACAATGTTGTGAATCTCCATCCATAGTTCTTCAGGCACCCTGTCTATCAGATCTAATTCCTTAAATCTATTTTTCACTTCTATTGTATATTCATCAGGGATATGATTTAGTTCATACTTGAGTGGCCTAGAGCTTTCCCCTACTTTCTTCCATTTAAGCCTAAATTTTGTAATGAGAAGCTCATGATCTGAACCACAGTCTGCTCCTGGTCTTGTTTTTACTGACTGTATAGAGCTTCTCCATCTTTGGCTGCAGAGCATATAGTCAATCTGATTTCTGTGTTGACTGTCTGGTGATGTCCATGTGTAGAATAGTCTGTTGGGTTGTTGGAAAAGAGTGTTTGCTATGACCATCGTATTATCTTGATAGAATTCTACCAGCCTGTGCCCTGCTTCATTTTGTACTCCAAGGCCAAACTTGCCTGTTATTCTGGTTATCTTTTGGCTTCCTACTTTAGCATTCCAATCCCCCATAATGATAAGGATATCATTTGTTAATGTTAATTCTATAAGGTAATGTAGGTCTTCACAGAACCAGTCAATTTCATCTTCTTCAGCACCAATGGTTGCGGCATAGACTGGGATTACTGTGATATTGAATGGTTTGCCTTGGATTCGAACTGTGATCATTCTGTCATTTTGGGGATTATATCCCAGTATTGCTTTTCCTAATCTTTTATTGATTATGAAGGCTACTCCATTTCTTCTGAGGGATTCTTCCCCGGAGTAGTATACCTGATGGTCATCTGAATTAAATTCACCCATTCCTGTTCATTTTAGTTTCCTGATTCCTAAGATGTCGATGTTCAGTCTTTTCATCTCTTGTTTGACCACATCCAGCTTGCCTTGATTCATGGATCTAACATTCCTATGGAGAAAAAATCCTTACAGCATTGGACTTTCCTTTCACCACCAGATGCATCTGCAGCTGAGTGTCCTTTTGGCTTTGGCCCAGTTGCTTCACTCTTTCTGGCACTCCTAGTACTAGCCCTCTGCTCTTCCCCAGTAGCATATTGGCAGCACCCATCAAAGTTACAAGATGTATAAAAAAATGTTAGTGCAACAATGGAAGGGTAAATATGGCTTGGCAATTGTGGAAATGATCAGAGCAATACTTACAGAAAGTTCTGCACTGTAGACCATTTATTTTTTTAAAAATCAACTATGAATAACAATTATTAACAAGTAACTAAATTAACATAAATTCAAGATTCATAGACAAAGATACAGAAAATACAAAACAAATCTATTTAAAAGTAGTTTCGTAAAGTATTTGTATCAGACTTGCTGGCAAGACCTTGGCAGTAATTCCTGAATATCTGATCCAATATGGCTTTACTGGCTATTTAACTGAACTGAGCTTAAGACTGGCAGACATACAACTTGGCATGCTAAATAATAGTGTTCCTTGGGGAAGAAGGAAGAATCCATGAAACATGTGATTACTTCTGTGTAAAGGTGCAGTTCCTTTTTAAAGCCTCTTTTAAATTAATAACAGCACATTTTTCTTTCATTCTTTAACAGACTTTGGACCCTAGAGATCTTAAGCTAAATCTAAGTGGATTGTTGACATTACAGACCATTCTACTTCAGTGTGTTTTGCTCTTAGCTTCCAAATCAGCTTTGTCTGCTATCTTTCTCCTATTGACTCCTAAAGACTTTATGCTGTGCTGTGCAAGTCACAAGAATAGGGCTAGACAGATGTACTTTAAGTACTTTATAAGTACTTTATAAACACTCATCTTGGATTGTGATATTACTGCTATATGAAAGGTATGGTTGGACAGGGGATCAATGGGGAGCCATGTAGCACAAAGAAGGCCAGGAACCAGTTGATTAACTTTTCCTTAAAAATCTCTATAACCAGTATAATGTATATTCATAAAGTTATACCAGACATTATTTTGGGCTTTGGATCTTTAAAAAGGCTGGGATTGCTGCTGGATAAACATAATTTCAGGAAAGCAAGAAACAAGCAAAGAAAAAAAGAAGTGCTTAGACATTTTGAAAGCTGCTTTTTTGCCACCTTGAAAAATGGAGAGGTTTGGTTTAAGACAGAGGCAAGACTAGCTGAACTGAATTTGAATTTGTTCACAAATAAAAAAGACTTTTGAAATATAAATTATTTAGAAGGAATGTCCTAGCATAAAAGTATCTTTCTGTGATCATTTCACCTTGGGAAGATATCCAAATACAGATCCACTTTCGGAGAGACAGTATTAGCCTGGGGTTTCATTTCTGATAGAGCATCTTTTTATAATAAGCTGCACAGATAAGACTAAAGAGTAATAATATAACTAATTACGTTTACAAGATGCTTTCATGAGTAATTAGTTGAGTACAGACAATGAAAGAACAGTTTATCTAATATAATAAAACCTTTCAAAATATTCTGATCGATATGCAGTAGCACTATAAATATATTTTATGCTATATACAAATGTAAATTATGTTTATACATATTCACACATATTTATTTGCAGGCATGCTTTTATTGAGTAAAAAAAAATTTTTTTGCTTTATTTACAATTTTCATACTTGTTTTCTGCTAAATAGAGCAGACTATTTATTTGGATGTAACTCATACTTTCCTATTCCAAAGAATATTCCCCAATAACATTTCTTAGTTTCTTGTCAACTCTGAAAAGAAATAGATCAAATCCTGCTATTAGAAGTTCACCTAATATGAAATAAATACCTAAATAAATACATGAAAGATAAATATAGTAAAACTACAGTAAGATTATTTTGAGAAAATATTGCTCTATATAATAGCACAGATCCCAGTAATAAAGTGCTTTATACCAAGCCACTCAGAAGCTTCCATGGGGGACATAAAAAAGTCAAACCTGTTTTTGCCAATGAATATTCAGAGCCCTAACCTTTTTTATTATAATGCAGTAAGAAAGGGGAGGAATTTTGATCATATGGTTGCAGATGCAATTTTTATTTTTTGATCCCTTCCTCTCTGATTAATGCCCCAGTTAGATGCTGACATACAAGAGTGCCAAATCCTGATTATTCCTCTAGGGTCCTACTTGTTTTTGGAAGAAAGTCTTTTGGACATAGCTGAATCTCCCCTAATCATCAAAATCAGGGGTAAAAAAAGTAAGGCTGGGAGACACTATCTGACCATCATAATCAGTATCCCTCCCTTCCCCCCCCCCAAAAGTTGTGAGAAAGTTAAGGGCTTAAGATTCTTCAGATTTCAGATCTGCTTCAGTTACTCCTTTTCTCAGCTTTCATGGACAGATCAAAAAGCATTGGAACACAAAGAATCTGACATCCTAGTGAAAACCAATCCAATATAAAAACTAGACAACTGGATCAAGACAGTTCTTAGTCAACTTACCAGGGAACGTCAAATCATTAAAGAATAGTGGCAGAGAAAAAGTAGTGGACCTTTTTCTCATGCCGTTATAGATGGCCCACAACACACAAGCTAGACATACTTCTCTATCTAATTGTGTCGTTACCAGAGACTCCAATCTACAGCATCACTAAAGAATTGACAAAAAAGCTTGGACACCTCACAGATGGAAAATACTCTTATCAATTCCCCAATACAATGCCACCGAAGAATCAAAGACTGACAATAGATGAAAATGAGATCATTTGATATCATAGCCACTTCACGTGACTTCATATCCATAGACCAAAATTAGCAAAGGAACCTATTACAGCACTCCTACACATCACATCCAACCTAGCCAAATACACCAAGATTAAAATATCCAGTAGCCACACACTTTCGGTTCAGTAGACAAATATATCAACAAATCAAAGTAATACCACGAGATCACTGTTTTCAGGATTCATAGAAGAAATCATGCAATGCAATTTATAGCATGTCCATGCATACTGCCACTCATACTCAATGTAAGGTGCCATTGTCTTTAATGGCACCTTATCTACATGGAGGGAAGTAAGCAGTGAGATACACCACAAGGTTCCTTCTAAGGCCCAGTCTCTTCAATATCTTCATAAATGCCTTAGATGAGGAACAGAAGGGGAATTCATCAAATTTGCAGAGGACACTAAGCTGGCAGGAACAGCCAACACTCCAGAAGACAAGCTCAGAATCCAAAAAGGTATTGATAGACTTGAACAATGGCCCCTATCCAACAACATGAAATTTAATGCGGGGAAAAGCAAGGTTTTACACTTAGGTCTTATAAAGCCTTAGTGAGATCACTCTTGGAATACCACACCCAGTTTTGGTCACCACATTACAAAAAAGATGTTGAGACTTTGGAAAAAGAGCAACTAAGATGATTAAAAAGTCTAAAAATTAAAACATATGTAGAAGAGTTGCAGGATTTGGGTTTGGCTAGTCTAGAGAAAATAAGGACTAGGTGAAACATGATAATAGTATTCCAGTATTTGAGAGGGGGTGCCACAAAGAGGTGGGGATCAACTTATTTTCCAAAGCACCAGAGTAGGACAAGAAACAATGGATGGAAAATAATCAAGGAGAGAACTAATGAGAAACCTCCTAACAGTGAGAACACTTAACCAGTAGAACAACTTGCCATCAGAAGTTGGGGGTGCTTCATCACTGGAGGCTTTTAAGAAGAGGCTGGTCAGTCACTTGTCTGAAATAGTAGGGCCTCTTGCTTGAGCACGGGGTTGGAATAGAAGACCTCCAAGGTTGTATGAACAGACATACAACCCAAAGTATGTACTCAGTACATAGGTGATATCTTTGTCATAACAACAACAAAAAAAGACCAACAAGAGAATACACACAACTATCAACAAAAGAATAAAATTCATATGGGAAGAAGAAACCAAACCATCTAGTGAACTCTTATTCACTAAAAGGGGAACAAGAGATTTCTCCTACATGTGAATGCTCTGACCTTTCCATACTGCTAAGCCACTCTACTTCCACCCTTGGTGCTAAAGTGTGAGACTGCAGTTTAACAATTGGCAGACTATTTCTCCAAATATTAGAATTTCTAATGCCTATTATTTGTATTTTTCATAGATTTTTAATTCACCATCCCAAGCATGATGGATGTAGCTGGCTTCCTGTAGTCAGGGGTGAGAAACTCATGGCACCTCAACTTGAACTACAATTTTCAACATCACTGCTGCTGCTCATACTGGCTGAAAAGGCTAGAACTTGCAGATCAGCAATAGCTTGAGGGCAGAGATTTTCCGTTCTGACCATAGATTATATGCAAATTTTACCTAAATGTGTTTATCTCAAGGGAGGAAAAATCGCTGGGGATGTTCTGGAATGATTGCAAGGCATGCATTATATTAATTGGACCAAACAATTACTCTTGTAAAAGACTCACAAACTGAAACAATTGCTTAGATAATGCAGCACATATGTAATACATGTATGTATCATCTTGGAGTATTGGTTCATTAATAGTGTATCAGAGAGTATGGTGTGAGAGAAACTATGCTGGAAAAACACATGCATGCACTCCGACACAGGAGCTGTAATTCCACCACAGGTTAAGAATAATTTCCAGACAAGTTATGATTGCCAGTATGGTTATATTAAAGAACTGGATCTTGGTTTCTTGGTTTTAGAAATTTATAGAGCCATATGTAGCCTTTTGGGTTGAAAACATAAATCATGTACTGCTGTGAAATAAGTCATCACTCATCAGTACATTTCATACTAATGCTATCATTGCATTCTCTCTGGGTAATTTGCTCAGAAGCAACAGCTGCTGAGATCTGATACAGTATGCAGGCCTCTAAGCAACTTGGCTCAATGTGAACTGAGCAGGTTTGGTTTTCATTTTAAACACTGGTCTGCCGAATACTTTAAGAATCACTAAAACAAGTCTGAACTTCAGGCTTATTATGCTGATAAAAATGGTCTGAGATGGGAAGGAAGACCTGAATTGCTTCTACTAATATTTGTTGGGGATAACTTCTGATACAAATGTATAGATTTCTATGTACATGTGAAAACTATTGTTCATCCTTTACTACAATATCCTTGGCCTTATGTAAGACACTGCTCTGTGCAACAAAAGAAGGCATAACAGCATGGATTTGGTGTGAAGAGACTATAAATAGAAACTTACTAAGTATTTATACTCCATTTTCTTTCCAGAAGTTCCAGGAAACATATGGCAGATGGATGTTTGGAGGGAATTTCCTTCATTTTATTTTCACAAGGACCATCCTCTGAGATTACACAGGCTGAGAGACAACAATTGGCCAAAATCATCCCAAAAATTCCACCACTATATGGAGACTTGTAATTGTTTATCATACCTAATCCTGACGGAGCTTGGCCCATTCCCAGAGGCTCTGGCTCATGATCTGGCTGGAGAACTGGTAGCCGCCTGGGACAGGGTGGCTGCTGGAGTTTTGGACTGCGTCGTGCCTTTGCGGCCTCTGACCCGGTGCCGATCTCAATTAGTTCCTTGGTTTTCCGCGGAGCTGATGGAAACGAAGCACCGGAAAAGCCTAGAGACTAATTGGAGGGCCAGCTGCACCAAATCTGACTGGACACTGGTGAGGTCTTATATCAAGACCTACCTAGTGGCAATAAGAGTGGTGAAATCCAACAATTTTTCTGCTCTTATTGCATCTGCAGAGAACTGCCCAGCCACCCTGTTTAGGGTGACCCACTCTCTACAGCAGGTGGGAGCGCAGGATGATCCCTTGCAGGGTAGAACTGAGGACTTTGTGCAACATCTGCATGATAAAATCGCTCAGATTCGGGATGGCCTGGACTTCAATTGGGTAGCCTCGGATGGGATGATAGGGGTGGATCTTGAGAGTATGATCTGGGAGGAGTTTGACCCTGTGACTCCCGAGGACGTGGACAGGATTTTGGGGACCACATATTTATTGGACCTGTGTCCCTCCTGGTTGGTGCTGGCCTCCCGGGAGGTTGCATGAGGCTGGTTCCAGGAGATTTTTTTTTTTAATTTGATTTATATGCCGCCCTTCTCCGGAGACTCAGGGCGGCTTACAATGCATTAAGCAATAGCCTTCATACTTTTGTATATTTATATTTATACAAAGTCAGCTTATTGCCCCCAACAAACTGGGTCCTCAATTTACCCACCTTATAAAGGATGGAAGGCTGAGTCGACCTTGAGCCTGCCTGGGATTGAACTCGCCAGTAATTGCAGGAGCTGGATCTTAAATGCTGCCTTTGTAGGAGGCATTACTCCCCTACACTACTCAGGCTCTTAATGCTTTATTAATGCTTATTAAATAAGCATTAATGATTATTAATGCTTATTTGATGAGGGTGTCTTCCCAGCTGCCTTGAAAGAGGCGGTGGTATGGCCCCTCCTCAAGAAGCTGTCCCTGGTATTAGCTAATTACCATCCGGTATCCAACCTTCGCTTCGTGGCGAAGGTTGTTGAGAGTGGGTGGTGTGACAGCTCCCTCAATACCTGGATGAAGCTGTCTATCTGGATCCGTGCCAGTCGGGCTTCAGGGCGGGATACAGCATGGAAACGGCATTGATCGCATTGGTTGATGATCTCTGGAGAGCTCAGGACAGGGGTTGCTCCTCTGTCCTGGTCCTCCTCGATCTCTCAGCGGCTTTTGATACCATCAATCATGGTATCATGCTGCGTTGGTTAGGGGGACTGGGAGTGGGAGGCACCATGATGCGGTGGTTCTCCTCCTTTCTCTCTGACCATACACAGTCTGTGTTGACGGGGGACAGAGGTTGACCTCCAGGCACCTTACCTGTGGAGTGCCGCAAGGGTCAGTCCTCTCACCTCTCCTGTTCAACATTTATGTGAACCCACTGGGTGAGATCATCCATGGTTTGGGGATGAGGTGTCACCTGTATGCCGATGACACACAGTTGTACATCTCTAACCCGGACCATCCCAATGCCGTGATGTCTCGTTGCCTGGAGGCCATGTGGATCTGGATGGGGAGGAACAGGCTCAAACTTAACTCCTCCAAGACTGAGTGGCTGTGGTTTCTGGCGCCCCAATATAGCCAGCTGATACCATTGCTGGCTATTGGGGATGAGATCTTGCCCCCCTCAGAGAGAGCTCTCTACTTGGGCATCCTCCTGATACATGGCTATCTTTAGATGATCATATGACAGCCGTGGCCAGGGGGGCTTTTTATCAGGCTCACCTGATTTCCCAGCTGCCTCCCTTTCTGGATCAGGACCCCTTATGCACAGTCACTCAAGCTCTTGTCACTTCCTGTCTGGACTACTGCAATGCTCTCTACATGGGGCTCCCCTTGAGGAGACCTGGAGGCTCCAACTGGTCCAGAATGCGGCCGCGTGAGTAGTCATGCGAGCGACTCGTCGCTCCTGTATAACACCTCTCTTGCGTGAGCTGCACTGGCTCCCAGTGGTCTTCCGGGTGCATTTCAAGCTGCTAGTCACCATCTTCAAAGTGCTCCATGGCTTAGGATCAGGATACCTACAGGACCGCCTTCTACCACTGAATGCCTCCCACCATCCGATACGCTCTCACAGAGAGGGCCTCCTCAGGGTGCCATCGGCCAAACAATGTTGGCTGGCGACCCCCCAGGGGGAGAGCCTTCTCTGTGGGGGCTTCTGCCCTATGGAATGAGCTGCCCCCAGATATAAGAAAGATATAAGAAAGATACCCGACCTCCGCACCTTCCGTTGTGCTCTGAAGACTCTATTGTTCCATCAAGCTGGCCTGTCCAAATAAATTAATTTTAAATGGATTTTAATTGGTTTTAAAGCGGTTTTAGCAAGAAGTTTTAATAATCAGCCAATTGTTCTAAATTATTTTAATGTTTTTTTTAATTTTTGTGTTGGTCTCATTTTAATATGGCTGTACACCGCCCTGAGTCCTTCGGGAGAAGGGCAGTATAGAAATACTATAAAATCTAATCTAAAAAAATCTAAATATATATTTCAATTTACACAGATTCATCTCATACTCATTTTGCTTCATTTTAGTTGTCTTCCAATATATTCGTTTTCACTCCATATTATTTTAGGTATTTTCCAATCTTTTCTCCTTTATATCTCAAACTATTTGTTTGACTGATTTCCAGCATATTTTATTGTAGCTGATTTCCAGCATAATCTCCTCCATATCTCCACCTATTTTTTGCCTGATTTCCAGCATGTTTTGTTTTGGCTGACTTCCAGCATATTTTCCTCCACCTCTCCAACTTTTGTTTGGCAGATATCCAGCATATCTTATTTTAACTGTTTTCTTTTCAATATATTTAATCTGTTATTTAACTTTTTCCTAACATACTCTTCCAGGATGACTCCCAACATATTTCTTAATATTTCTAGCATACATTGAATTCAATCACAATTGTATATCTTGTTTTATCATCCAATAATACATTAATCATTCAAATTTAATCATATTTATCATTCTCAACTTTGCTTACAATTTAAAGTCAGGCATATTCTCTTCTTGTTCTCTCATAATCTAATAAATTTTCTTAGGTTTATCTCGTATTAATATATACTCTTGTATTTTTATAAAGATCTCATTTTTTACCACCTTTGCATCAATTTTCTATTTTAATTACCTTCTGTTACTCTTCATCTTTATTATTCTATAAGCACCTCCTGTTTATATTTAAAAGTCATTTAAACATTTGAACATTTAAACATCACTTTTTAATTTTATCTATTTTACTTCATTTCCCTATCTGTCCATAAGCATTCCACTTCAAAATCCGTGTTTCCATGTATAAAACTCTATAAATCACTTTAATTCTTTTGTAACAACTGTTCCATATAAAGTCCATCAGCTTCCCTTCTTTTGCTCCTGCATCACTTCTTTTGTTCCTGCACCAGTTAATTTTGATTTTAATAGTTCCATTATATTTCGTCTTTCTTTATCAAATCATGCATAGACAGAATAGGCATCTCCAAAATCCAAAAGTCCATAGTTATTTTCAAAAATCCAAACCAAGTAGCAAGTCAAAGTATTTCTTTTTCAAGCAGAAGGAGAGTCTCCACAATCCACAATTTCACTTAGTTACAGCAATCTCCATTTTGTATCCATTATGTAACCATCCTTTTATCTCTCCTTTTAACTTTTAAAGGTGTTAAGTCCATAATTATCGCTTTTTACTTTTTTCTTTTTCCAAGAATCGAATCAATTCCAATTTAAAGAAAAACCCAATTTTCTAGTATATTAATAATCAGTTCTACCAAGTCAGCCTGTACCATGGCAAATTTCTTAATGGGTCTTTGTTTCCTCTTATTACTTTGTCAGATCTTCATGCCCCACAAATCTACAGCCGCTATTTAAAGCTGGGGGTCTTATTAATAAAAGTCCATACTCAAATGTTGCTTCCCACCAGGGTTGGTGTCACTCACCTGGCTTCGAAGTACCTTGTTCTTTCTTCTTTCCTCCTGCACAGTTCTTTTCCTAGCTTGTTGCGGCTTCGTGGCAGCCACCATGGCTGCCACCCCTTGCTGCTGACTCAGAGGGTTCCCTCTGGCCTCCGAGGAACTTGCGTGTTCCTCTCGGCCGTCTGAGGCACCCCTCTTCTTACTCCGGCCCTGCAGGACAAGTTCAGTCCAAAGACCCATTGGCGGCGGTTCGTCAGTCGGGGTTTTTGTGGGGCTCATCAGAGCCAGCTATTTCCCCAACTGCATCGCCGTGACGCCAAACCAGAAGTCAAAACATTTCTTAAATACCCTCCCTCCATGATGTTTGAGTGAGGAGAGACAACTATTTGGAACTATGACACTGGCCCTAAAACCTTCCATTCAACTTGACGTTTATTTTCGAACATGATTATGTTGGCCCAAGTGGAATCAGGAGATTGAATTGACTTATGTTACGGTAAATAATAAACAAAAAAGGATTATTAAATTTTAATAATTTCCATTTGCAAAAGTGTGTATCTAATTTAATCCAATTCCCAGATTTCAATTAGCATCAAATATAAATTGCATTTACAAACCACAGACTAGAATATAAATGCCAAATACTTGTGTGGCCCTTTTCCCTCAATTTGAATAAAACAAAGTGAAGCAATAAATTTTTTTCATAAGATGGAACAAAAACCATTCTTGCTTAAAATTATTCTTTAAATCTTTTGATTGTCCAATTCCCCATATGCCCAATTTACAGTAATGCCAAAATTGTAGAAACCTTTTGGGAAAAGTGTATTTTTGAGGTTTAATGTCACCACTTTTTTTGGAGTAGTACCATGAAATTATATATCAATGGAAAGATAATTTAATTTAATGTAATGCTTTTCAACCTTTGTTTGAGAGATAAAAGTGTATTTGTGTGTGTGTAATTCTAGATTTTAGGGCAAATACCTGCAGTCTGTGCCAAACAGTCCTTGCACTCAAGTTCAGATTGCATTGTGCCATTTCATCTTGTATACACCCAGATAATTTTCTTCTATCATGTAGGCACATTTTCTTGATTCTTCTACCATCACTTGCTGCTGTGCACCTTTCCTGTCTTTACCAGTGTGGCTTTGTAGTGACGAATCAACTCTTTGCACCATTATTTTAATATTATTAGGTTTTACGAACTCACTAAATGAAATAAAAAAACCCCAACCAACTTGATAGTGATCACGTAACACACTGACAAATGTCCTCTCAGCTTCAATACATGACATCAATAACTGAATCCTACTGTGATCTGATTGGCTCATTGCCAAAACAAAATGAGACCAGATTGGCTCTCTAAACACTCATGCTCATTGGCTACAATCAGATGAAAGAAAGCTACCTGATATCAACCTAAGCAAGTTATGCTTCCTTTTTCTGGTTATTTGGCTATAACTTTTCATAGAATATAGATAATTGAACAAACTTTGTTGCACTACACTCTTGATTAAATTATCTTTTCATTGATATATAATTTTATGGTACTACTAAAAAAAAGTTGTGTTATTAGCCATCAAACCTCAAAAAAATTTACTTTCCCCAAAAGGTTTCCACAATTTTGGCCACTCCTGTACTTTTATTTTGTATTAGTTAGATTTTTGCTCAGGTACTTTCTGACAGATAAGTTGATGGCTTGATTCTATCAAATACAATTCATTTCCATCAAAAGTAAGTCTAATCAGGCTTGTTACTGATTAATCACATCTTCACTCAAATATTAAAACACACAATAGAAAAAAATTAAATTCTTAAATAGTGCACACTGCTTGTGATTCTGTAACTTGTATTATACAAAGCATGTTGTATCCGCTAAAGTCTTAAATCTCTTATAGATGATACACATAACATTATACAACAAATGTAGCATTCTACAACGTACTGCAAAGGCCCATACTGTAAATATTCAGAGGCTTCAAAGTATACAATATGTCAGCTACATGGTAATAAGGAAAGTATTAAATGTGCACCAGCTTTTTATAAGGATCATCTAGAACTCAATATATTTTCTTGTTTGAGGTCAGAATAAAAAAACAATCAGGTGCCATCACCTGAGTTAGTGCTGCCAATTTGTGATATCACTATGGAGCAAAATTATTGGATTTCACAGTAATATGAAATTAATTTAACATGAAAGCAAAACCATTGTCTCATTGTCAATTTTACTGATATTACATAATCAACTGCACTGCTTACCATGATATTGAAATTTTGAATTATGTAGTACTGAATTGTGGTGCAGTAAAAAGTACCTGAGGGTTGTGAGTTAGAGTTGATCCAAAGTGAAATGTGCTCTTTGGGCTTTCTAGCATAAAACCTTTATACACTAGAATTGGATTTGCCATAAAATTCATTTCTGTATCAGTTATGTTGAGAAATAACTAGTGTAGATTGCAATCTGGCTCATTCAATGCTTATAGTTTAGCATATATAATACTAAACTACAAGCGCTGAATGAGCCAGATTGCCATGATTTAATGAAGTTCTACAACAGAAGTTCAATATTACTTCCTTAAGCATTGCATTGGTATAATAATCTGGAATGTCACCTCACACTGTTAAAATGATGTGACTTCACATATCACATATAAACTAAAACCATTATTTAGAAGCCTCAATGACTGGGTTCTGATCAAAACCTGTTTATATGACACATTCTAACCTTACTAACTCTTCACTGAGAATTTAAGCTGAGGTGACAATTAAAATAGTGTAACAGTACAAAATAATATGAGTAATCATGCAGTAATTCGGTTGTTGGGTTGACTACAATGCCTCTTGTCCAGAGATGCTCAAGAAATAAAAACATGAGAGTGGCCAATTGTTGGGAACTCCATTCACATTACAACTATTTGTTATTGGTACTGTTTGATTTTAAGGTTCCCTCAAATGTACTGAAATGAGCCATTTTGTACTTGGATGGGAGGAAAAAACTGGTTTATTGTTTATTGTTTCAGTGTTTGTCCCAAAACAAAAAAATGTTACTTATTCCTAAATTTCGTTTTGCTTTAAATAGGCTCTTGCTTTCTCTTTAGGAAGAGGAAGTGTAAAATGCATAAAATCTCCATCTCCAAAAACAAATTTCTTGCCTAACAAGTTCAGTAAAGAACTCCATCTCTATCATTATTTTTTGGCAACTTTTCTTAAAAGAGAAAAATTCAGCCTTGGGAAGTTGTTGATTGCTTCAACCACTGACTATAACAAAGGAATTAGTGTTGTCATTTAGTAACTTTGGCAGTTGTTTAAAATATACTTCCCTCTTTTTTCTTTCCAGTATATTTCCAAAGAGACTGGGCAACTGCATTACATATTTTAAAAGCTCAGTCACTCTTTATTTTATTTTGGGACTGTGTATTATGAACATTTCTTCCTAGAGTTCCTAATAATAGGTAAACCACAAGAGAAAGAAAGAATATTTAGCACTGGCTGGATTCAGACTTGTCATATTTAGAATAGATCTCATGATAAATCTAAGTCACATTTGATTCATAGGGTCTAATTTAAGTAGAATGAAATCTGGATCCATCCTCCTACAAACTTCTAACTGGCAGCAATAATATAAATTATTTTTTATCCTTTTCATCTGAGGAGAAATCTGCAAATTTTGCTGTCATATTTATAGCAAGCAACTCTCAATCTTGCTTTTCATGACTTAGCTTATGGTGTTCTGAAAAATGTTCTTTTTTATTTAGATCGTGGTAAATAGTATAATTCTCATAACTGGGGTGAAGTAACTTTCATTTATCTTACTTAGGAGAAAGCCAAAAGGCATCAGTGTCTTGTTTCTCATTGTATCCAAATTTTTGTAAGTTCCCTTACTTTCTATATTTCTGCTAAGTATAAAAAAAAACCAGATCTCCAAAAGCAATTTAAAAAGATTTTCAAAATATCTTAGGTATGAGATAAAGAAACAAGCCTTTTTTGCAAAGGATTTTTTTTATTTCAGCTGCAGTGAAATAAACATGCTTCTACTGAATTGTAAAAAAGTATCCATGACAAAGAATCAGAATACAACTGATAGATATTTAGATAGCCCAAGAAAAAATAAATGCATAACAAATCACATTGCTGAGGTCAAGGCAAGACAGCTTTTTTAAAAATAACTTTTTTGTTTTATTGATTATAGATTTTTAACTATTGACTAGTGGCTATGTATAAAACACTGGTGTGTAACCCATCTAATCTGGTTATTGAACAAACAGAAATCAAAATTAAAACTAATAAACATCAGGTCTGCTAATAAAGTCACTATCATGGCAGCTGCACGGGTTATTAGGGGAGTCTCCCATTACTCCCGGGCAACACCTCTCCTGCACGAGCTGCACTGGCTGCCAGTGGCCTTCCAGATCCACTTCAAGGTGCTGGTTCTTACCTATAAAGCCCTTCATGGCATGGGCCTGAGATACTTGCAGGACCACCTCCTACCGGCCTTCCACCGCCCTGTGCATTCTCATAGAGCTCCCCTCCTCCGGGTGCCGTTGGTAAGACAATGTCGGCTGGTGACCCCCAGGATCAGGGCGTTCTCTGTGACCGCACCAACCCTCTGGAATGGGTTACCCAGCGAGCTCCGGATGGCTCTCTGCACTTTCCACACAGTCCTGAAGACATGGCTTTTTCACCAAATTCCCTGACCGATTATGGGACTTTTAACTTTGGGGATTGGATTTTAGTATTTTAGTAAATTGGATTGGATTTTAGTATTTTACTGTTGTTGTTTTTTATCGTGTGAGCCACCCCGAGCCCTACGGGAGAAGGGCAGCATATAAATTTTAATAATAAATAAATAATAAATAAATAAATAAATAATGATGGGAAAAGAGTTCAGGAATCTCATTAAAGATAAAAGAAGAAAATGTAAAACAGATTATATTAAAACAACAACCACAACCACAAATATTACCTCAGTACTCAATACCAACTTAATACAAATAGAGGAAAACATAATGTAGTCTGCTTAATAATTCTTAGGATGTTAACTATAGTTATGAAATAAATATACGTTCGCTAATTACAAAAAATATTTTAACAACTGTAGATAAATATTAAGGTGCAGAGACATGACACTAGCTCCAAAGGAAAGTACTGTAAAGGCTATGAACTTCCCAGTGGTTTCATATGGCTACAAAAAATTGTTTCATTTCAAAAGCCAACTCCTTTCCCCAAAAATTTGCTGGACAAATTTGTTGAGAATACAAATACAATAAAACAAATTATTCAAGACTAGCAATACAAGATCAAATCAATACTAAATGAAGTCCAATCAGATGCTTGCTGGAAATACTACTAATAACATTATAATAAAGGTACACTGTTTTTCTGTTCTGTTTCCCGTGCAGTTCTATGGACACTTAAAAAGAACCTAACACTGTGATAGTGAACCTATGGCATGTGTGCCAGAAGTGGCATGCAGAGACATCTTTCTGGGCATGTGAGCTGTTGCCCATTGCTCTTCCAGGTTCCGGTGCACTGGCCAGCTGGTCTTCAAGTGCGCAGAGTGCCAGAAACTAGAAGAGCAGCCACCCAGTGTGCATGTGTGCGCTGGGAAGATGATCTTCTGGTTTCTGGTGCGCACCAGTGCACTGGCCAGCTGGTCTTTGTGCACACATGCGTGCCAGAAACCAGGTGATAATCTTCCCGGTGTATGTGTACCAGACAGCTGCTCTTCTGGTTTCCGGTGTGCACATGCACACCAGCCACCTGGTCTTTGCACACACATGAATGGCAGAAACCAGAAGACCAGGTGGCCAGTGCACAAGGTGCATGCATGCACCAGAAACTGGAAGATCATGCACACCAGGCAACAGCTCTTCCAGTTTCTGGCACGTTTGTGTTGAAAACTTGGTGCCAACACTGACCTAACACATTCTCATATCCACAGGAGAAGAAACAACATGTCTTCCCTCATAAATGCTATTAGCCAAACCATGCTGGCAATCATCAGGATTCCAAAATATCTTCCAGTGTTTTTGCCATTCTTAGATAGCAATGATTTTTCAGATCTATTGAATAACACTTAGCAATAGCAATAGTACTTAGACTTATATAGACTTCACAGTGCTTTATAGCTCTCTCTAAGTGACTTACAGAGTCAGCTTACTGCCCCCAACAATCTCATTTGGGGTCCTCATTTTACCAACCTCGGAAGGATGGAAGGCTGAGTCAACCTTGAGCCGTTCAGAATCGAACTCCTGGAGTGAGCAGTGAGTTAGCCCTGCAGCATTGCCTTCTAACTACCATGGCTCTCTTAAGAAAGGAAGGATTCCCTTGAACAATTCAAGTTTAGCAACTGCTTTCTTTTCCAGAATGTATACATAAAATCAATACAAAACTAATGCAAGCTAATCCCTCAAGTATTTGTTGGAAATAAGTCCCTTGAATCAATTGGGGATATTGTATGAGTGGAATTTTAAGTGTAAATTAAGCAAATTTCTTTTTCATATTATATTTACCATCCAGTAAAACTATAATGAATCAGATAATATTTCTGAGGAGTGTTTTCCTGTGTATAAGCTTAACTGAAAGGGTTGAGCCATTCTAAGCAGGTTAAAACCATCTTAACTAAGAAATATTTCAGCAGTATGTGTGAAGTATCAGAGACATAATGATCTGCAGTTTTAAAGAAAATGAACATAAGATATGAATTTATAAGATTACAAACCAGCCTTTAAAAGGAATTACTCAGATATCATCCAAAACACCCAAAAGCACATATAGAAAATATTTTAGATTACAGAGAAAAATGTCTCTGAGCAGATGAATTTTCAGGGCCAATGTGCAACCCAGAACATAAAGCAACCTCCAGAAGAAACTTGTCTCCAATGCTTCTAAGATAGTTCAAAGGATTCCAAGAAACAGGGAAAGATTTATTAATCCCTCCAGCCTCGTAAAATGATGTTATTCCCTTTCCCAAGGTCCCTTGCAGGCTAGGTTCTTTATATTCTCAAAATCCTCCTAAGAGCTGAGACAGCAGAATTTTAGCTTTAGTTTTAATACAGGAAGTCTTTTCCTTGGATTAGTAAACCAGTAATATTTTTAAAAATTCATACCTAAATAATATTTTATTTTCTTCAGGTAACGTGGGAAACCACAACACTTGTTGATATCTAAACTTGTCACATGACAGTCATGAATACAACTAAAATAATTAGGAATTCACAGTACTCGTTATACTAATGTAATCATGATTAAACTTGATAATCAGTTTCCCTATTTCAAAAATCTAGTGTAAAAAATTAATTATTTAATGAGCCAGAATCTACAGTACCTAGAGGCATAGATGTGTAATACATGATGGCACTATAACAATTAACATTTATCTCCACTTCTATATTAATTTTCACATATGTTCACAACTAGCCAATAGATAAATAAAAGCACAGTAAAGGAGTGCAAAAATTTAACTGATTTTTCCAAAGTTAAAAGGGAATGGATATTTATTACTACATTAGTGTTTCATTCTATTGGGTGAAGGTCCTGTGTAGGAGAATTCCTATTACCCTAATAATGGTCCTCGCCATTTCCCAAATTGAAGATAGATTTGTGGAGTCACATGGAGACCTGGATTTTCTCCTGCCTGATGGTATGTGTAGTATGTAAGATGTTGGACTAGGCCTGGGAAATCCAGCATGAAACCAACTCTTAACCATAAAAAATTGTTGGGTACCTTCTTTCCAATCACTTTCTTTCTCAACCCAGTTACTCATATAGGTGGAACTATTATAAGGACATGATGAAGAGTGTGATCCCTGTGTAAGCCATATTAAGTTTTTGAGAAAGGTCAACTATAAATGTTATAAATAAACAAACTAAAATGCTACAAATATAAATTATTGTTAATAGTGATAGATGGCTTTTAGGCATTACTACAGGAAATATTAGAGAGTGAACTTGGGCTTTGTGTGAAAAACAAGCATTTTATTATTGAGCTATGAAATTTTTTTTTAATCTAACAAGAATACCTAATAATAGTCAGATAATGTCTTCTCCACAGCATCTGGCATTCAGAAGTGTTTTGAGATCATTACAGTTTGACTTCAATTATGCCATGGATATAAAAAAAGTCTACACACCTTGTTTAAGGGCCAGGTTTTTGAGATGTAAAATAACCAGACTAATATAAATCACTTTAGATTTTTTCCATCTTTAATATAACATATAAAATGTACAATTCAATTGAAAAACAAAGTGAAATTTTCAGGGGACAGGGATATAAAATTTTTAAAAATTACAATAAGATATAAGGCATAGGTTTGTACACCCTCTTATAAGTAGTGATATGATTGAGTTCAGAATCGTATTAAATAGTAGTCAGTACACATCTACCATCAATTAAAGTGACACTGACCAAGCCGATATAAAGTTCAGGTGTAGTAGGATTTTTATGACATTTATTTAGTGGCCTCTTACAGCAAAAGACATGATCAGCAAAAAGCTTAGAAAGCATTAGAGGGAGATATCATTGTTGGGGAGGTAATGGTCAGGAGAATGATACAAAATTTTTTCAAGCTATTGGATTATACCAGGGGTCGGCAATCTGCAGTTCCGTAGCTGCATGTGGCTCTTTGGGCCCTCTGTTGTGGTTCCCTGTCCCATCACTGGTTGGCCCCGCCCCTCGCCCCTCTTATTTCCTTTTTGGACTTCAGCCTGAAGCGACAGGAAGTGAAGGCTGCCTTACGCAAAGGTAAGTACAGGGCAGTTTTGCTCCTGCACTCTCCTCACCCCAAGCCAGGAGCGTGAACACGTGTGAGGAAACCCTCCTCAAGCGAGCGCCAAAGTGCAGCAAAGGCACATGTGGAGTGGGCAACTGCTCGCTTAGGAGGGTCTTAGCAGGACGTAGCTTCTCTCCTGCACTAATGATCCAGCCATCACCGGATCTTCTCCTCCCACTCTTGTGTTTCCTTGGCTGTGGCTGAGTTGAAAGTGTGCACACACGCAGGGAGATACTCCTCAAGCAATCGCCAAAGCTCAGGAAAGGTGCTCCCAGGGCAGGCAGCAGCTCACTTAAGGAGGGTCTCCCCATGCATGCGCATGCTCCCAGCTCAGCCACAGCCGGCCAGGGTGTCATGAGAGTGGGAGGAGGAGGAGAGTGCAGGAGTGAAGCTTCCTTGTACCTGCCTTCATGCCACATTTGCACATAAAGCAGCTTTCGCTTCCTGCCACTTCGGGCTAGAGTTTCCTGTCACTCAGCTAAAGAGCTGCTGGGGGTGGGGGATGAAACAGCAAGGTGATGGCCAGAGCATTAGTGCAGGAGAGAAGCTGTGTCCTGTTAAGACCCTCTTAAGCAAGTGGCTGCTTTGGTGCTTGCTTGGGGAGGGTTTCCCCATGCATGCGCATGCTCCTGCTCAGCCACAGCTGGCCACGGCATCACCAGAGGAGGGGGGAGGAGGAAGACAATTGCCTGAAGGGAGGGGGAAAAGACACACACACATATATACAGAGAGAGGGAGAGAGACATAGAGACACATAGAGTGATACATAGACAGGGAGAAGAGAGGGAGAGAGAGATAGATACAGAGAGAGAGAGACACAGGGAAGATAGGGAGAGGGAGAGACAGAATAGTTTTGTGGCTGGGTAGGTATGGCTATGGGGTTATGTGACTGGGTGGGAGTGAGTGACATAAAGTTGGCCATGCCCACCCAGGTTTGGTGGCTCCGGTGTGGTTTTTTTTTTCTGTGGGAAATTAGTCCAAGTGTCTCTTTGAGCATTTAAGGTTGCCCACCCCTGGATTATACCAGGGAACACATTGAGGACAGTCATCAACAAGTTGTTGTAGTCTGCCAGTGGCCTGCAGAGCTGGCAGCAGAGTTGAACAGTGAGGCGGCTGAGAAGACCCCGAAGTAGGTTGTTCGGACTGTCCCTGGCCAGCAACAAGATTATGGTCCTGAGGTGACATGGCCACAAGGGGACATTATTTTAATACCTCAGGACCATAATCTTGTTGCTGGCCAGGGACAGTCTGTACAACCTACTTCGGGGTCTTCTCAGCCGCCCTATGTGGCTCCTGAGGTTATTTCTGCAGCGCCTACTCCCAACCCACCTGATATGAGGGAAACTACCTTGGGCCAAATGATTGACTTCCAAATTATGCTATCGCAGGCTTTTGCCATTTTTTTTGCAGGCAAACTTACAACAAAATGTTCCAATGAACATGCTTTTCTCGGGGCAAAAAGCACCACCTACTTCCACTGTGGCTCAGCCTTCAACTTCCATGGCTGCTTCAGTCCACCATTACATGGAGGATCCAGAACAAGAGGACGAATATCTGGACAAGTTTGACTTATCTGAAGATGATGAATCGCTGTCTGATAAGACAGCATTTCCTGGACTGTTTCGGCCCACACTGTTTAAATCTCTATTACACAAGGCGAAGGTGGCCACCAATATGGGCAAGGTGATTGACCCAGCTGTCTCACCGCAGGACCAATCTGATCCTACTCAGTCATTATTCAAATTGCCTCACCTGAGCATGATTATTTCCCATTTCCAGATGTATTTGCTCAGATGATTCAGCGTCCCTGGAAACGTCCAGGATCAATTTCTGGGCCTACTGGCCACGACAAGTGTATGTATTGCACGGCTCCTGAATTGGATGTGTTGCTGCAACTGCCTTCAGCGGATGAGCCGGTTGCGAGCCTCATTTCTTCCTCAATTCGAGGAACATGGGCCAGTCCTGGAGTATGGGGAAAGCTTGGATGAGGGCTTTGCATTGGAGGCAGAGATGGGGCTAGGGCCATCTGGGAGTTACATGCGGACTCTGGAGTCTCCAGAGTCGGACATCAGCAAGGCAGAGGAACAGGTGGACCCTGTTTCAGTGCGGGCATGCACAGAGCTGCCAGAAGGCAAGAACAGTTAAAACAAAAGGGACGACTCAGGAGTTGGGCTTGGAGATGATTGGCCCCTCCCATAAGATATAAAGGAGGAGCAAAGGCAGATAAACCCTTTGCAGGACGCAACTGTTATTCGTGCTGGCTGGTTTCAAAACTGCAACTCTGTTTTGACTCTGTGTTCTGTGTGACTTTGCAAAGTTAATTGCCAGTTAGCTCTTGGCAGCGTGTCAAGGAAATAAAGGTGGGTATTTATCACCATTATCCCGAAGAACTGTGGCAGATTTCTGTTGGGCTCTTTACAATTATTTGGGAGTTCTTTGTGAATGAACAGACTGGCAATGAATAGGCTCTGAATGAGCAGAATTCACAGCTGTGGAAATAAAAAGAGGGTTTTTGAGACTCATTGTGTGCTTTTATTGTATCAGGAAGCCTAGGTCAGAACACAAGTGAGGAAAACATGGCACAACAGTGACATTAGCAAGAAATGGATGTCCCTTCAATTGATGAAAAACAAGATGAAAACTGAGAGGCTGCCAAGAGCTGCAGCAATTTGTGTCTATCACTTGTTGTGTACTACACAAGACAACAATCTCTGTATTCTTTGCATGTCTAGACTGTGGGGTAGAATGGTAAAATGGAAGACTTTTCTTCCAAAGACAAATATCCTAGCCCAGTTACATTTTGCAAAAACCTATATCACGTTTGAAAAAAGCATGTGGGAAAATGTGTTACGATGTATTGAGACCAAGACTGAACATTTTGGCCATAATTTTAAAAAGTAAAAAAGTTGGGTGCAAAAACAACCCTGAATATCACTAAAAGTATATCATACTCCTAATGGTGATGAAAGCATTATATTTGGGGCTATTTTTGTTCAGTTGGGACTTAAGAAGTCAAAGTGGAAGGAATTATGAACAATTCCAAATATCAATCAATTTGGGCAAAAAACCTTCAAGTCTCTGATAAAATACTGAAGACAAATTTCACCTTCATGTCAACAAGCCAGAGCAAACCTACAAATAAACAAAAGAATAGCTTCATCAGAAGAAGCTCAAAGTTTTGGAATGGCCCAGCCAGAGTCTGGAAATGAATCCAGTTGAAAATCTGGACGGTGACCTGAAGAGGGCTGTGTACAGCAGATATCATATTGCAATATGACATATGTGGAGTGCTTTTGCAAGGAAGAATGGGCAAGGGTTCCCAAGGCAACCCATGCCATGCTGATAGGCTTGTAACCCAAAAGACTGAATACTATCATAAAATGGCAAGGTGCTGCAACAAAGTATTAGTTTAAGGGGAGCACTCTTATACTTATACTCACATTACTGTTTTTGTTTTTATTATTTTTCTCCCGAAAGTATTTCAGTTTGTTTTTAAATTGTATTGTACAATTTATATGTTATATTTAAGCTTAAAAGAATTCTGAAGTGATTCATTTTGCTCTGTTTTTTTTACATCTCAAAAACCTGGCATTTCAACAGGGATGTATAGACTTTTTATATCCACTGTACATCATTATTCTCAGAGAAATCCAATAGGTTAATGTAGAAGAATTCTTTCCATAAACAATTCTAATTTTTACTCTAATTTTTTATCTAATCTGAAAATATAATGATGAAAAATTATTTTTGCTCGAAAGGATGCAAATGACCTTTAGTTGGAATAAAAATATATTTTAAAACAGGAACAGCTGGAAAGTATTCCAGTTCAGAGAGAGAAAAAAATTGGACCTAATACCATATAGAGTTTGATTATTACAAAGTGGGGGGGGGAGGGGGACTGTTACTCTGGAGAATAAACTAGATTATTTCTAGTGAAGAAATCTGGGAATGGTATATAAATAAATGGTATATAATTAAAGTGTTACAGAAATATATAATTATTAGGCTGAAATAAGAAGTCAATATGAAAAAAAACAGTAACAATAATTTGCCTTAATTATCTTAAAGTGAAAATCAACATAGAACGAAGTGTATGACAAGGCAATACAATATTAGTTATCCTTTTCTCAGCCTGCATTGAAGAAAGATGGAATAAAAATCAAAGGCGCTTATTTAAATTATTTAAGATTTGCAGATGTTGTTTGTTCTCTTCTCATAAGAATCAGAAGAGCTGCAAAGACACATATAAGGACTGCACAAAGCAGGAGAACTATTAAATCTGAAAAAGAGCTAGGTTAAGTTTAATAAATTCACCAAAGAAAGAAAAAAATTGTATCTGGAGAAGAACTAGACATAACAGACCATTACATATACCTTGGCCAATAGATCTCAATAGAAGGTGATAGAAAAAACAAAATTGAATGGCATGTTAAATGTGGTTGGCAGGCATTTGGTAAGTTAAGCATAATTTTCAAGAACAACCTCCCCCTATACCTGAAGAGACAAGTTTTTGATTAGTTTTACTACCTCATCTACCAAATGCCAGCGAAACATAGACATTAATCGCACAATAAATATGAAAGCTTATGAGTGGCACACTGAGCCAGGAAAAGATATATGCTCGGCATCATAATACAAGATAGAAAGACCTGCACATGGATTAAAAAAAGAAACGAAAATATATATGATCTCATCAAGACAGTAAAAAAATGGAAATAGAAATGGGCATAGCAGGAAGAACTAATGCCAGGTGGACTAAGGCAACCATAGAATGGATTTCACTTTATAAAAAGTGCCTACAAGAGACCTAAAAAAAGGATGAAACAACAACATCGGCAAGTATTGCAGGGCCAATTGGCATATGGAAGATGCCTTCATCCTGCAGTGGATAGACCCGTGATGGCGAACCTATGGCACAGGTGCCACAGGTGGCACGCGGAGCCATATCTGTGGGCACGCGAGCATTGCCCTACTCAGCTCCAGCATGCAGATGCACGCTGGCTAGCTAATTTTCGGGACTTCTGGGCTCACATGAAGTCAGGAAATGTTCTGTTTCTGGCCTCCAAAGGGCCTCCCAGGTGGGGGATGGAAGGCCGTTTTCATCCTCCTCAGGCTCCAAGAAAGCCTCTGGAGCCTGGGGGGCAGAAAATGGGCCTATCGGGCCCACCGGGCCATTGTGTGCCAAAAGTGGAGGTAGCACGGGGGGGTCACATGCACATGTGCGAGGGGAGGGGTGCATTGAATTATGGGTATGGGCACACACATGTGCAACCCCCCTGCATGATCCCCACTTTTGCCACACGACAGCAAAAAAGTTAGCCGTCACTGGGCTAGACAATGGCTAGAATGATGATGATGATGAATAAGTCAATAACTTTTAAATAATTTTTCAGATTACATTCCAAAATAAATTTTAATTAGGTGGATTGCACGGAAAAAAATAGATTTATTATTACTTTTCAATACACTGCCTATAGTTCCTCAGCTGCAATTAAGTTAACCTGAAGAAGAAAATACTAACTCCTTCACAGTTTCTACAGAATTTTTATTAGATTTCAATAAAACAGTGAGATTAAAAAAAAGCAAAGAAAAATAACACATAATTTAAAGGCAGTCCATTTTAAATAAGCTTGCTTTCCAGATCAAGCTTGGTTTTAGAGGATTAGTTCAAGTTTCAAAAAATTAGAATGAATAATCTGAAAGCATTTTATCCTTGCAATTAAAGCCGAATTGTTTGCTTAGATGTATGCATTCAGCTCTACAGCAATTTTCTACATAAAAGTAAAAAGCTCTTCATAATCTTCAGAAATGTCAGTAAAATAAACAGTTTTACAATCTTACTTAATTAGTCCAATACTTCCTGACAGTACAATTAATCAGTGGAACAGCTTGCTTCAAAAGTTGTGGGTGCTCCAACACTGGAGGCTTTTAAGAAAATACTGACAAACATTGATCTGAAATAGTATATGGTTTCCTGCTTGATCAGGGGGTTGGACTAGAAGATTTTTCTGGAACCACAATTGAGTGAAATCACATTCACTACTTTCTGGGTTACTGATGGCTTACTGATGATGGCTAATGAGCCAGAAATTGATCTATATAAGTCTCTATATAGATCTATATAAGTCTCTTATTAGGCAGCATATGGCTTGCTGGCTGCCAGAAGAAAAGAAAAAAAGCCCAGAAACTAGTGAATTTGATTTCACTGAGCTGGGGCTGAAGGAAAATCTTGGTTACGTAGGAAAAACCTGGCTAAAAGAAAAACGTGTGTGTGTGTGTGTGTATACAGGTAATATCTCGGATTTCTTCCCGTGTAATTGTAAACATATCTTTAGAAGGATAGTAGCGACGTTTCGACGAAATCACATTCGTCATCTTCTGGCTGATGTTCTCGGTTTGGTGCTTATGGGCAAACTGTGTGATCTTAACTGACGTTTTTCTATGAAAAGAGGCAAAGGTGTATTCTGATTGGTTGACTGTTGTTGTATTCTGATTGGCTGATGACCTAGTTATATTTTTGATTGGGTGGAAGCATTGTTGCTAAGTTGTGGGTTGATGGATAAGTTATGTTGGAAATGGTGGCAACACAGGCTTTTTGATGAACCTTTGATCTATGGTTTATATTTTGTGCTAAGATTCGTCTATCTATGAGAGCAGGTTTCCAAATAGAAGGCAGACAGGAAGTATCATCACGTTTATTCATACAATATGGTCTTTTCTCTATTTCAATGGCCTCTCTGATTATTCTGCCATTGACATGTTCTATTTTTGCAACTGTTTTTGTGTTATTAAAGTTAATATTATGTCCTGTGGCATTTATGTGTTGTACTAATGATGATGTGTGTTCTTTCTTCTGTACTGAGTTTTTATGTTCCTCGATGCCCACACTCATTCTTCTGTTGGTCTGTCCAATATATGTTGAGGGGCAGGAAGCACATGGGATTTCGTATATGCCTTGATCTTCTAATTCTATTTTGTCTTTAGGGTTTCTCAGAATAGACAATATCTTTCTATCTGTGCAAAATATCGTTTTGATGTTGTGTCTATACAGTACTTTGCTAATTTTATCCGTTGTTCCTTTTATATAGGGCAAGATGGCTTTCCCATTGTTTTGTTCCTCTTGTTGATTTCTCTTCTGTCTGGGTGTTGCATGCTGGATCATACTGATGATTTTATTTCTACAGAACCCATTTGATGCCAGTACATTAGTTAATGTATATAATTCTGTTTGTAAATGTGCTTTATCAGCCAGATGTTTAGTTCTTGTGGTTAATGTTTTGGCAACAGAGTTTATTTGTGCTGGATGGTGGTGTGATTTAGCACTGAGATAGCGGTTCGTATGTGTCTTCTTTTGATAGATGGTGTGTCCTAAGGTGCCATCAGATTTTTTATAAATTAATACATCGAGGAAAGGTAACTGGTTTTCTGATTCTATCTCCATGGTGAACTTTATTTTGGGATGGAGGCTGTTCAAATATACTAAGAAGTTTTCCAGTTTATCTCTTCCATGCGGCCAGATCACAATGAGACCTCTAGGAGTCATTTTTAACCACCTCCGGCCCCAGTCCCAATGAGGGGAATGTCCACCCTGCCTGCTGAGGGCACTCTTGCTTCCCGGAATATCTGGCCAGGGCTGGACCCGCTGTTTGAAGCCGCCGCAGGAGATAGGGTGACGGCATCACTTCGACAGCTGTTTCCGTCTTCGGAGCCTTCAGGAGCCGTTTTTAATCACCTCCGGCTCCATCTCCAATGAGGGAACAGTCGCCCTGCCTACTGAGGGCTCTCTTGCCCCTTGAAATATCAGGGCAGGGCTGGACTCGCTGTTTAAAGTTGCCACAAGAGATAGGGCGACAGCCTGTCAAAATCAGCTGTTTCCGGCTTTTTAACGCCAAAGGAAATGAAAGCTGAAACTTTCAGCAGCTGTTGGCGATTTTTGCGGCACAGGCGACTTGGAAATGGCCCCTCACATGCTCACCCCTCTGGGACCTCTGAGTCGTTTTTAGACATCTTTCAGATGGCCCAGGATACTGGAGAGCTTAGGGTGCCGTTTGCGAGCAGGCAACGACGAAGACGGCGATGGCGGTTGGGAGGCAATTGGCAGTTATTATCAACTGCCCAAGGAAACAGTCTGCAGTAGATGGTTGGGGGAGAAATGGGCAGCCTTGCCCTCAGGATTACCATCTGCTCCTCTTTAAGACCCCACTATGAATCTGGTGTTTTGAGAGCAGAGCTGAGACTGAGGGATTGATGAGTTTTAGGGTAGGAGAGGTGAAAGGCTGACCATGGTTTGTCCTATTGATCGCCTTGGGTAGCTCCTCCTCCCTCCCCCTTTTTGATGACCACCACCCTCTTATTGGGTTTGTTGTTTGCTATCCTTATTCTCGCCTCAAGGAAGATCTTGTACCCGTAGGATTATTACCATCACTCTTAACAACTGGCTTCTGATGCAACCCGAACTGGGTAAAAGGAAAGAAAAAAAAACTGGGCAAAATGATGTGCAGATGCTGAGGGGGCTGTTGTCATCCACTGAAGGGGTAAAAAAATGGACCATTCTGAATTTTTTATTGCCGATGTCATCTGGCCCAATCACTATGAGAGGGCGATTGGGATAATTATCCCCCATACACAAAAGATTGACACTTGCCCCACCCACTGCTGTGAGAGGGCAATGAAGTCCAACTTCTGCTATGAAGATCTACTTTTGACCCAGCACTATTTGGACAATTCTGATGAAGTCCTGACCAGTTTACTTTCCATCTCTATTCTTTTGTAATGTTTACAGCTGCTGACCTGCTTGCGTTGCGAGACTCCCCCCTCTCGCAGGTATGGCCCTCCTTACTATCGAAGGCCTACCTTGATAACGGATTTTGGAATCCCGAGAGGTGGCATGCATTGAAAAAGGGATTGTGGAGCTTTTGGGGGAAATTCTTAGATAGGATTTTAAAGGGTTCTGGGAGGGGATTATGTGGATTTGGAGGAGAACCCATGAGGGAAAAGGCCTGACCCGGCGAAGGAGCTCGACTAAAGTAGTTCAGGACCCGGGATCAAGGAGGGGGTTGGAACTTGTGCTATGGATAGACATTACATCAGTACTGTAGGTGGGAGGGGCAAATATGGCAGGAGCAGGAGGCCACATCATGTTAGGGGAGCGCACGCTCGATGTCTCCAAGCGGTGGCATGCTCCGGCCTCCAATGCTCCTCTCATTCCCCAGGTAGCTCAGAGCCTCAGGCCCTGAGCCTTTGGCTGATGCTATGCAATGCCAGATCTGTGGTAAATAAAGCCCCCCTCATTTGCGATCTTATTCAAGAGGGGGGTGCAGACCTGGTGAGTATTACAGAAACCTGGCTGGGCCAAGAAGGGGGGGTCCCCCTTGTCGAGATGTACCCACCTGGCTTTCGTGCATTCCATCAGCCGAGGTCACAGGGGAGGGGCGGAGGAGTGGCGATTGTCATCAAAGAAGATCTTAATCCGAGGGAGACCACTGTTCCTCAGATAGCTGGATGTGAGTCCCTCCTTGTGAAGTGGGGCCACGGGGTGCAGATGGGCTTGCTGATCATGTACCTGGCTCCCTGCCACGTGGCGGCAGCCCTGCCAGAGCTACTCAATGTTGTTGCCGCGGTGGTGATACCCCCAGACTTATAGTCATAGGGGATTTTAATCTGCCATCTGTTGGTGAAGCATCTGAGTGGTTCAGGAGTTTATGGCTTCCATAACGGCCATGGATCTGACCCAGTTAGTTCATGGCCCTACTCACATGGGGAGAAATACATTGGACCTGGTTTTTGCCTCTGGCCAGTGGCTGAGTGATCTCAAGATAGGGGATATAGTGATATCCCTTGTCGTGGTCGGATCACTGCCTCCTTCGCTTTGACCTTCGAACCGCCACACCCCGTTGCAGCGAGGCGGAACCGATGAGGTGGTTCCGCGCCAGGTGCCTGATGGATCCAGATAGGTTCCGGACAGAGCTTGGGCCATTTCCAGAGGCTCTAGCTCACGCCTCGACTGAAGACCTAGTGGCCGCCTGGGATAGGGTGACCGCTGGAGCTTTGGACTAGGTCGTGCCTTTGCGGCCTCTGACCCAGCGCCGGTCTCACCTGGCTCCTTGGTTTACCGAGGAGCTGAGGGAGATGAAGCGCTGGAAAAGACGCCTAGAGAGTCGTTGGAGGGCCAGTCATTCCAAATCTGATCAAACACTGGTAAGGTCTCAAGACCTACCTGGTGGCGATAAAAGCGGCAAAATGTAATTATTTTTCCGCTCTTATTGGGTCATCAGATAATCGCTCGGCCACCCTGTTTAGGGTGATCCGCTCCCTACTCCAACAGGAAGCACAGGAAGACCCCTTGGAGGGTAGAGCCAAGGACGTTGTATAGTATCTGTATGACAAAATCGCTCAGATTAGGGAACATCTGAACTCAGACAGGGTAGATTCAGGGGGAATGATGGAAACAGGTCTTGAGAATATTATATGGGAAGAGTTTGATTTTGTGACTCCCGATAACGTGGACAGGATACTGGGTAGGCTAAACGTGACCACATGTTTATTGGACCCATGTCCCTCCTGGTTGGTGCTGGCCTCTCGGGAGGTCACATGAGGCTGGCTCCAGGGGATTAGAAATGCTTCCTTGAGTGAGGGTGTCTTCCCCACCACCTTGAAGGAGGCAGTGGTGAGGCCTCTCCTCAAAAAGCCTTCCTTGGACCCAGCAGTGTTGGCTAATTATCGTCCAGTCTCCAACCTTCGCTTTGTTGCGAAGGTTGTTGAGAGTGTGGTAGCACGACAACTCCCTCAGTACCTGGATGAATCGGCTTATCTAGATCCGTTCCAGTCGGGCTTCAGACCCGGACACAGCTCGCAAACAGCATTGGTTGCATTGGTTGATGATCTCTGGAGGTCTTGGGATAGGGGTTGCTCCTCTATCCTAGTCCTATTAGATCTCTCAGCGGCTTTTGATACCATCGACCATGGTATCATGCTGCACTGGTTGGAAGAGTTAGGGGTGGGGGGCACCGTGTTGCAGTGGTTCTCCTCCTTTCTCTCTGACCGATCGCAGTCTGTATTGACAGGGGGTCAGAGGTCGACCCCGAGACCCCTTGTGTGTGGGGTCGGTTCTCTCGCCCCTTCTGTTCAACATTTATGTGAAGCCACTGGGTGAGTTCATCCGTGATTTCGGGGTGAAGTACCACCAGTATGCTGATGATACTCAGCTGTACATCTCCACCCTGGACCATCCCAATGATGCCCTTGAAGTGATGTCCCGGTGCCCGGAGGCTGTACGGATCTGGATGGGGAGAAACAAACTCAGGCTCAACCCTTCCAAAACCGAGTGGCTGTGATTTCTGACATCCTGATATAGTCAGTTGGCGCCATCACTGACTATTGGGGGTGAATCGCTGGCCCCACAGAGAGGGCTCGCAACTTAGGTGTCCTCCTGGATTCACGGTTGTCTTTAGAAGAGCACCTGACTGCTGTGGCCAGGAGAACTTTTTATCAGGTTCGCCTGATTTGCCAGTTGCATCCCTTTCTGGATCGGGACTCGTTAAGTACGGTCACTCATGCTCTTGTTACTTCCTGCCTGGACTACCACAATGCTCTCTACATGGGAGCACCTGGAGGCTCCAACTGGTCCAGAATGAGGCCGCGCGAACGGTTATGGGAGCGACATTGCACTCCCATGTGGCTCCCCTCTTGTGCGAGCTGCACTGGCTCCCAGTGGTCTTCCGGGTGCGTTTCAAGATTCTGGTTACCACCTTTAGAGCGCTCCATGGCATAGGACCAGGGTATTTACAAGACCGCTTTCTGCCACCAGTAACCTCTCACCGACCAGTACACTCCCATAGAGAGGGGCTTCTCGGGGTGCCATCGGTCAAACAATGTTGGCTGGCGGCCCCCAGGGGGAGAGCCTTCTCTGTGGGGGCACCTACCATCTGGAATGAGCTCCCACCAGAATTACGGAGGATCCTGGATCTACGCACTTTCCGCCGTGCCCTTAAAACATTCTTATTTAAACAGGCGGGCCTGGCCTAATCTTCCCTTTTTAAACTGTTTCAAATCTATCCTAAATTGGGTGTTTTAAATTATTAGGCAAAATATTTATTATATTCTAAATGTTTTTAACATTATATTATATGCACTTCATCTGACTGTTCACCACCCTGAGTCCTTCGGGAGTAGGGTGGTATATAAATTTAAATAAATAAATAATAAATAAATAAATAAATAAATAAATAAATAAATAAATAAATAAAATATTGGATACTAATTATCTCAATTACTAACACACACACACACACACACACACAGGCGAGTTATGGCCACAATTGACCTCAAAACTTTGATTTCTAAGTGAGACAGTAGTTAGGTGAATTTTGCTCCATTTTATTATCTTTCTTCCCATGGTTGTTAAGCGAATCATGGCAGTTGTTAAGTTAATAAATGGTTTTAAAGTATATCTGGGCTTCAAACTGACTTTGCTTGTCAGATGTTTGCCTTAGGTCATCACATGACCCAGGGACACTGCAACTATCATAAATATGGGCTGGTTGCCAAGTGTCCAATTTTGGTCACATGGTCGTGGGAATCCTGCAATAGTTGTCAGAATGAAAAACATACTTAAGTATGTTCAACATAAGTCATTTTTTTCAGTACTCCAAATGGTCATTAAATGAACTGTTATAAGTCAAGGGCTAATTGTATGTATACTGTATATGCATGTATGTATGTACACACAGACTCACATATATGAAATAAATAAATCAAGTAAAAATGTGAATGAATACATTGTTGGACTTCTGGTTACGGCTGGAAGACTGGAAATCAAGAGACTATGACTTCTATTCCTGTCTTAGGTTTGAAAGTCCTCTGGGTGACTTTGGGCCAGTCACTCTCTCTGTAAGTGCCCAGTCCATCTCAGAGGTATAGGTATATTTATCCCTTTGATTTATTTATAAAAATAACAAAGGCACGATAAAAATATATAATAAAAATAAAGAGAGACCCTATATAATAAGCATCAGCAATATAATGTAATGTGATAACCAGGACATATTAGATTCAGTAAGTAAATCAGGATTCTTTTAATGTTTTTTAAAAAATAAATTATCTGACAAAATGCATAAAGCAAAATATCAATCAAGATAAACACTAGTTCAGTCTACAATTTTATTATTACTGTATTAAAAGCAAAATATGCAAAAATTGTAATTTTATACATCAATAGTGTAAGATGTACAGAAGATTATTTTATTATATTTTTTAAAATTTCCATTCATACAAGTTTTGCCTAGCTTTACCAAGTGCTTATTTTAGGCATTATGAAAGTATAATCTATACTTATAATCTATAATCTGTATAAGTACAGTCTTCTAATTTTTCTTAAAATGCAGTATATTTTAGTTCATATGATCTGAAAATCATGGTACACAAGTATCCCTTCATTCATTAAATTAACATCCTCTTCATTCCACTTTAAGGCAAAAAATGTTAAAGTCTCATTTTCTATTCAAATCAGGTGCAGTTTTATTGCCTCTCCCCATTCAGAAAAAAATCATTTGTAAATACTTTGATAGACACTGCCATAGAATAAGCAACTTCTGAAGCAAGAAGCTTATATAAGTAACTAGAACTGAGTATTGCATCATTTATGCTAAATCATAATACAGCTACAGTATCTTTTCCAAATGTGCTAAATTAAATTATGGTAAAAAAAGAAAAAAGTTTATAGTTTATAGAACCCTAACTGTAAATAAAGTATGAGAACAGGCTGACACTAACTGTTGATTCTTACTTAGCCCAGAAGATATGCATCATAGTAAAATGTTTGTTTAGTTTTCATTGATAGTGCCAGGGGGTTGCCTGGTCTGTGTTTAAAACACCTAGTCATAAGAACAGATTTCCCATTTGTAAAACAATTCTGAAAATGTCTGATGGGAAGATAAGCAAGTACAAAAAAGCAAGTCTTTAACTGATTTAAACTGATTTATAAGAAGTTTCCATTTCCAACTGGTTTGGTATGAGGCTTGTTGGATTGATGGAAACAGATCTGATGTCATTAAACGTCCTTTGCTGCTATTTATTTTCTTTAAAGATAATTGGAAAGTAGAAGCATTTTATCATCTTGTCAGAATATTGTAATTAGAAGAGGGAAAGGTATTGTTGATTGGTAAATACAATGCTGCAATTTAAATTACCACTAAAACAGTACAATGAAAAATAATTTGTTTCAATTCACTGCCTTTCACTATCCTGCAGCTGGAAATATTTCACCATCACATTGGTATGCAAACAGGGGGAAACATTTAGCAAGCTCTGCAATCTTTCAGCTTAGTTCCGGAAATTTTTACAGTGCCCAAATTCCATTGGAAAATATTTGATCACTTGTATGCTACCTTGGACAGAAAGTTGTCTCCTGGAATAGAAATCATGTTAAAACTGCCAGCATCCTTGCTCAGACTGGCTCTGACAATATATAATAGGTCAAATTTCTGCCAAATCATTTTAATCTTGGGCCAACAGTACCTTTTAAATGGACTTTGACTGCCAGTTGCCAGGTAAGAATTCATTACACCACAAATTACTGATATTATTTTACTTTTCACATCTGCAGTTTTAAGCTTTATCCGTATCAAATAATTTGTGTTATGCATTCTGCAGGTTTGGACCAGTCACAATAATCACACTTCTGATTGACAGCTTAACAATATTTTATTTAATATAGATGGAATCTCCCTGGCAAGATTGTGGAAGTAGTTTGCACTCAGGCTGAGAATGAGTGACTGGGCCTAAGTCACCCAGCTGACTTCATACTCAGAATAGAACTCTGTCTCCTGGTTTCCATCCTGGAGCCTTAACCACTACACCAAACTGGATTTCATATATTTGCTTATAACACACATACAAAATACCACAAAAAAAGCCACCCTGGGGGACATAGATGGGGTCCCCATAATCAACTTAATCAGACTAAAAAAGCTACTTGACTGAGAAGCAAAAAACAAGAAAAGTAAGTTCAATGGCCATGACTCAACTTCCAGACAAGTCTACCTGGATGACTGAGTTTCTTCATCAACAACCTTTCAAAAGGTAAATTCCAGTCTATTATTTATATTGAAGAAGACTTAGGGAAGCTGTCAACGTGGGTCTGTCAAGTTTAGAGAATACTTCAGCTTACTAAGGATTTTCCACTTTAAAAAACACGCCTTCAAATGGTTCATATATCTATGAGAAACTTTTTATTTTTATTTTTGCTGGTGAGCAATTAATCAATAGGGTAGTGGCCCAAACTTAATAAAACTCTATGACAGAATTATTGAAGAATCTAAATTCTAAGTTACAAGTGAATATGTGTGTTCATTTAGCATCACATTCTCAAACAAGTGTAACTATGGTAAATTAAAAAAATTAACAATCATAAAACATAAAGCATTTTAGAAATAGTGGTAGCTCCCTTTTAGATTATGACTTGGTACAGAAACAGTAATTCAGGAATTTAGATCAGACATAAAGCTCAAGTTTCTAAGATTTATTCATTTCTGGTTCCTGACGTTTATACCATCCTGTCAGAATAGCTAAGCGAAAAGTTTAGATAAGTCTACCATTTTATAATAAACCTTAATTCAAAAAAGTTCTGATAGACAGTTTTGGCCTTAATGTTCACTGCATGTTTGGTCATGCACAAAAGTAGCTCTTATTCTGCTTTTGCACTGGTGTTTTCCAATTTTTTGCTACTGTGAACAGTTTTATTTTTGAATAAATGTTGATTGAAAATAATCTGAAAATAATTGTTAGCAAGTTATGAATAACTTCAACCCTTCCATCTGCTAAAAGGCATATCTTTCATAATGGCAAAATAGTTTTGCTGAATTAGACCGATGGCCCCATTTGTCTACTAATCCATTTCTGAGAACAGATAGCCAAATGGTCTTTTCTTCCTAATAAAACTGCAAAAATGTCAACATGCCATTTGTGACCACTCTATTTGGTATGGGTTTCTAGTGACACCCTTCAACTAATGTGAATAGTTTATTTTTTCTAATGTTCAAGCCGAGAAACCTACAATGTCATTCCACATCTTTAGGATGGAAATTAACCAAAACTATTGAAGTCAGTTTAATGTTACAAAATTAAAATATGGGACTGAGATCACATATATGACTAAGCTTTAAGTTTTAAAATCTAATTCTATTAAATTAGACATTGTGGCCTAGTTTATATACATAAACTAAAAAGACTCTATTTATTAACTGATTTTTTTTAAAAAAACAGTGTGAAGAATGAAGGGTCCTTAATGTGCTCCGAGCTTGGTTTTCTTACACATGTTTCATTACCCAATAATCAATGCTAATAAAGACTTCCTGATGGTTACCTAGTTTGATAATGACACATCTGCAAGAAAATAACCAAGCTCAAAGAGCACCAAAGACCTCTCATTTCAACCCTAAGCTATAGATATTCTTTTTTTACCATGTAAAGAAGCATTTTGTGCTTCAAGGGATTACCTTCAACCACAGAAATAACACACCTGTCTTGATTTCACATTGTGGAGGTCACAGTTTCTCTCTGATAGCTTGCTTAAAATCATCAAAACAAAATCAATAAGCCTCAAGCCCCCCCCCCCCACCACCAAACTTCAAGACAGTGATTTGAAATTAGGGGCGGGTGTGTGTTGTGTGTGTGTGTTTGTCTTGTATTCAGAAATCTACACAGTTGCAGTCATTCCTGTATTATAAAACCTACGCACACTTGCTCACACCTAATTATCTTTCATCTGGATTACTATAAAGTAGCACAAATAGGGCTGCCCTTGAAAAGCATTTAAAAGCTGTTGCAACTGCAGTTGCCCATGCAAAGATAGGTGTTTCTCATTACACTTTGATCATCCCACAATTTTGAGAGTTGCATAAGCTATCATTTGGCTCCCGGATATGATTCAAGTAGCTGATTGTCAGCTCTAAAGACCTACATGGCTCCACACCTGTTTATCTATGAAATCAACTTCCATGTTCACCTGCAAGTTAGACCGGTCAGATTAAATACAGTCAACTCCCTTCAGTTCCTGTTTATAGGAGAATGAAATCTGGGAGGACCTAGAAAACATTTTTTAATGTTACCCCTCTGTAGATATGATCTGGATCTTCTTTCCTTCATTTCAAGAAAGTAGACCTGGCTTTTCTACCTAGTCCTGGCGAAAGGCATCCTTGAATGTTGGATGCATTGTCAGACACATGATTTTGTAAACTTTTTACATTCTTTATCATGGTGTTGAGATTATCTTTTCATGTTTTATATTTGTTTTATTCCTATGGGTTTATTTAATCTTTAGTCTTTTTTATTGTGTTCTGATTGTTAGCCTTGGATGTGAACAGATACACATACATTTTTTTTAATGAAATGTGAATCTGTTTCAGAGGCTTTCAGAGGCAGAAAAAAAAGTTTTTTTCTGAAACAGAGTTTCAGAAGTTTCAGAGGCAGAAAAAAAAAGCAAGGCATAGAGCTCACAACCAAGGAACCTGTTGCTAAAATTCACTTCTGAGAACAGCTGACTGGGGGTATTCCAGGAGGCCAATCCACCTGCCACTCAGCTTTTTTCTTATTTTCCTCCCCAAAAACTAAGGTGCGTCTTATACTCCGGTACATTTTATACTCCAAAAAAAATGGTAATAGTCTGGTTTGTGTAACAATTTGTGTTTGAAGCACTGTGTCAAAAATACCTCACCAAAAATTAAATCATAAGAGCTGTCATACCTGGACAATTACAACATGTGAACAGTTACACGTCCATAATGATATAATTACACTTGATGACAGTAATAGTACACGATGGAAGCTATTAATAGTATATAAAACACCCATAAACTTCACAAATGATGAATCTCCCATGTGGAGAAATAACATGAGGAATAACAGGCGTTATTTATCTATTTCAAGGGTTCTGTTTGCAGAAACATGGATGAAAAGTTCAAATTCAAGAAATAAATTTGCAGTCCATAATTCAAGATAGAGAACCTGTTATATTTCTGTTTTTTAGTATTTCATGGTTTTTTTTGTTTAACATGCTTTTTAATTATTCCAACGTGCAGCAACATTTTGAAATTATTTAAAAATAAAACCATAAAAATAGTGTACAATTGGGTTGAATAAATAAAACAAAACAATTGCAAGATAAAATAAATAATAAATTGGAAGATAAAATAAAATATTTATATTTAAATAGAACTCTGGAAAACAAAATAGTTACTAAGTATTTCATAGAACAATACATTCCACATTCCCCATCTCTCTTCAACTATCATGGAATCAACATAAAACTCTGGATAAAGCATCAAAAGCTACTAGAATGTTGCATGAATGTTGTTATAAGTTACCCCCAAAACAGACAATTCAGAAGAAAAAGAAAGTCAGTGCAATTAATGTTTAGTTGTCAGAGAGAAAAAAATAGAAATAATCTCTTCATAGCTCAGCACTATTCTATTGTGTTTGGTTTTATACCTCAACTAACGGGATTTGAATCCTCTAATATCACTAGATTTTATCACAAGAAAAATGGGAAAATAAAATCACATTATGAATAATTCGTATCTATATTCTTAAGCTTAAAACACTAGTTTACTTCTAAAAAAATATTCAGAACTAAAAATATTGCATCTTAAAGAGTTAATAAGGTCCAATTAAGATTCGCTCCCTCCAAACCATTTTTCATCATTAATTTTTCAGTTGCAAGCAACCTTACATTATTTTAGATTATACTGTATACAATTTGACAAACAAGATAAATGACATTGTAGGCTCCATCTTTGAAGGAATACCCATAATTAATTAATTAATTAATTCAATTTATATAGCCTATCATCTCAGGCAGGTGATTCTCGGCAGCTTACAATTCTAAAACTATAAAATAGTTAAGACAATTAAAAATAATTAAAACATCCCAAAATAAATCAACTAGCAACCAAGATAGTTAATAAAGTAACAGTATGGCCAAGAAATAGGCCCCTCATCACATTCACAACTGGGGATAAATGCAAGTTTTTAAAGCCTTCCAAATGTTGGGGCCATTTTAATCTCAAAAGAAGAAGAAGAAGAAGAAGAAGAAGAAGAGGAAGAGGAAGAGGAGGAAGAGGAGGAAGAAGAAGAAGAAGAAGAAGAAGAAGAAGAAGAAGAAGAAGAAGAAGAAGAAGAAGAAGAAGAAGAAGAAGAAGAAGAAGAAGAAGAAGAAGAAGAAGAAGAAGAAGAAGAAGAAGATTCCACAAAGCAGGGGCTACGGCACAGTTGACAGTGATTGTTTGACAGGATCTGCAGTTTGCCAAATTGAATTGGACGAGTAGAGCTCTTGGAAAAAGATGGACCCTTAGGTAATCCAGTATAATAGTTACTATGATTATATAATTTCTTTAAAGCCTTGCCACATCAAAAGCAAACATGGGAAATGGTCCTACATTCCATCTTTTCCATGAGTGTAAGTCAAAATGATGGAATGCTATGAGGCGAGCTCTTGTAGAAATATTTGGCAAACTTTCTACTTGACTTCTCTGATACACATAACTTATGGTAAATACATATAAATCAGGAAGATAATGGAATTATCCAAGAAACGTAATATATTTTGCTGCATGCAGCAAGAATGAGATGATTCCTCTTTATTTCCATATCCAAAACTGATTAGATTAGCAGTTTATTTAACGCTGCCACTGCAGCACAATTCTACAATGAAGTCAATAGGCCAGGTCTATAGGACTCATAGAGCACAGAATTCACTTTTCTTAAGTGATGTTTACCTAATTCTTAATATCTGCTATCTGAGAGAGCATTCTGCCTAATGATTTGCCTGCAAAGCAACAGTCACAATATAAGTGTCTTGTGACAGATTTAAGTCTTAAAACACTTATGATATAGATTTGATGCAATTAATCAAGCCAGCTGCTTTATGCTATACAAATCTATTTATGATGTACAAAACTATTAAACCATTCTACAAAATGTTAGAAATTGATTGCTGTAATACTTTACAACAATGGTTATACTGTGACATATATATTACAAGCATTATGAAATAGTCAGTACTTAATACCTGTTTTGTGTTGTATGAACTAAATTACATGTTATCTTTAATATATATAGTAGGGGTGTTCAAACTCGCAACCCGGAGGCTGGATGCGTCACATGCTGGTCATGTCCACCCCTGGTTTAGCAAAGGGAGAAAAAGCCACGATACATCACATGACAACATAACGACGCGGGTTTGACACCCCTGGTATATAGAATGCAACCACTATAAAGTCTCATTTTATTTTCAGTTCTACTGAATCTTTAAAAATGATCAATAGATTTCTTATGGTTTTCAATGAGAACTTGAATTTTCAAATACATCTGCTAAAATTGATCCAACTATAATTTTTTTTCTTGGATTATTGAATTGGATCAAATTTACTAGATCTATACAAGACATACAGTGAAATGTTTAGCCTTGTGTGTCTATTCCCCAAAGCTGCAAATTAGATATAGCAGTTCAAAGGATTTGTGCTATTGCTTCAGAGCCTGCCCAAGATTTCCTTGGTGCCTCTATACTCACAGAAGACATTCCAGTTCCAAATAGCAAAGCAAATATCTGAGGATTTGAAAAGTGAATCCAGTGGAGCAATCTGCTTGTTGAATGATTTGCACAACCCAAGGGCAGACTTCTATTATACTGTTATCACTAATTATTGCAACATTCCTTAAATACTTACTTAGGCTGAAAGCTTTCACAATGACATTATTGGAATAGTATTTTTTTCTCTCATTTTCAGGTCAAAAATAAGGTGATTTAAAATTCCACTTAGCCCACATTTTAATCCTTCAGAGTTCAAACTACTTGGATCTTTAATGCTGCTGTTTGATTCAAAGGTTTAAATTACCATTATTTGCTTTAAATTATAAAATTTATTTAAATTACCATTATTTTTAAATAATTAGTTAAATACAAATAGTAATAATAATACTAATATAGACAGAAACAGTTTTGTCTACTACTTAAGGCAACAGGATAGCAAGCCCCAGACAGTGAATTCAAGTTCCACTCTGTGAGTGCTATCACACACTCTCTTTCAGCCCAAATCAATGGGATTCAGGTCAGGTGATTGCATAATATTCCACTTCTGTCCCTTCAAAAACTCTTTGGTTGCTTTTGCAGTATGCTTTGGGTCATTGTCCATCTGCACTGTGAAGCGCCGTCCAATGAGTTCTGCAGCATTTGGCTGAATGTGAGCAGATAATATTGCCCGAAACACTTCAAAATTCATCCTGCTGCTTTTGTTAGCAGTCATATTATCAATAAATACAAGAGAACCAGTTCCATTGGCAGCCATACATGCCCACGCCATGACACTACCACCACCATGCTTCACTGATGAGGTGGTATGCTTAGGATCATGAGCAGTTCCTTTACTTCTTCACACTCTTCTCTTTCCATCACTCTGGTACAAGTTGATCTTGGTCTCATCTGTCTATAGGATCTCGTTCCGGAACTGTGAAGGCTTTGTTAGATGTTGTTTGGCAAACTCTAATCTGGCCTTCCTGTTTTTGAGGCTCACCAATGGTTTACATCTTGTGGTAAACTCTCTGTATTCATTCTGGTGAAGTCTTCTCTTGATTGTTGACTTTGACACACATATACCTACCCCCTGGAGAGTGTTCTTGATCTGGCCAACTGTTGTGAAGGGTGTTTTCTTCACCAGCGAAAGAATTCTTTGGTCATCCAACACAGTTGTTTTCCGTGGTCTTCCAGGTCTTTTGGTGTTGCTGTGTGTTCCTTCTTTTTGATAATGTTCCAAACAGTTGTTTTGGCCATGCCTAATGTTCTTGCTATCTCTCTGATGGGTTTGTTTTGTTTCTTCAGCCTAATGATGGCTTGCTTCACTGATAGTGACAGCTCTTTGGACCTCATCTTGAGAGTTGACAGCAACAGGTTCCAAATGCAAATAGAACACTTGAAATGAACTCTGAGCCTTTTATCTGCACATTGAAATTGGGGTAATGAGGGAATATCATACACCTGGCCATGGAATAGCTGAGAAGGCAATTGTCCCATTACCTTTGGTCCCTTAACAAGTGGGAGGCACCATTGCAAACTGCTGTAAGTCCTACACTGTTCACCTGAGTTGGATGTACATACCCTCAAATTAAAGCTGACACTCTGCAGTTAAAGCACATTGTGTTTGTTTCATTTCAACTCCATTGTGGTGGTGTATAGAGCCAAAGATGTTAAAATTGTGTCGATGTCCCAATATTTCTGGACCTGACTCTCTCTCTCTCTCTCTATATATATATATATATTCAAGACAATTGTAAATGAATAGAATATAAACCCTCTAGATGACAATTGGTAATTAAAGTGGTTTCTATTAAGTTTTAGTTATTTAAATAAAACAGCTGAAATACTTTTAAATGCTCATCCTTGTACAAGGAAAAGGGTTAGCATCATATTGTTAACACTATCTAGGAAAAATTGCATTCCACATTGTACACAAATTATTTCCTTGAGTTGTCAAATACGAATGACATAAATAGTGCCAGATGTTTCTTTTATAGCAAGTACTACAGAAAATTTCGTAATTTCCAGTTATATACAACTGCTAGATAGAGTCTCACAACCAAGGGATCCTAACAATAAATGTTTTGTTTACTTTTCTATGAAGAAACAGATGTTTAAGTCTCATCTTCAATGATAATACTTGACAGTTTCCAATCTGACTTGTTTCGGTCTCTCTCAAATATATACTTTCTGATTGTAATTAAGCCCAAGGAAAATCTGTCTCTTGATTTTACCGCCTGAAGCTGCAGCTGTTGGCTGACATTATCAAAGCCTCACAATTGCAAACTCACGTGCAAATCTCATCAAGAGTAGACATTTCTAATTAATTCCAGAAGTCTTTCTTTTGTTCAAATCAGGAGACAGAAGAAAAATAACGATCAGCTTCCAAACAGTGGGTGTTGAGCTTCAGCATAGAGATTTTAAAAGCTCTAACTTGGCTGCCCCACCAGAACTGTAGAACAATTTTACAGTCAATTGGCCACAGCATTTGAAACTATACATCATCATCTGTAGTAGAATGTAAAGAAGCTAACATAACTACAAACAGAATAATGGTAATGACTCTGTCACAATGAGGTGGAAAACAATATTTCCAAAGGACATCTTTACCACTTGTGCCATCATCTAATTGAAAAGATATATCATACTACCTTAAGAGTCCAGTTTTATTTGTTAGCGGGTATCAATAGTATGGCTTGTGTTTATTTAAACAAGAGTAGGCAATTGTGGTGGTCAGGATAGCACTTACTATGTTGAGAGAAAGGCATCTGGTGCTCACTTAAACAATCATCAGAGAGAAGATTTTCAAAAGTTTTAAACACCGGGGTGAGGGGAGTTCTCCAAATAACCCAAAACAATTTGTGCAAATCAGTATTTTGGGGGAGAGGATCTGGAAGTCATAAAAAGGAGCTGTACATGTGGCTTGCAAGATGTCCATCTTTGGTTTCCATCAGTATATGATACCAACCTTTAAGGCTCCAAAAGGCAACTGGATTTTCTTGGTTTTTATTTCTCTTTGAAAACATTCATTGAAGAAGCTTCTTCAGGTCTGAACTTTTGAAAAGCACCTTTGGAATAATGAACTGGATGATTGAGAATTTCCACAGGCATTCAACCTTTAAGGCCTCACTTTCCCCTATCACTTTTTCTCTTCATCTATCTATAATTGCCTTCAGCAGATATTATTCCTCCACAGATATCTCAAGGGTATGAGCAATGGGTAAGAAATACTTCTAAATTAAGAAATATCAAATTTGAAGATTACATTGGTTTTTGCATTGCATCACGGATTGCTCTCCAAAACTTGATGAAACTATTTTTATTATTGATGGAATAATTGGCCCAGCTTAAAATCTTATGACCAAGAAGAGAACAATAAGCAGGTATTATCCATAGGGGTAGGTAACTTGTGGAAAGGGAGCAAAGGGCATGAAATTGAGGATTCAGAGGAGTAAAGTGCTAGCCTAACTGGTGGGAATGAAATCAGACAAAAAGGGCTGGAGAAAATAAAAAGCAACAGAAACAAGTATAGCTATAGGAGTAATCAATAGGTAAAGTGCCTACAGGTACTGCATATGAACAACAATTTTATGTTTTTATTTAGATGAAATATTTAATTCAACAACTGTGCTAATTTAAAATGTGTATACATAATTAACATTTTTGAAAGCATGAATAAACAAATTATCTAGATGATATTTTAAATAATTCATTTTACAAAGAGTAATTTGGTAAGTCATAATAATATGCACTTTCTACTTAAATTACAATATTTCAGAATAACTATTCTCTAAGCTTGTAAAGGATTATAGAGTATTATCACTTTTGTGAAATAAATATGCTGTATGGAAATCAATATGGGTAATTCTATAATAAAAACAACTTTTCTTACCTCATAGGTAGTTGATAAAAGCACAGAATGTACTTCCAAATATCCAAGCTTCTGCAGAGCAAGAAAAAGAGAGCAACGTGCAGATTCCATGAAAGTCACTTCAGGTCTAGAATTGTAATTTTAAAATAACCAAAATTAATTGACTCTTTAATTGGTTACATGGTTTATTTTATAAATATAAATAACAAAGATGAACAAAGGCATATGTTGCCCTATTCAACCTTTCTAAAAGTTGGAAAGACAGACCTGGAAACATTTTAATTGTACAGGGAGAAATCACATCATAACTAAAATTAGGTCCTTTTTAAGTATTTTAGAGAAGCTCCTAGCATATTATTCAAAAGCCAAGGATCTACACATTTCTGCCATTTAGGTCAGGGGTCGCCAACCCCGGTCTGCAGCCCATTGGGAATTGCGATGTACAAGTGGCAGGCAAGTGCACAAAACTCCATTTGCACATGTGTAAGATTAAGTTGCATGCATGGAGCTATCCCCTTCCCCTCCCACTACTGCCATTGCCAGTCCACAGAGCCAGGAAGGTTAGGGACCGCTGCTTTAGATAACAAAAAACAATCAACAACTGTGATTCTCAGAAACTATGGACAGCACATAGCAGTATCATTCTGGTAGTGTAAAACACCAGATAGATAAATTATTTTCATTCTAACAAAAGAATCAGATCTAATTATTTAATTTTTGTTGGTGCAAGAACTTGTATAAGCTGTTCCATAAATGCCTCAATGATTCTGTATAATGTCATTATAGGTAGTCACCAATTTACAACCATTCTTTCAATGACTGTTTGAAATTACAACAGCACTGAAAAAAGTGATTTGGTTCCAGTTTTTACACTTATGATCATTGCAGCAACCCCATGATCACATGACCAAAATTGGCACGTATTTATGACAGTTGCACTGTCCTGGGATCATGTGATCAGCATTTGAAAATTTCCCAGCCAGTTTCCAAAAAGCAAAGTCAATGGTAGAAATCAGATTTGCTTTACACGATTCACTTAACAACTGTGGCAAAAATGTCTGTAAAATGGGACAAGCTACTAAATGTCATTTCTTGGACTTGTTCAGCTGGTATGATACAGCAAACAATCTTTATTTTTATTTTTTTTATTTTATTTTATTGAAAAGACAGTGCCATATCAGGATAACAATGCAAATAAAGCAAAGTCAGAGAGAGATCATGGTAAATCTAGCAAACAATCTTTAAATAGTATTTATGAATGTGTAGATGATATTGAAATGTTAGAAAATGAAAGAAATTAATTTAATACTGCAAAAAGAAATATATGCATCACTGCTGTATAAAATAAAAAAAATATTAAGAATAAAAAATGTATGGTAGTATTATTTTTGGAAATTGACAGAATTATATTATTTGTACTCGAGATATTCTACCAACCTTTCAAAGTATATCTTCAAATAATTTTATGAATTATGGAATTTCAGAAGAAATTAATGTTTGCTTGTTTCTTGATAGTGCTCCATTGGCCCTCATTTTGCAGAGGTTTTGGGCTCCTATATTATGATTTTTGATCATTTTTCAGACTCCCAACATTATTTTAATGTGGATTTTTGAACTTATACCTATTGCATTGGAATATTCCATATTCCGATGACAGATACATTCAGTAATGATATTCAATTTTATGCTTCAATATGATTTTCTTCTGAAAATGTCATTATTTCTTAAACATGTGCATATAGAGAACCTATATGGTGAAGTAATTAAGGTGTTGGACAAAGAGCCAGGTTTCAAATCTCTCTTGGTCAGAAAAGCCACCTGGGTGACCTTGGGCAAGTGACTTCTTTCAGTCCTGAATCAGTATCAGGCTTTGCTATAAATAAACTGGCTGAAACAATAAAACTCTTTCTCACATGCAAAAAGAACTTCAGCAAACACATTACAAAATTAATGGATCCTGAAATCAAGCCAAATAATTCCCAACATGATGTGTACATATGGGTTTAATCCTGAATCCTTCTATCAATCCAGGGGTGTAAATCTTCTCAGCTTCTGATTATTGATCATGCTTGATCATTCAGATGAGCTATCAACCAAAATATCTCGAGGGTACTTTGTGTCCTATTCTATATCAAAAGTCTATTTAAAAAAAAATTCAACTTGGAGAACCTGTTAAAAAAAAGTTTAAAAATCCTGGAACTGTGATTAAGAGGCAACGTTTAAGTAATATAAAATTTGCTGGGGTCAAGTGACCTTTGTTTTTACATTTAATTTCTTGCTGAACCTTTTCAAATTCTTGTGGAACCCCAGGGTTCCCCAGATAAAAATGGAAAAATATCAACTGTAGTACTGCATTGTCTCGTAGTCCTAGACTTATTGTCTCAAGGTCCTAGACTCTACAAAAAAACAACCAAACCAGAATCTAGGCAGTTTGTATTTGACTTTTTAATTAAAATTTCTAGTGGCAACAGGCATCAAAGCACTTAGCACTAAGACATTTGTTTTGCTATTATATGAAAAAAATCCTCCATTGTTACTGTCTTCTATTAATACCTAGACAAAAAAATCAGAATTGTAAGGATGCATTATTTCACTACTATTCAGAAGAGGTATATAAAATGTTTCTCGTGTTTAAATCACAAAATATCACTTTGACATTTGTCCTCTGTGTGATTTTAGCACCAGAAGAAACTATTTTGGCAGACAAAACGCTTTTACTGTCTAACAAACGGATACAGAAATAAAGGCTCGATTACCTACCTTTGGTCCATAAGGAAACCAATGGAGGTCAATGTCAGAACAATGTAGCCAGCCCTCATGAGAAGAGTTACCTGTGATAACGTCTGTTAAAACAACAAGCAGACAAATTACTCATTTAGGTTAGTTCTCTGGAGAGATATTGTGTTCTAAACTTCCCAGTGAGGTAGTCTGAACTTTCAGTCTCAATTATGTGAGTTTGTTACTGTCTGCTTTTTGAGTAGTTTGATACTTTAAACTTTACAACTGCAAATCCACTGCAGATACTCTATTCCTCTTTCATGTCTTTAAGTTTCAAAGCTGAAGGTTACAAAAATTGGATATTTTCCTCCAAATAATTCTTTGCACAATATTACTTTTGAAAAATAATTCTTTCACTCTTATTATGGCTTATTCTCCTGACATTATTTGAACCTTTAATGACCTGAAACAAAGTGGTAGACCTGTTTTCTAAATAAATATCATATCACATATCTGCCTCCTTTCTCTAGCTTTTCTCTTACTAGCATTAGATCTTTATATTTTCCAATCTGTATTCTCTGGAGAATATTAGCGCCTGAAAAAAATTATCCTGTTAAAAGGAGGGGTGTAAGTATGGAAAGAGAATAAGCCAGACAGTTTAATATTATATGTATTTTTCTGCTTCGTATCTATTAAATATATTAAATAATACTACTATTTGGAATCTGGACTTTTCATATTTGAATCAAGTGGAACATTAAGTGCATTCAGTTCAATTCAGATACCTTGGTTGTAATATACAAATAGTTGAAAGGATTAACATTTATATTACATTATTTTTTTTATAAAATGTTGTACTGTTGGCATATTTTATCAGAAAAATAATCTAGAATGTATAAAAGTGCTTCAGATCTATGTTGGAAATGTGAACAACAAAAAGGATATTTTATCATGCTTGTTGGTTGGAAAATTTGGGATTCAAATATATACGGTAGTTCTGAGGATTTTACAGATAATCCTCAATTTACTATCTGTCATTATGAGTTAAATTGATCATTTGGAGTTAAATGGCCTCAAATGGATGCTTTATAGCCATTGTAAAATGTGGTCACATGGTCATATTTCAGGCATTTCACAAATCTCTCTCCTTAATGACAGGTTGCAACATTGCATGGTCTTGTATTTGTGAATTGTGATGTTTTTTGCTAATTTCCAGAAGAAAAAGGCTTATTTGGAAGAATAAGGCATTCACTTAAAGACTACAGTGTTTTGTTTAATGACTACTGCAAAAAAATGTCACATGCTTACTTCAATTTACGACCACAACAACTTATGGCTGGAGTTTTGGACTCCCAGTGGTCTTCCGGGTACAATTCAAGGTGTTGGTTACCACCTTTAAAGCGCTCCATGGCATTGGACCTGGGTACCTTCGAGACCATCTTCTGCCACCAGTAGCCTCCCACCGGCCAGTCCGTTCCCACAGACAGTGTCTCCTCAGGGTGCCATCGGCCAAATTATGTTGGCTGGCGACACCCAGGGGAAGGGCCTTCTCTGTGGGAGCCCCTGCCCTTTGGAATGAACTGCCCCCAGAAATGCATAAGATCTCTGATCTCCGTGTATTTCGCTGTGCCCTCAAAACCTTGCTGTTCCGCCAGGCCGGGCTATCAATGTAAAGATTTTAAATTGGTTTTAAATGCGGGATTTTAATTTGGGGTTTTATATTTGAGCCAAATTATTTAATATTTTTAATTATTTTTAAATTTTGTCTGTCTTTGTGCTTTTAATTAGGCTGTACACTGCCCTGAGTCCTTCGGGAGAGGGGCAGTATAGAAATAAAATAATAATAATAATTGTTGTTGTTGTTGTTGTTGTTATTATTATTATATATAATAACCACAGTGAGATTATTGTTTGTACAGACAGACAGATTTGCCAATATCTACTAGGTAGAATGGTTGGTGAAAAAACAGAACTTGCTAAAATGGTTAAATTAACTTATCTGATTAGAAAATATTTGTTCATTTATTAGTGACAAAAGACTTTTTGTTTAAACTTTAAAAAATGTCTTGTGGTTTATGGATTTGATAGTTAGCTAGGATGGTTTATAGAAAGAAGAGAGTCATGAAGGCAGTGTTGATGATTTTAAAGCTATTAAATTATTTCTGAAAATGGTAGCTGAGAAAGTAGCAACCATCAAGGTCGCTATTGAATAGGAGCCTCAAATTCATCAGCAGCACAAACTCTTTTTCTCTGGGTATGGAGAAATAATTAGGTCATCTGACCCAGGCCATTTTTGAGTGGGTTTGCTTCACTGAAGATTCAAAAGGCAATCATCATCCCTAAAGCTTTAACTTCTATTAAACTACAAAAACAGATCCATTGATTTAAATATGCACACAATTTAATCAGTTTATAAACCAACGCAAATTTCTCATTTGTGCCAACATTTTAACCACAGAACTTTCATAGTTCTGATAAAAGTGACACTAAAAGGTAATTCATTGAAGCAATTATTCTCAGCACAATATAGTTACTAGCACATTTTATATAATTAAATATACACTGATTTAGACTAAACTATTTTCCTTTAAAGAAAAATAGAATTTTTAATTAGGAAGCTGCTTACAATACAGGGAGAAGAATGGTTTTTAATACTGCTCAAAAAATTTGCAGAAGGAAATGAATTATCAGCAGGCTGGAAATTAATACAACACACTCACATAGAAAGTGACATACATTATATGTCACTGCTCAAAGTACAAGCTAATCTGGTATTCTACACCATGAACATTTTTAAATGTTCAATACGCTTTGAAACCTCACTACTTAGCCAAACCACTGTGGTTTTATCCAGAACTATGAAACTGATTTAATGGATGTTACCTGCCTATTGAGAAATTGCCTATTGCCTATTGAGAAAAACAAGAAGGGAAAAATATCCCTATACAACAATATAAATTTACTGACCTAGGAAAAGTATGTGGTCTCATGCATTTCCCAGGATATCAATTAGATTATACCATTTACCTAGGTTCTGTATCTGCTGGCTTCAACTATTGTACTCTAATGTTACCAGCTCAATAACAAGTACTGAAATAATAAAAAAGAATCTCTCAGTGCTGAAACATTTTTTCTATCTATATTGGTGTCCACTATCAAATTGTGAAGTTTCCCTGACCTGCTTCCGAGTTGCCATAGGCAGCGGCATGGAAAATCGCACCTCACAGCAGCACCAAGGAATTTACTCCTCGGTTATAACAAGATGCATTCTGTCTGAGCAAGTCAAGGCCATGTCCATGAATGCCTGGAGGAAGTGACTTCTACAACCCATCAAATTACCCTCTCTGGGGAATGTGACCGGGTGACACACTCTGGGGAAGGGGGAAACAGGGTCAGAGGCAAGGCATGAAGGGGGTGAAGTCAGAGTTGGCTTCACCTAGGTCATATTGACATGGATTTTTATTGCCAGATGGCTTGAAACTCTTAATTGCATTAGGGCACTGATTGGAACCCTGACATCCACAAGGGATCCACATTCTGATCACTGCCTTCATTCTTCTATAGACCTTGTGATCAGAACTTCCAATCACAGCACCCTTTGATTGCTATATTCCTGATGCTGTTATCAGCAGCAAAACATGAACTATATAACAGGAGTTGATATACTCTTCATGACTGAACTGAACTTTTGATTTTTAAATATGATATGAGCAGAGAATTATATGCTTATTTCAGACCTTTCATCAACAATATCAGAATACTTCATCTCTGTGTTTACTGCTTTTGAATTCCATTAACCTCCTACCTATCTTTTAGTACGTTAAAACAAAATCCAAAATTTTGCATTCCATAAAGTATTTATAAAACAACTCTTATTTTTCCATTGTTCCAAATCAAGAAGTTGACACTTAGGTTATTTATTTTTCTCCTGCCAAATAAATCCATTCCGATGATTCTGCTAGATATCATCAATTGCAACTTTTGTATCACAAGCCATGTTCAGTGAAACAAAACTGTTTTCAACGATATCACTTACATAGCCAGTGATTCATTGTCAGTATCCACTTTTTTTTACTAATACCAAAAATGGTCAGAATTAATCGTCATTTAGGTCCTGGTGTGAAGAAAATGATATAGAACCAGATCTGAAAGGAAACTAAACTGAGCATTTCTTGCTGTCTTAAAACTATTAAATTTCAAGTTATTTCCGTCTAATATAATTTGAAATAGAGTCATATCCTTTTAGAAATCAGTGGAGGGTTTTTTTTTCCATTGGGCTTCTATTTAAACCTGTTTGTGGAAGAATCATCTGCCCAAATGTGTGTGGGGGTCTGGTCCAAATTTTTTTTTTCTGTGTTTCTTATTTTGTCCAAGAAAAACATTTCATGCTGAGGAACTTCATGGACAGAAAAAAACATTATGTGCTCGTGTGTAACAGCAAAGATAAAGTCACTATAGTAATGAGAATTATAAGGTTATATACTGTTTCAAGTGCTTTGTAGAATGGAACATATGTCTAAAAATGAGAAAAACAGTTGTTTCTATATATGGACTATTGCCACATTTGTGACATAGCCAAGGAAAAAGCTCCAGTTGTGTCTACGGGCATTTCATAATTCATCGTAGTGGAAAATTGATATTGAAGATATATGCCAAGTTATATTATTCACATACATGCTTTATTTCTACAATAGCTCTAGATTTTTTTTAGGATTCCTGCAACATAGATTTCTGTCTAGCTTGAGTCTCTATTACAAGCCTAGGCCAAGAATCCTGAAATGTGGACTTTTATGCAGTTTTTCCATTATTTTGTAACACTACTCTTTTGAACTATTATTGCCTGCTTTGTATTTATCATTGGTCTACATTCTGCAATACTCTTAAATTGATGTTGTATGCCCAAGCAAAGTTCTCCTTAACCAGAACAGGGTAATCACGGGGAAAGAAATAGTCCTCTCTCAAGAGTTACTCTTACTGATCAGGATAAGGTATCCTAAGATCTTATCCCAGCAACTAAATTGCCAAATATTTGACTCCCTGCCTTTAACCCAACAGGAGGAAATCAGGAGTTTCGTCCACCCATTTCTTAAGAATTTGCTCAACAGCAGAACATGAAAAGATGGAGCACTATAGAAGTATTTGGTAACACAAAGACAAATGAATCAGATAAGACTATTCAAAACTAATTAATTGAAATAAAGGAAGCCTTATTAGAGCTAGCTATGTTTGGGTAAGGTAAAAGAATTTGGCAATATGACCATGGTAAATCCAATGAAACTAGATTATCACTAAGGGTCTGCCTTAAATCCCAGACCATCAAACATTGTAATAAAGCAAGAAACACCTAGCATTTTATTCTGGCTTTTTTCTAAACATTTCTATTCTATTAGTCCATCCCTGGTATCATTAATACACTTCCTTTGGTATTCTGATTTTATCAGAATTTATGAGAAGAATAACTTGAATGACAGGTTTTAAAAGACCAATTAGTTTAACCAGCAAAAGCCATGAATAATGAGTCATCTAGTAATAAGTGATTATTATACCATGAAAAATGCCCTATATCGTCACCATAGACTAATGGACAGACTGGCAAATTTTGAGATGTCTTCAATCAGTTCACTTTATTAATGCAACTAAAAACATTTATCCAAGATAGAACACAATGCAGTTGATAGAAGTAGCTAAAAACTGTGTCTCTTACTTCTTTGAACAAATCCCACTAAATAGGAATGGTTTACTTGTTCATTTGTTATAGAAAATGAGATGCGTATACTAGTTAAGGGATAAGCATAACCCTAAAGCATAAGATTAAAAATTGTAGAAATGACAAATAAAAATCACCATTTTCTTACCATATTTAAATCATACATATATTTATTTATTTATTTATTTATTTATTCATTAGATTTGTATACCGCCCTTCTCCTTACGGACTCAGGGCGGTGAACAGCCGAAATAAAAATTCAATACTTAAAAGTTAAAAATTAAAACACATATGCATTAGGCTGAGAATTAAAACCAAATAAATATTAAAATGCAGCAACACTACAAACATTAAAAATTTAAAAATTTTAAAAAATTCTAAAAATGCAGCAGGGATCAGGCTAGACCGGCAAGTTGAAAAAGATGCGTCTTCAGGGCCCGACGAAACGTCCGGAGGTCGGAGATAATTCTCAGTTCTGGAGGAAGATCATTCCAGAGGGTAGGGGCTGCCACAGAGAAGGCTCTCCCCCTGGGGGTCGCCAGCCGGCATTGTCTGGCTGACGGCACCCTGAGGAGGCCCTCTCTGTGGGAGCGAACCGGCCGGTGGGAGGCAATTGGCGGCAGAAGGCGGTCCCGTAAGTACCCTGGTCCTAAGCCATGGAGCGCTTTAAAGGTCATTACCAACACCTTGAAACGCACCCGGAACTCCACCGGCAACCAATGCAGCTCGCGCAGGAGAGGTGTAATGTGGGAGCGCCCCGATGCTCCCATAATCCCCCGCGCGGCCGCATTCTGTACCAGCTGGAGCCTCCGGGTGCAGCCCAAGGGGAGCCCCATGTAGAGAGCATTGCAGTAGTCCAGGCGAGAGGTGACGAGTGCCTGAGTGACTGTGCGTAGGGAGTCCCGATCTAGAAAGGGCCGCAACTGGCGTATCAGGCGAACCTGATAGAAAGCCCCCCTGGCCACAGCTGTCGTATGATCCTCCAAGGACAGCCGTGGGTCCAGGAGGACGCCCAAGTTGCGCACCCTTTCCGTGGGGGCCAGTGATTCGCCCCCAATGACCAGCGATGGTGTCAGCTGGCTATATCGGGACGCCGGCAGCCACAGCCACTCGGTCTTGGAGGGGTTGAGTCGAAGCCTGTTTCTCCCCATCCAGATTACCTTATTAAAAGGTAATTAGCCAATCATGTCTCACAAGATACAATAGAATGTATTTGGTACATTCAAATTTTTTTCAGTTTTATCCATCAATCATCAGCAATGCAAATAATTTGTATATTTAATTTTTTTTCATAAAATCAAAAGTAGCCTTTCTTAGTAAAATTTAATTTTACTTACATATTTGGAAGTATTTAAGTCAACATAAAATCCCATCATTAAAGCAAAATGCATTATTACATAGATATGCATGTAGCTTGGCAATTTGCGGTTGAAAGGAACCTCCTTCCCAGTGATCTATAATTAATAAAGCAGATTAATTTGTTATTTTTAAAAAATCAGTAATCAGACATTTAAAATGCATTGTCACGTATATCATTATTCACCCCATCGCATAACTGAAACACAGGCTTTCCGACTGTTAGCCCTGTCAGTCTTTGTTTGCAAAGACATAGGGCTATAGTATCTAGAAATTGCTTAAGACTTAATGGACATTAATACTTACTTCAGGAATTTCCTCAATAAGACCAAGTCTTGGCTTGCCTGGTGCCCATCCTGGTCCCTTGAATATAACTGAAAGCTTATTGACAAATCCAGGTGTGGTCCAAAATATACTCCATATATAAACACAATGATGAAACTGTTGGAATGGAAAACATTCAGGTTTATATTGCTCAAAATTAATGAGAATACAAAGCAACAGAACAGCTTTCGGTACTGATAATATAAACAAATATTTTGATATAGACTGTAACAAAGTTATGCTTGAGTTTTTTTGAAAAGATAAAACAATTTTTAATTTCCTGTGCTCTTTCCCACTGTATTGGAATGGAGAAATTGATTTTTGACTTTAACTTCAGTTGGACTATTTGATTTAAGGATGACTAGTGATTGCTGTAGTGGTCAAGACACCAGGTCAGAAACTGACATATTGCAGTCTGATCCTAACTGGGTGACTTTGACTAATCACTTTCTCCCTTTGCCCTATGAAGAAGGGAACAGGAAACCATTCACAAAAATAAAACCCAACTGCAATAAAAGATTTAAGATTTTGCTTCTCAGTATGTTTTAAGGACACTGAGCCTAAGTGGCGTAGGAAGCTAATGCCTCCTACTAAGGCAGTAGTTAAGATCCAGCTGCCTGCAATTACTGCGAGTTCAATCCTAGCCAGGCTCAAGGTCGACTTAACCTTCCATCCTTTCTAAGGTGGGTAAATTGAGGATCCAGTTTGTGGGGGCAATAAGCTGACTTTGTATAAATATACAAAAGTATGAAGGCTATTGCTTAACGCATTGTAAGCCACCCTGAGTCTCTGGAGAAGGGCGGCCTATAAATAAAAATAAAAATAAACTAGGTTCAGAATCTATAGTTTGATATCAGACTGTTTTCTTAAATCAAATTAGTACCTGATACAATATTTAAACCTAGTTAAAAATAATTATAAACACCTTCAGTCTATATCCTGTGGTCATACTATAGTAATAAAAAAGGCAGTAGAGAGACCAGGTAACTGTGCAAAATGTGCACAAAACCTACAGAAACTGACACATGAAACAGCCTAGTGTGAAAAATCAGACCAAAGAAAATTTGAGAATCATGTTACAATAAAAAACATGAAATATGTAAAAATGAAAAAAATCTGAAAAAATTGGAAAGTCTGTGCCCACTGCTAACATGGCATATATTGTTATGAACTATTTTGTAGAATAACAAAATATTTACCAGCAGCCTGTTTTTTTATTATTATTACAGCCCATTGAATGTTGTTAGAACAAAAGTTTATTCAGTCACTGAAAAAGGAATATTAAATTCATGTTAAACTTATTTCCTTTCCCCCTTGTAGTTCATTCTTTAGAAAATAAAGTATTTGTGAATGTACACACACAAAACAAGAGAGAAACTTTCTGCTCCAAATACCTATTGTTATAAACAAAATATCTGAAATAAATAAGTGTTTAAAATTATTCAATTATAATTCATTTGAGTATAAATTACGGTATATAACATATATAACATTTATATATGTTATATATAACACATATAACATATATAAATATATAACATAATAAATATATAATAGCATAATGTAACGTAACGTAACGTAACGTAACGTAACCTAACCTAACCTAACCTAACCTAACCTAACCTAACCTAACCTAACCTAACTAACCTAACCTAACCTAACCTAACCTAACCTAACCTAACCTAACCTAACCTAACAATATATAATCCAAAAAGCTTCCTCAGTTCTTCAGTCAGACAAAATGTCTTCAAGGAAAAACAAAGAAGCCTTTTGAAAAAGTTTTTTCTTTGGGACAATCATGACCTCGATATCAATGAATCTCTGTAATCATTTTAATGTTTGAGAGCTTCATTAAACAATGGAAAGACTAAGATTGTTAATTTTTTTAATTAGTTAAATATAGTTGACGCCTATCCTGCTGTGAGGCTATTTTGGGCAGATATCAACAATAAAATTGAAAACAAGACAGAAATAATGCAAATGTAACAACAACAAAGAAATAAATGAATAAAAGTAAAAATCAAAGTGCAAATAATATGAAATTAAAATGGGCAGAAGAGGAGTAGAAAGCATAGGAGGAGGTGGGAATTAAGGGGCTTCATTAAGAGGACAGAATAGGCAAAGTAGAAAGAATTATTCTTTTGTTAAAAAACAAAAATTGAGACTATTTTAGAGCTTTTGGCCTCTAGTCTCACATACAGGTAAACTCCAAGTAACAAGCATTCCCTTAGCGAACATTCAAGGTTATGCAATAAGCACCCCCAGATTTTACAAACAAGTTCCTTAAATTATGAATATTGTAGCAACACAACAGTTGTTCGCTCTTACAAATGACCACAGAGGCTCTGCAACATTTGCCTTGCCTATTCCCCCCCAGTCAGGTCTTCACAATGACTTCATTTGTGGAGACTCACCTTGAGAATTTCTCCCCTCTGTCATGCTTTCTTTGCCTGTTTCATTGATTTAGGCTTTGGTGTATTCACAGAGAAGAGAGGCCTAACATACTGCGAGATCATGTGACATAAGCAGCATGAGATCTCGTGCTACTGATCTCATGTGATCTCGTACTTTAGGCTTCTATTATCTGTAAATTGAGGGCTGGATCTCAAACAGGTCCAGGTCTCAAATAGAGGGAAGGTCCTTCAGGCTTTTTCTCCATTTGCCATTTCCATGCCAAAGCCTGCAGGGAGATTGTGTTCCTGTAGGCTTTGGCGCCCTTTGGAAAAAGCTTTTGTTGGCACCAGCAGAGGAGTGGGCATTTCCCCCTGAAGTTTATTATCAGAGGCCTCATCAAGCCTTTTGCTGATGAGAAAGGAGGAAGCAGGCAAAAAAACAGCCTGGAGAGGAGACAGATCTTCATAAGGTAAGTCACTGGGCATGGCAGGATGGAGGGAAGCAATTGTGGGGGTACCAGAGAAAGGAGAATGAGGGGTTTGTGGGTCAGGGGAAGCCTTGGGTAGTCTGAAATAGGTGGCCTGTTCCAACACTAGGCCCCTCACTCACATGGATTCCCCCACCCAGAGATACCTCATGTGCATTTAACAAACTATGTATTCACCCATCCATTAAATTAGTGAATACATGGGCAAAAGCAGGAAGTGATCTCGTTCAAGGTACGAGATTCACTCCCACGAATTGTTAGATTATGAATGGAATGGGCAGGCTCCATTCCATTTCTAACTCGAGGACAACTTGTTCTAAGCCATAGGAAGCAGTTATGCTTGAACTTGATCACCATCCCAGGCAAAAAATTAGACCGTTTGATCTAGATTATTTATTAAAACATAAAAATAAAGAGGCGAATTTAATAATAAGGATTACCTGAACTTTGAAAGATTCAAAAGTATTTATGGGGTGTGTTAGACCATACACAACTTTATCTTTTTCTGCAGCAAATGTACCTAGATGGAATATAAACACAATGTTTTAAAAATATATTTTAAAGAAAAATATTTGTTTTTCATTTCATTCATGAATAGGTATGATCCATATGACATTCCCTGGATGGCTTATAACATCAAATAAAATAATCTTAAAACTACAAAGCTGTAACACTGAACCAAAATATGTTGATCTATACAATACATTAGTCATCTACTTACTACACAGTCAGTCTAGTAACTACCTAATGAACTTAGTACAGTCACAGAAAAACAGCAGTCTTCTTACTGTTTCCAGCTTGTTTCCATAAACCTGCCTCCTTAGACCTGTGGGGCGAGGTTGAGGAGAAGGGTAATAAAAGTCATACCCTGCCACAGTGCATATGTCAGGGAAACTCTGGTCAGGGAAGATCATTCTGCAAAGGTGTGTTGTGGTCCATCAGCAGCCTGCATAATTGGTAGCAGAGTCAGACAGTGATGAGGCTGAGGAAGAACATGGGCCAGTCCTGAGGCTTGGGAATACAAGGATGAGGGCTTTGCATTGGAGACAGAGATGGGGCCAGGGCCATCGGAGAGTGATGCACAGACTTCGGAGCCTCCACAAGCTGACAGTAGAGAGGCAGAGGAACAGGAGGAGCCTGTTCCTAGTGCACGTATGAGAAGAGCTGCCAGAAGGCAGGAACAGCCAAAGCAGAGAGAATGACTCAGGAGTAGGGCCAAGAAATTATTGCCCCCTGCCATAAAGCTTAAAAGACCAGCAATGCCTCTTGGCCTCTTTGTCGGAAAACAGCCATTGAGAGATTTGCTTTGTGTTTGGCTAGATTTCTCCCTTGTCAGCGTCTTCTGTTCCTAAACTGTTGCCAAGAAAATCCTTTGGCAGTTTGCTTAATTATCCCAAGGTCAGAGATAAACTGAAGAATGGTGTTTTGAGGACTTTGCTTTCATTTAATTTGGAATATGCTGAGAATGAGTTAATTCTCAGCTGTTTTAATAAAATACGTTTTTTGGAACTGTTTTGCATTTAATATTAACTACGTGGTCCTGGGTCACAACAAGGTTGATAAAGGGTTTTATGTTGCTTCTCACACGGATAGTAAAAAATGAGATAGAAACAAATCTGACCATTAACAACTAGTTAATGGTCAGCTTGGATAGGGTAAAAAGTGTCAGAAGACTTGAACCATGTCTTTCTCACTTGGTCTACTTCTTGAGGACTATCTGAATTTCCTTTTGTTTGGCTTTCTTTTTTTTCCAATTGAATTTTCTTATTAAGTTATCTAAGTTGTTGCAGTCCTATTTCTAGTTGAAACGTAATAGTTTGTAAACTATTACATTATGTTGATTTATACCCAGAAACCTGAAAAAATGAACTTCTATAATTTCTGATACTGAACTAACTTGTTGTGTTATCAAGCAAGTGCAGCATTTAGAAGTTTTTAAGAAATCTTCAAAGGCAGTCCAAGAAAGAGCATTTTTACAGTAATCTGAACATAAGATAATGACAAAAGTGACTTACCAAACATTCTGTCCCAAATAATTAATGTACCACCATAGTTTTTATCAATACAATATGGATTTCTGCCTAAAGAGAAAAAAAAATAAAGCACTTTTTCTATTGGATTTGAACAATATATTAAGCTAAAACCAGACATTGTTTTGTCACAAATGACAAAAGATAGTCATTATTATTACTTAAATGCTGAATAATCTTAATTAAGTATTATTAACCTAATTTACATCAAGGCCATCACTTATAATTATTTCATATCTCTGCTCTGACACTCTCTATGTGTGTCCTTGTCTAAGTAAAATATTTGATAGATACTGTATATGGAAAGACAGACCAAAATATAACCATGTAATATATCCATAGGTAAATCCGTTTCTAAATTAGAAATAAGAGCCTATGACATTTGTAAGATTTTACAACACTACTTTAAAATTCATCACCCAAAAGGCATTGCAAAAGAGAATTATATCTGATTTCTCACACTGAATAATACTAAGAAAATAAGTACTTTATTACAGCTTCATAATATCCAGTATTGCCTACCATGATGAACTCTATGATGACTAGGAGTATTGAGAATAAACTCCAATGGACCAAGATTTTCAATGACCTTTGGAAAAAACAATAAAACATGCAGTATAATTACAATGGATTGGAGCTCAATAAAATAATAGCAGATGCTACAACAGAAGAAAACAAAGGGTGGGAAAACTGTTTAACAAATGTTTAGTTAATTCAGTAAATTCAATCAGTTTTCATCAGATGGACATTTCTGCAGTATGTAATAACACAGCAACAATAACAATTCAAAATGATGGGTGATTTCCTGTAAGATATCCTTTCATTTTGATTATATGTAATTAAGTTGCTTTTCATTCCTATAGTATTATAATTTTATCATAATATTTTCTGAAGGAGTTGCAGGGAATATTTGTTGAATTTTATTTTTAAAACATTATCATGCAAACTTCAAGTTATACCTAGTGGTGAAATCCTACTGGTTTGCACCGGTTCATGTGTAGTGATAAAAGCTACCCTCCTAGTTAAAAAAAAAGCTACCAGTTGGTCCAAACTGATCCAATGATCAGCTGTGCCGCGCAATTTAAAATTGCTAGAAAGGAAATCCTGCTTTCTACTGAATCTAAATTGCGCGGCACAGCTTTCCCCCCCTCGCTGATCTTCTTACCTTCCCAAACCTCCTTTTTCCGTGTGCATCGCGCATTTGATGAATGCATAGCATGCATTTGGTGCACTGCATGCACGGGCAGCAAACTGGTGGCAAACTGGAGATACCATGATACCAGTTATACCATGTATAACTATCTGTTCAGATCATCCATTGCATGGTTGAGCAGATATCTGAACCTGCCTCTCCTTACTTTTGGTTTTTAGTCATTATACTTTTCAACACTTTTGTAAATGTTGAATTTACAAATTCACATACCAGTAGAAAAAATAGTTAAGAAACTGAGAACACTGCAAGAAAAATTATAATCTTGTACATTCAGTTATTCATGGCAATATTTATTAAACTCAAATTATTATTTCAATGCAGTGAAATTGTTAGGAAATGGTCATTGCCTAACTAGTTGGCCAGGTAATATATATAAGCCAACATTATATCTTTATAGTATGAATATATACAGTATAATATAGCTTTAAGAATATTGCTGAGTCATTCTGCATCCTGATTGGATGAGCTCTGTAGGAACTGGGATCTGCGGTGGGTTAGAGGCCACAAAGGTGCAATTCTGTCTAAGGCGTCAGTAGCCGACCGTTCCCAGGATGCCACTGGAGCCTCAGCTGAATTGCAGGATTGAGAGGTGGGGAATGTCCCAAGCTCCTTCAAGAACCTTTCTGGGTCCATCAGGGACGGAACCATTTTATGGGTTCCATCTCCAAGCGGCAAGGGTTGGCAGATTGAAAGTCCAATCTAAGGAGGGAATGGTCAGTCCATGACAGGGGAGTGATGGAAAGTTCCCCCCTACCATGACCATTTATTCACTGCCCAGAGAGAAAAACCAGGTCGAGTGTGTGTCCTCCCCTATGAGTTGGGCCTGAATATCCTGAGTCAGGTCCATGGCTGTTATGGAGGCCATGAACTCCCAGACTGTCTCAGATGACTCACCAATCGAAGGCAGATTAAAATCTCCCACAACCAGAAGGCTGGGGAGTTCAAGTGCCACTTCAGTCAAGACATCGAGCAGTGCAGGCAGGGCTGTGGCAACATAGCTGGGAGATAGGTATGTGACCAACAAGCCCGATTGAATTCCAGGGTCCCACTTCAATAGAAGAGACTCACACCCGCTTATCTGAGGGACAGTGACCTCCCTAGGACTCAGACCCTCCCTGACAACCACTGCCACCTCCCCGCCCCTTCCCTGGCATTGCGGCTGGTGCAGGACATGAAAGCCTGGGGGGCATAAGTCAGAGAGAGGGATTCCCCCCTCTTGCCCCAACCAGGTCTCCATGATACAGGCCAGGTCCACACCCTCCTCATCAATAAGGTCTCATATGAGGAGGGCCTTATTCATCATGGATCTGGCATTCACATAAACCAGACGGAGACCAGGTTCCCTCGCTCTCATATCTCCAGGAAAGCAGGGTGAGCAGGAGGTATGGGAGCAAGCCACCATCCAAATGCTTCTGGTGTGATGCTCCCCACTCCTACTTCGATTTCTTCTGCCCCTTCCTACCATCACAGGTATAGAATGTCCCACCCTCCTCTGAGCATCCCCCATGACTCTCAACCCCCCCCCCCCACCCATCAGAACTGTCAGAATGGCATGGTTGCTGAACCTTAAGAGACCCCCAATCTCATTTTTGATATTAAAAACCACCCTCCTCCCAGATCCCCTTAAAATTGGATCTAAAAATTTATTTTAAAAACTCCATAGCTTCCATTTTTTAGCATACCACCTTTCAGGGTTCCAAAACCCATCATCAAGGGCAGCCCTCGAAGGTTGAGAGGGCCAAACCTGCGAGAGGGGGGAGTCTCGCAGTGCAAGGAGCTCCGCAGTTGAATACATTCAAGAATAGCAACAAGCTGAGAGTGATGAAGGATCATTTTCTTCTAAAGGGTGTTAGAGATGGTTAAAAACAGGTAGATTAAATAAGGGAGGAAAAGATGTTAAAGAGAAGACAATATGCTAAAAACTTCAGAACATCATCGCCCTCTCACGATGATGGGAAGTCTTGTGATTATAATAAGTCTATTCAATGGTGGGAAAAAGTCTCAAAGGCCGCCCTCTCACGGTGACCAAACCAGAGTCATAACATCAAACAAGAAGATGGTCCGTCCCATGATAGTTCAAGACTCTCGGTGTCTGTGTCTCCTCCCATCCTGACACCAGCGATAGCCGAGGCTTAGTTCAGAAAAAACAAGGGCAGAATAAATTCAATCATTTATTCCAGCCATAGGATGGAATAAATGATTGAATAATCCGGGTAATCCAGGGAGGACAAGATGGTCAAATAATGGTCAAATAAGGCTGCAGATCAATCAATAGCTGTAAATTTATGCTGAGTGGTCATATTAGGCCTAAGTCTAATAAGGGGGGGAGGAACAGTCAAGGGGGGGGAACCAACTGTCATCCCCCAGCTAACAATCCTCAGTCCCTTCCCCATGACCTTGATCTTCAGGTCATTCAGCCCATTAAGTTGTTAAGCCCCCTCCCATGCTTCAGAAAAAAAGGAGTATCCAGATCCCTCAAAACTGAGGGATCCTAACATTTGTAATGCTGCCCTTTTCTCCATCAATAACGGGGCGTCTTCGCAACCAGGCCTCTAGGTACTGCCACCATCCTCCAGCTGTCTCAGCACTCCTGTCAGCACCATTGTTGCCCTGGCAGCCATCTAGGCCCTGACAGTTGGGCCCCAATTGCGGCATTCTCCATACTGTTCTCTAACTTTCTTCCCGACAGTCAGTTGTTCCTCAGACTCCATCCATGGCTCTATCGAGCCAGCAACACCTCGGCTCGCTGGGAGGGGGGTCAAAAGATGGTTAACTGACCCCCGACACCCCTGAAAATGCCGAACATCGCCTCCCTATGGTCACAGTTCACTGCAGAGCTGCCATTTTGGTCTGTTGCCCAACGGAATCTATCGGAATCAACGGAAGTTGATTAGATCGGCCTCCCCACTCTCAGCTGATTTGCTCTCAGCTGTTTTGCGCAGGGCTCTTTTGCTAGCTGCAAAGAGTGCTTGCTGGAGCAGATTTTTTTTCCCTAGCTCAAAAAGCGAAACTGAAATAAAGCAGGGTCTTTGCTGCAACGTGACAAAATGAGGCAGAGAGATTTCTTTTTCTTTTTCCTCACCAAAAAAGGTAGGTGCAAAACTGCAAACAATGGGAAATTTAGGGACAAAAGAGTTCAAGATTTTAAAACACAAAAGAAAAAAAGCTCTATTTAACTAGGGAATTGTAATAATTGAGATACTATTAATTGTATATTGTGTTGAAAGCAGAAATTGTTAAGTTGTGATTTGGAGGAATATATGGCGGAAATTATTTGGTTTGTTATTATTGGTAAATATAATTGATTTGTAAGAAAAAGGATTGCATGGAAATAATTGGAATATTCATGTTCATATTGATTAATATACAAAAAAGATATTTATATAACTAATTTATATTAAAATGTTGAATTTGTATTAAATAACTGTAATATTACATAATTAACCAATGTGAGGATGGATATAAAAATAGATGACAATGGGAAGGGGTATAATATAGAATAGAAGGGAAAAACTGAATTTGATTAAGATTAGAGATGAGGATGAAGTGTAATATTAGTTTTTTTAAAAAAAATAGATGAGGAATAAATATGGCAAAAAGGAAATATAGAAATTATAAATTTAATTGAAATGACTAAACACTGTTTAAATTTGTGAACCGGCCAAATACTCTGTTCAAAGAAAATACATTGTATGTTTGTATGTGTATTTCTAATTATTGTTATTTATTCATATTTGTTCTCTTTTATTCTTTCAAGTTTAACAATTCATTCTTTATCTTAATATCTTTATATTTGTTTGGGGTTGGCTTTCCTCCCTTTCATCTTTTTTATAGATCTTTCTCCTCAAACCTACCACCTCTCTCTTTTCTTTCCTTCTTACTTCTCTTCCCCTCCTCTTCTTCTCCTCCCTACTTCCTCTTCCTTTCTCCTTCTCCTCCTCTCCTCCTCCCTCTCTTACCCTCACTCCTACTCTAACTTCCCTTCCCTTCCTTCATCCCTCCCTATTGCTGTATCCTTTTATGCATATGGACTACTTAGAGGGCTGAAAAAATTATTTTTGACTAGTCCTCAACTTACGACTGTCCTCACATTTTACGTTTTTGCCCTATCTTGTTACCATGGTGAAGAGAAGCAGTTGTGAAATGAGTGACATGGTTGTTAAGAATGCTGCAATGGGCATAAATGATAACCAGTCATAAGTGCGAAGACCGGTCAAAAGTGCGAGGACCTGTCAGAAATCCCTTTTTTCAGCCTCTGGGTATATGGACTACTCAGAGGGCTAAAAAAGTTATTTTTGACTGGTCCTCGCACTTTTGACCAGTCCTCAAACTTATGACTGTCCTCACATTTTACATTTTTTGTCCTATCTTATCACCATGGTGAAGAGAAGCAGTTTTGAAATGAGTGACATGGTTGTTAAGAATGCTGCACTGGCATAACTGTGAGGATGGTCATAAGTGTGAGGACCAGTCAAAACTGTGAGGACTTGTCAGAAATGACTTTTTTCAGCCCTCTGAGTAGTCCCTATACACATAGCCATGGCCACCCGGTCACATGACCAGCTAACCATGCCCACCCAGCCACATGATCTCCAAGCCACGCCCACAAAATAAGCCACGCCCACAGAACCAGTAGTAAAAAAATTTAGAATCCATCCCTGGGTCAGTGTGGACATTATTGGACTTATTGTTACCTGCTGCTATGTTGTAAATATCTTTGATCTCTTTACATGGTCAATTTGATCATGGTTTATTTATTACTGCTTTTATGAACTGTTTTTGTTCCTGAATGATTCATGTATTGTTCTATGAACTAATAAGAAGTTTTGTATCTCTGGATTGATTATGCATGGCTAAGACTTGGATTGGTAAAAAACTATGAATCTGCTTTGCTCTATAAGTAAGTACTTACTCTATAAGTAAACTACTTTAAAAACCAGTTTGTATGTAGTTTATTCACAACTACTCTCAGCACCATTTCCATGTGCAAAACTCTACGCTCTGCTTTATAACTGTTCCTGGATATATAAGGATATATTCCTATATCCTTAACAGAAATGAGGTGTGTTTATATGTTGTCCTTGCTCTTTTTCCAAATATAAAGTTGATATGATTTCAAATTACACTTTTCTGACTAAAGACCGAGTGGCTGTGGCTGCCGGCGTCCCGATATAGCCAACTGACTCCATCGTTGGTTATTGGGGGCGAATCATTGGCCCCCACGGAAAGGGTGCGCAACTTGGGCGTCCTCCTGGATCCACGGCTGTCATTAGAGGATCATACGACAGCTGTGGCCAGGGGGGCTTTTTATCAGGTCCGCCTGATACGCCAGTTGCACCCCTTTCTAGATCGGGACTCCCTGCGCACAGTCACTCAGGCGCTCGTCACGTCTCGCTTAGACTACTGTAATGCTCTCTACATGGGGCTCCCCTTGGGATGCATCCGGAGGCTTCAACTGGTACAGAATGCGGCCGCGCGGGGGATTATGGGAGCGACAGGGCGCTCCCATGTGACACCTCTCCTGCGTGAGCTGCATTGGTTGCCGGTTGATTTCCGGGTGCGTTTCAAGGTGTTGGTAATCACCTTTAAAGCGCTCCATGGCTTAGGACCAGGGTACTTACGGGACCGCCTTCTGCCACCTATTCCCTCCCACCGGCCGGTTCGCTCCCACAGAGAGGGCCTCCTCAGGGTGCCGTCAGCCAGACAGTGTCGGCTGGCGACCCCCAGGGGGAGAGCATTCTCTGTGGTAGCCCCCACCCTCTGGAACGATCTCCCTCCAGATCTGAGAACTATTACTGACCTCCGGACCTTTCGTCGGGCGTTGAAGACCTATTTCTTCCAACTTGCTGGACTTGCCTGATCCCTCCTATTTTTAATACACTTTTAAATATTTGTAAATATTTGTAAATATTTTAAATTCTACATTATTTTAAATTATCTAAATTCTTAGAGTTTTAGTGTTTTATTCGATATATTTCAGCCTAAATTTATATGGACTTTTAGTACGTTTTAACTCACTGTATTGTTATTGGTTTTTAAATTGGCTGTTCACCGCCCTGAGTCCGGAAGGAGAAGGGCGGTATAGAAATTTGATTAATAAATAATAAATAAATAAATAAATAAGAAATATATTACCTAAAAGTATTTTAGTTATGATCACATATTTATCTGAGCGATAATTTTATTTCTACAAAGCAGATCTCTCTAGCAATCAGAAGATTATTTCTATTCTTAATATTCAAAACTCAAAGACAACAGAAATTTTCACATTTCAAATTAATTCTATTTTCTTCTTAAAGCTTTATTGTTTCAAGAAGGATAAATCCTGTACACACTTGCTTGAGAGAAGGCCTCATTCAAATCATAGGTACTTGCTTTTGAATAAAAACTTGACTGGATTCTATTTATTTTAAAAGTAGAGAAGGATTGTCCATGAATTGTGGTTCATAAAATGAACAATCAGCAGTTTATCTAAAATATTGCATTAACTTTGCTTTACCAAGTTTCAGCTTGTTTTTAAGATAAACATTGAAATGCTTTAGTAAAAATATACCATATTTAGACTTTCAACAGAAGTATTATAGGCCAATTCATACTTTTTGGCTTTGCTTAGAAGTGGCTTAGGGCTGTACTTTTGATCAAAGTAGACACTTTTGATTTTTTAAAATCCCTGTGAACAGCATTGCTTACAATATGGATCCTTTGAAGAGTTTGATTTTAACCTCTGGCCCACATCTATAGCACAGCAGTGGGCTGCAGTTCAAATCACAGAACAAAACACTGATGTTATTCACCCACGAGAGAGAGAGAGAATTGCAATAAGGGTAGGAAGACAAACTATGTATAATGTTGACTATCTTACCCTTAAGCTATTCTCATCACCCAAGTGGACCAAAAATATTGTTCAATAAAAAGTGCTATCAAAAGATTTACAAACATGTCATGAATGGAAAGGATGACTATATTTCTTAAAGCACCTTCTCTTCACTGCAAGTTAGCAGCATGTATTCAAGTCAGGCCTTAAAAAAGGAATAAAGGTGGTTCTGGAATCACACATTTACACACAGATAACTGAAACTGCCAAGGTTGTACTGTTGATAGTAGTACCTCATAGCCTTGATACATAACCATGAATATTAAATAATTTGTTACTGTATCTCCTCCAACAGTAGACTAAGATTTGTATGATTATTAGCTTAGTTTCATGGATTATGCCAGAAGTACAATAAAGAAATTCAGCACAATCATTTGACCCTGGAATTTTAAAACAATTATGAATTTATTATTGACTAGTATAAATAAGATAAATATACTCCTACAAATACTACTTCTACTACTGTTGTATTTAAACAAACAACTATTCAGTTTTTATATCTTTTAGATACAATCTAAGATTTCGTGTAGTCCTGAAAACTTTGTGATGTAGTCTTCAGAAACTTCCATATTTTTGGTTTGAGATTATCACAAGCAAAAAATATTAAGACTTAAACAGTATCATAATAATTGTATTTCATTTAAATAACATTTAAATTTAGTGATTTCCCTCATTACATTATTTTCAGAATATATCTCTAAATTTTTCTTGATATATTTGTCAAATAAGCTTGACATTTGTCTCAAAAAAAGAAATCCATAACCTTATGGATCCATTAGTTTATAATGTATAATCTGTCTTAATCAGGGCTATTATACATTGTGTATGTTATGCATATATGAGTACATATAATTTATATCCATACATACACATACATTTATTTCATATAAATAACAAAATGATATACCATAGTGAGAAATAGTGAGAAATAAATTGATTCCTTTGCAAATTTTTAGTCTGGATTTATTTTGCAGAATTTTTTGCAACAGTTATATATGTAAATTTGTGACTTTAGAGCCTGGCTGAATACTGGGAAACTTGTTTTCCTGTTAGTACTGTATGGTATTGAATGCAATTTTTGTTTAAATAATGGAAAAAATCCATATGATGAGATCCAAGGGAAATTTTGCATCTTGTGAAACAAAGCCTTATATTATTACTGCACACAAATCTTTAATTTACTCTTTATTTAATCTGTTAGTTCTACAAGGCATTGAATGCAATTTTTGTTAAAATAATGGAGGGGGAGGGGGACAGAATTATGTGATAAAATCCAAAGGAAATTTTGTACCTTGTGAAACCAGTCTAATGTTCTGTATATTTTCTTCCTGGTGAACTCAAGGTAACATGAGAAACCATGGAATGTAAAACAACTCCATACTGCATATTCCATAGTATCATCAGTGTAATATAACTGGATTTTATTAATACTGTAATATTAATCCACAGATAACAGTTCTCAATGAAAAATGCCATGATGTTGGGAAAGATTAAAGGCAAAATGAGAAGGGGATGGCAGACAATGACATGGTCAGATAGTGTCAGTGATGCAGTGGACATCAATGACTCCAGGAGATAATAGAGGATGGGGAGGGGAGGGATGGTGTGCTGTGGTCCATGGGTTCACAAAGAGTTTGACATGACTTGGCAACTGAACAACAAAAACTGCATACCACAGGGCCTCATAGTGCCATAGTAAACTCACAGGGATGCCATAGTATGTTTTACTACTTAATAAATGGAACTGTTAGTAAGTCTGCTTCGGTGCTCTGGACATTATTGCGTACAATTTGGGAACCATGAAAATTTAGGAATCTCTACATATAACAAAATATCCAGGTTGCTCTCAATAGCATCTATAGATATTTAACACCATCTACATATAGTATATAGTATATTTTCAGAAATATACTGATTTTTTAAAAACCTTTTATTATATACGTAGCTGTAATTATTTTGATGCATTTAAAAATAAAAATAAAATATATAAATATACAGAACTATTTCTATAAACAAACAGCCAATCAAGCTTAGGAGGCAAGGCACTTTTATTTATACTGATAAAACTGTTAGATAATGTATTTTTCTTCACATACTATTATACTTTCCTTAACCAAATTCAGCTTTGCTTACACACACTCACACCCTTAGAATATGAATCCATATTTGAGACCATCTGGTGAGGAAACATAAAAATAAAAGCATGGTTTGCTTTTCTACTAAAGTTGTTGTGTTAATTCAAAATAAGCCAGCCATGTATTTTTACAGATGGACTTGGTGGCCATACTTGCCATGTGAATTCTCTACAGGGGACCTGGGAACAGCAAAAACCCTAGGATATGCGCTTGTCTGCCTGCTTGCACACTTTGAAATTTTCGGCAAACCCTGATTTATTCATCGCCAAATGTTTTCCTATCTGATTAGGCAGTTTTCTACTTCAGTAAGCATGTAATATGGAGGTAGCCAAATTTCCACACTGAGGAGTGAAACAATAATATTTTCGGTTTGCAAGTAAAAACAAGCTAAAAGAACCAGCCTGTTGGGATCATAAAGGGATTCATGGGGGCTTGAATTCTAATATAACTATATTCTGGATATGAAAAAGTGAAGATTTAGGGTTCAAAACTGTTTAGAGAAGAAACACAAGGTCATATTTGTAATAAATTATCTTGAGGGCAGAGTGCTGGCATCTGGTTTTTTGTTGTTTTATTTCTAAGCCCACATTTCTAAAGCTATGACTGAACTTGGCATATAATGCATCTATTTCATCTATAATGTTTTATAAGAGATTCTGCTTCCTGTTGGAACTCAACTCAGATGGTTCTGCTAGTATGTCTGAATCAAGCAATCTAATTATGTCACATCTGCAGGAGCCCTGCATCTTATGATCTCTATGAAAGGAGGAGCTGTTAGGTTTACAGAAATACATGTAGAGACCTCAAAAGACTGGTTCAGAACCAGGGAAAGCTTTCGATACTCAGAATTGCACACATAGAGCTTATTCATATGAATGCACAGAAAAACATTATACTGTATGTGAATTCTCAGGACATGAGGCAATTCAAAACTGACATATGTCTTAGTATGATTCCTGCATTGGTTAATATCTAATTTAGTACAAACCAATTTCAAATTTTAGATTATTACGCAAGGGAAATATATGACTAATGCATGACTTTTCAAAGTAAAGCTCATAAAATTCAATGTACAGTAGAACTTCTGGTCATGACCATAATTCATTCCATAACTTTGGTTGCAAACCAATTTGATCATGACCTGAACCTAATTTTGGAAATTTGCTCTGCCGGAGGTTGACTATCATAATCCCCAAGGATTATAAACATTGAACATTTAAACTAAAGACACTAGTCAAGATTCTAATCAAGACTTGATTAATTTAATTAATCTAATTTAAAGAGTCTTAATCAAGAAATACACATTAATAAGATGTGGGTATATAGAGAGAAAATAAGTGGTGCAATGGCCTAGAGGTGGAGCTCCCTCCTCACAATCAGGAAGCAGTGAGTTTGAGCGTAGGCAGATATTTCTTTTTCTGGGCACAATGACTAAATATCTGCTGTGAACTCTGTATAGGCGACAGGAAGGGCATCTGGCCAGTGAATACTCAGGTCCATTTAGTTGCCCCAACTCCACCCCGATGCAAGGAATTATGGAGTCATTAAAAGACAAAAAATTTATAGAGAATATAATAAAATACCATAATATTTAAGTAACACAAAATGAATGTAAATGCTGTTTATTCTAAATACATTATATCAAAATGTAAGCCCTAATACAAAACCTATTTTATTATTTTGAACTGGATTATATGTGTGGTTGAAAATTATGACTATATAACACAATATATCTCGGAGGGCCACAAACTAGATACAGTTGCCTATAGCATGATTGGAAGAATGGTAGTACTCCTACAGCAAACATTACTAAAGCAAAATATTGTACAAGTAGGTGCAAAATAATACTTATGCACATACAGCGGTAGTTAATATTTTGCTAAATTTTCAATATGTCTGGATAAACCTGTTCTAACACATGATCTGTTTTCCATACAAGCCCTAAAACTAGTTAAAGAGAATCCAATTAAATAGGTGAGTTTTAAACATTATACACTGACCTATTCAGGATGGAGATCAAAAGCTACACATTTGTGTATGGCAACAGAATTTTCAACATTATCTGTTCATTTAAAGGGGAAATTAGTGTCAGATGTTTCATTAAATGGGATGATAACTATGTGTAAAATTACCTGTCTATATGACAATATAATTTGATTATTAAACTGTGTTATGCATTTTCTTAAAAAGACAATGGAAGTTATGAGTCTAAGAGGGCTAATGTAATAAAAGGAATGGCTCTTAAGGATAGTCTGAAAATTGCCTCTGATTTCGCATACAGCAGCACAAGGGGTATCTCTTGACTCTTACATCATTCCTATGTTGAAATAACTTTTCTGATCTCCAGTTGTCTTCTTAGCCTTATTCAAAATGAATGTAAAAATTAAAATAAAACAAAATGTATTAAATTAAATATATTATACTATTATTTCCCATATAATCTTTACTGAAGATTAAGGTCATCAGGTGTTGTTGGTCGTGGTTGTGGGTCCCACCATGGACATATTTGAGATCATTGATAAATTTAGCATTCTATACGGCAAGTCTCCTATTATGGAAAATAATTACCAGCAGAACTGAAACATATCCGTCTTTTCCCCACTATAATTTAGGAGAGAACTCAAAATTAATTTCAGGTTTTAAATGTCATTTCAGTCTCATGTTTTGATGGTGATGGTGGCAGTAGTGTATTTAACATGTGTTAGGCAAGTTTTGATCTGTCTCTATTAAGAACTGATAAGGAAAGGACCACTATCTATAATATATGTTCTATATATAAAAATAAACAAATAAGTAACAATTTTTAAAAAGCACATGAAATCATTCATGTCCAATGAGTGTAGAAAAATATAAAGCACACTGCCATAAATTCAAATGAATTCACACCTATATTTTGACATTATTAAAAATACTTGAAATAAGATGTATTTTTTAAAAAATAAAAACTGTCAATATTTAATACACAAATGCACACAAAATTGAAGAATTCATGAAGAAACCAAGGAAGCCAATAGAAAAATTGATTCATTCTTCATAAATGTATTATAAATACAGTCCTATTTTTCTTAAAATATTTAAGATATGATTTTTTTAAGTGTTGCAGTTTTAAACATTTAATAAAGTTAAGACATATAGTATTAGTTTATACTTGTTATGGTTTAAAATATTTTGGTTAGGGCAGAATAAATTAAACAAACAAACAAATATTTGTTAATGACAACTAAGACAATGGCCTGTAGACTTGTTATAATTGAGTATAGAATGGAGAATAAAAAATAACAATAAGCTTGAGCTTCTTTTCAAATGAGTTATAAAAATAATATTCTAATACAATAAATCAGCTTCAAATAGGTTTTGAAGACATGGATCCAATCAAACTGTTTAGGCACTGTCTAATGTCTTAATTACCTCTGTATGTATCCAGAACTGGTAAAGGAGATTAAACTGAAGATGAACAGCAAATACTGAAGGTGGAATGCAAAGAGCCATTGGGAGGTAAAATATCTAAAAACAAAAGGGAATAATAATGACCAAAATATTCTTTTAAAATCAAAATTTGTCAAGTAAGGAATTTTAGAAATTAAGTCACAAAACTTCAGCAATGTATTATCCTCTAAATTCAAAATCAAGTTTGGGAAAAGATTCCACTGGGCAACTCTCTGTATTGTGGGTGTAAAGTTAGTTGCATAAGCATGATATGCCTCAAATAATATGAACAGAAAGAGTCAGATAACAGAAAACTCTTGGCATCCTATGATAATTTAACCAGGTGAAATATGATTCTTTGAAATCTAGTAGCGATAAAGATGAGAAAATAACAAAATAGGTTGCCATGTTTTATTATTTTAAATTTCTTAACTCAACTATTTTCCTTGTTGCTCTTTTGATATGGAACACCTTACTAGTCAAAATGATGAATTCCTAAAGGAGCAATACTTTCCATACAACTCATGTGCCTTCATTTAATTATCATTAAGAAAGAATGTGAAAACCTCCAGGCCAAAAACATTAGCACTTTTATCCAACAAAGGCTTATATAACTAGTGTATATTTATATAAAGCATTTTAAGGGAAGAATTTGGAACAGTTATTATCAGGGAAATAGAAAATTATGAACTGACAGCATATAGCCTTTTCCAAAGCAACAAAGAAAGATTATGAGAAGTCTGATTATTTTCCATTTTGGCATGACAAAAAAATTCATTTTTAGCACAGTGAAACAAAACAAGCAGCATAAAATACTTTTACTTCTTTGCTGAGTCCATCTGAAAATAGAAATTGATTGCTTCACTGTGCAAGACCACAGATTTTCATAATGCCACATGAATTAGAATATTTGGCCTCATTCTGCAATAAGTGCTTATATAAATATGTCCTCATTCCATAGTTAATAAGCTCTGATATCTTCAAGAACATCTCAGTTTAATAAGAGAAAAACTTCAAAATTGAAAAATTAATCTGCTTGCTTCTTAGCTTCTTAATTCATTTATGAGTTTGTTCCAATTGTCAATAGTGCTAAACAATGTAAATTGTTTATTAGATTAATTATTATATTGGTAGAATAGAACAGAACAGAACAAAACAGAACAGAATAACAGAGTTGGAAGGGACCTTGGAGGTCTTCTAGTCCAACCCCCTGCTTTGGCAGGATACCCTACACCACTTCAGACAAATAGTTATCCAACATCTGCTTAAAAACTTTCAATGTTGGAGCATTCACAATTTTTGAAGGCAAGTTGTTCAAGTGATTAATTGTTCTGTCAGGAAATTTCTCCTTAGTTCTAAATTGTTTCTTTCCTTGATTAGTTTCCACCCATTGCTTCTTGTCCTACCCTCAGTTGCTTTGTAAAATAGCTTGACTCCCTCTTCTTTGTGGCAGCTTTTGTGACAACATTATTGTGATACTTATTTAAATTGTTATACATCTAAATTACAGATATTTTAGGGTGAATGCTAGTGAAATATATAAAAAGCAAAGACAAATTATAATTTTAATTAAAATGCATGGTCTGAAAGACTTTAGTGCATTATGTGGAAATAACTCACAATCAAAACAGGAGGGAATTACTTTCAAAGAAGTAGGCATAATATAAGGTGAGATAGTTTGCAATTCCATTTTAAACTTATTTTCAATTAAGCTATTTTCATATTTTCCACTGTTTATTAATAAACAACATTTTGACTTCTTTAACTGTAACTATTCCATTCCAAAAGCTTTTGTTATCATGGGTCAGCAAACTTAACTAGTACTTATGTGAAAATAGAGTAAACATCTTCACCCTCTTATAGCTCTGGTTCAAATTACAACAATAGTGTGAGAAGGAATGGTGATCAATGGCTGTCACAGTAAGATTGCCCTCATATCCACCATGGAGGTCATGGTGTATTTGATCATTTGACAAATTAACTGTCTTAAGGAAGGGAAGAGGCTAAACTGTGCAATAACAGAGTCACTAAAGAAAAGAGCCCACTCTGAGTGCCTTGCAAAAAGCCCATTTCTATTTTAATCATTCAGAGGGAATGATTGCATTAGTTGATCACTAATCAACATTAATTATCAAATTAATTAATAATTTATCAAATTATTCTCTTTTTTATTGGATACATTGGGTAAATGCTATTTCATGGTAATCAAGGGTTGGTTTTTGTTTTGCTTTTTAATTTTTAGTACAATACATATCATAGAGACTGTCCAACAATATATTAGAATGTCTTACCAGCAGAGAATATATCTAAAGAGTTAGATTTTTGAAATTTATTTTTAAACCATGTCTCATTATTAAAAATGAGTTTGAAAATGGGAAGCAACTTAAAATCAGATCAGGTGCCACAGGAGTACCATTTTAACTCAGTGCCCAATTGAAAGATGGGTCATAATTTGATGCTAAACATATCTCAACTGAAAAGAGTTCCATTTCAATGGTGCTCATTTCTTGAGTACACACAGAATGGCACAGAGTGAATTGGTGACAGATAAAGCCTTGGTGGCGAAGCAGATTAAAGTGCTGTTAAGTAACACCAGCTGCCAGCAATTAAGGCAAATTCGAATCTCACCAGGCTCAAGGTTGACTCAGCCTTCCATCCCTTCGAGGTAGGTAAAATGAGGACCCGGATTGTGGGGGCAATAAGCTGACTTTGTATAAAAAAGAACACCGCTTTGGGGGGGGGCGAAAGCCCTACTAAGCAGGTATAAACAAAAGTATGAAGGCTATTGCTTAACGCATTGTAAACTGCCTGAATCTCCGGAGAAGGGTGGCATATAAATTGAACCAATAAATAATAAATAAATAAATAATAAATCTTGCTCGACATGTAACTAAATCTTCAGATGAAAATGCACTGTACATGTAGTACTATCTAAAAACAAAAATTTTCTAGTTCAATTCACTCCTTTTTTATAATTTCTAAAACTCTGTAAAATCTTTAATTGCTTTACTCTTTTTTTGTCTTTGATATGCACTACACACTGAACATACTCACCCATGATGCAAATTTTTGCAGAACAGATTGCCTTAATGCTGTGAATAAGTTATACTGTTCAGAACTATGATGTACTTGATGACCAGCCCATAAAAAATTAATTTCTGCAATAAAAGAAAAATATTTTGTGAGCCATGCACACAATATGATAAAATTTATATTTTTAAACAAAATTTAGCAATTAGCAAATATATTCTTTAATGTGCACAGAAATTCTGAATTTAGAAATATACATGATTCTCCAGTCTATGAAAAACTTATGTAAAGTGTCAGTCCAATTAATATCCTAGCAGTTACTTCTGAAAAAAAAATGTCTGACAGAATACAGAGAATGACTTCTTTCCGGAACCCCTTTCATAGTAGTAGGAGACATTTTATTTTTTTCCGTGTAATAACGTAGCATATTGCATCTGAATGCATTGATGTGCATGTATTCAAGAAAAAACAGATTATATTTTTCTATAGCAGCCCTTGCTTGAACTAATCCATTTTCTTACTCAATCTTTCTTTTGCCAGCATCTCCTGCAATATACAACTTTTGCTTTGTACTATTTAGTTTTCAGTTACTCTACTGATGGAAAGACATATGAACACATCAGATACCCAAATCCTCTGTATATATTTATTTCCAACATTCTATTTTGTTGGAAAGAATAACAATATATAATTATTAGAAAATTAATTATTTTTAATCTGGAAAAGAGTATTTAAAAAATAAAACTATAAAGGAAAGAAACAAGCATCTGAACAGACCGGTATGTTTTATAAGGATATATTTGAATTTTTTAAAAAATGTATGTTGCTTATTTTACTGCAATTCCTTTTCATACTCTATAGGTTTAGGTAGACCTCAGTTCATACATTCCTTTGAAGTTAAATGTTTTATGCTTTATGCTTTACTGCAGAAAAATCAGGTATCATTTTTTCCTATTCAGGAAGTTCCACCCCCCCCCCCCACCCCCACCCTCCCAAAAAACCACACTGAATTCTTCAATTTGGAATGAAATATAAGAATCTTTCATTTATTTTTTTAAAATGGTAAATAAATGATATGTGTCACAAATTGGTTCTCTAATTGAAATTTTAAATTTAATTTCAAAAAGGCTTTTACGACAGATTCAAGTCACAGAAAGGTGATCATGTATTATTGGAGGCAACCAATTAATTTGGTCCTGACAGTTTTTGTTTGTTTGTTTGTTTTGCAACATCTCACAGATGTTTTCACAGAGTTTTTTGCAATTTGTCACAGATGGTGCCTTTCTTCAGAACAAAACAGAACTACAGAAAGACTTGAGACAAGATTTCAAGGCAAGGTTGGGTTAAGTATACAGCAACAACATGCGCTTATCCAGGTAACTAACCTATTTAATTTTTTCTTAAGATAACAGTAACATATTCCTCAGCAGTTTTAAAATATACCACCAATCTTCCTCAATAACAGGAAAGATTCACAAGAGGCCCACATGTGAATGAGTTGCTTAAAATATTGGGATAAACCAGCTTTTCTCAACTGGGGATCCAAGGGGCCTGGGGTTTGTGAGAGGTCAGTGGGAGTTCCAACAGAGATCATGACTGGGGAAACAATTAAAACATTGACTTTTTTGAACTTCGTATATAGAAAATCATAAATTTGTGGACATGCTATCCAAAGACCTGAAAAATACTTCATGGATTCTTCTAGGCTAGGGTAAAATTACTTGATTGGTTCTTCCAGAGTAAGAAAGGCTATGTGATGAAACTCTGGCCCAGTCTATTATAACTGACTTTCATTTCCTTTGGGGGAGGAGGAGTGATCTTTCATGTGTCCTAGTACATCCTTTTAGTGCAGAAAAGTATTTGTTAGAGGACCAATCAACATTTCTTGACTTGGACCGATATATAAGGTCGCAAGTTATGAGGGGCCTCTGTAGTATATTTTTTCTTATTCACAACTATTTTTCTTGCAAAGTACATTTCATGCATAGAAATGTGCTTATACTAACCTATTTACTGCCTAATATTTGAAGATGTTAGTAAACGTAGTTAATCAAAAACACTTGATATTTGAATACATATTTATATCCCCAGACAAAGTCACTAAGATAATCTTACACATCCAGGTGTTATTCCTTGTACCACAGAATGTTCCGTGTTAATATTTATTCTGTAATGAAAACATGGTTTGCCCTGAATTACAAATAGTGAAGTTTTTACAAGTATAGATATTTCAGTGAATGGCTAAAATCTGCTCAAATGTGACTACTTCCATTCAGGTGTGAAATCTAAAATTTGTTACTACCAGTTCTGTAGGAATGGCTTGGTGATGGGGGTAATGTGACTGGGTGGACGTGGCCAACTTTTTTTTTTTTACTTTTAAAAGCATTTTTTCTACAACCTTAAGAGGTTGCAGAAAAAAATGCTTTTAGAAGCCTCTGGCAATCAGGCAATTCAGCTGGGATCGCCAGAGGCTTTTAAAGACATTTTTTTTCTACAACCTCTTCAGCCAAAGGGATTGAAGAAAAAAAATGCTTTTAGATTTGATTTGATTTATTATATTTATATACTGCCCTTCTCCCGAGGGACTCAGGGCGGTGTACAGTCATAATAAAAGACAATAAACTATACAAACTTTAAAAACTGTTTAAAATGAAATTAAACAAATGTTGGCTTTCCTGATTAAAACCCTATAATTTAAAATACCCCATCCGAATTTTATTTAATCAGCCAGGCCCGCTTGGTGAAATAACAAGATCTTGAGGGCCTGGCGAAAAGCACGGAGATCAGGAATCATGTGTATCCCAGGAGGTAGCTCATTCCAGACGATGGGTGCCCCCACAGAGAAGGCTCTCCCCCTGGGGGTCGCCAACCTACATTGTTTTGCCGACGGCACCCTGAGGAGCCCCTCTCTGTGGGAGCATGTTGGTCAGTGGGAGGCTATTGGTGGCAGAAGGCGGTTCCGTAGGTATCCGGGCCCTAAGCCATAGAGCGCTTAAAAGGTAGTAACCAACACCTTGAACCGCACCCGGAAGACCACCGGGAGCCAGTGCAGGAGAGGCGTCACATGGGTGTGTCGAGTTGCACCCATAATCACCCACACGGCCACATTCTGGACAGTTGGAGCCTCCAGGTGCTCTTCAAGGGGAGCCCCATGTAGAGAGCATTGCAGTAGTCCAGACGGGATGTGACAAGGGCATGAGTGATCATGCGCAGAGCATCTCGGTCCAGAAAGGGACGCAACTGTTGCATCAGGCGAACCTGATAAAAAGCCCCACTGGCCCCAGCCATCATATGTTCATGTAACAACAGCCGTGCATCCAGGAGGACACCCAGATTGCGCGCCTTCTCTGAGGGGGCCAGTATTCCAACCCCAATAGCAGCGATGGAACCAGCTGGCTATACCAAGATGCCGGGAGCCATAGCCAGTCAGTCTTGGAGGGGTTGAGTCTGAGCCTGTTTATCCCCATCCAGATCTGCACTGCCTCCAGACAGCGAGACATCACGTCAAAGGCATCATTGGGGTAGTTCGGGGTGGAGATGTACAGCTGGGTATCATCAGCGCACAGATGGGACTCCACTCCAAAACCATGGATGATCTGCCCCAGCGGCTTCACATAAATGTTGAACAGGGGCAAGAGAACTGACCCTTGTGGCACACTATAAACAAGGCGCCTAGGGGCCAATCTCTGTCCCCCTGCCAACACAGACTGCATCTGACCGGAGAGGAAGGAGGAGAACCACTGCAACACGGTGCCTCCCACTCCTACCCCCCCAGCTGGCGCAGCATGATACCATGGTGGATGATATCAAAAGCTGCTGAGAGGTCCAATAGGACTAGGACAGAGGAACACACCCTGTCCCGAGCCCTCCAGAGATCATCAACCAATGCGACCAATGCCGTTTCCATTTTGTATCCCGGCCTGAAGCCCGACTGGAATGGATCCAGATAGATTGCTTCATCCAGGTACTGGGGAAGCTGCTGCGCTACCACACTCTCAACAACCTTCACCACAAAGCAAAGGTTGGAGACTGGATGATAATTTACTAGTATAGCCAGTTCCAGCTTCTTTTAGGGTAGGGGGGGGGGACACCCTCACTCGAAGAAGCATTTATAATCTTCTGGAGCCAGCATCGTGTAACCTCCTGGGAGCACCAACCAAGAGAGACACAGGTCCAATAAACATGTGGCAGAGCTCAACCTACCCAGGATCCTGTCCACGTCCTCGGGAGCCAATGAGTCAAACCCTTCCCAGGTAACACTCTCAAGACACGCCTCCATCACTTCCCCTGGACCCCCCCAATCAGAGTCCAAGCCTTCCCAAATCCCAGCGATTTTATCATGCAGGAATTGCACAAAATCCTCAGCCCTATCCTGCAAGGAGTCTTCCCGCGCTCCCACACGAAGGAGGGAGTGGGTCACCCTAAACGGGACGGCTGGGTGGTTCTCTGCAGATGCAATAAGAGCAGAAAAAGTTAGATTTTGCTGCTTTTATTGCACTAGGTAGGTCTTGATATAAGACCTCACTAGTGTTTGGTTGGATTCGGAGTGCTAGCCCTCCAATCACTCTCTAGGTGTCTTTTCCGGTGCTTCATCTCCCTCAGCTCCTCTGTAAACCAGGGGGCTAGTTGGGATCGGCAGCAGGTCAGAGGCCACAAAGGCATGATGCAGTCCAAAGCTCCAGTGGCCGCCCTTTCCCAGGCAGCCACCAGTTCTTCAGTTGAGTCATGAGCCAGAGCCTCAAGGAATGCCCCAAGCTCCGTCAGGAGCCTATCAGGATCCATCAGGCACCTGGGATAGAACCATCTGGTCGGTTCCATCTCCCTGCAGCGGAGGGGTAGTGGCTAGAAAGTCTAGTTGAAGGAGTGAATGATCTGACCATGACAAGGGTGTGATGACTAAATCCCCTAATTCCAGATCATTCAACCAGTGACCAGAGACAAAAATCAGGTCCAGAGTGTGAGCGCCCTTGTGAGTAGGGTCTTGAACAAACTGAGTAAGGTCCATGGCTGCCATGGAAACCATGAACTCCTGGGCTGCCCCCAACGTTTCGCTGATGGATGGCAGGTTGAAATCCCCCATGACCATACGTCTGGGAGTATCCACCGCCATCCTGACTATTACGTTGAGCAGCGCAGACAGGGTTGTTGTCACATGGCAGGGAGCCAGGTACATAGGCAGCAAACCCATCTGCACCCCATGACTCCATTTCACAAGGAGGGACTCACATCCAGCTATCTGAGGAACAGTGGTTTCCCTCGGACAAAGACTCTCCCTAATAATGGCCGCCACCCCCGCCCCTCCCCTGAGCCCTCGGTCAATGATATAAGTGGAAACCTGGTGGGCACATTTCAGTGAGGTTAACCCCCCCTCTTGGCCCAGCCAGGTCTCTGCAATCCCTGCCAGGTCTGCACCCCTCTCCTGAACAAGATCACAAATGAGGGGGGCCTTATTAATCACAGACCTGGCATTTCATAACATCAGTCGAAGGTCCAGGCCCCATGCTTTGTACAACCTGGAACATGGGGATCGCATTGGGGGCTGAAGTGCTCAGTCGCTCGCAAATAGTGAGCACTCCCGTAACATGATTCGGCCCCCTGCTACTGCCATATCTGCCCCTCCCACTGTATTTATTTCACAACCTTTGCCCTCACCTCTGAACACTCCAACTGGATTCCCACTTCCTCCGTCATAACCCCTGCCATGCCTATCAGACCAGTTGTGCAGCCCTGAAGCTGTATGAACCCTCCCAGGTCCAGTCTTAAGACAACCCTCCCCCCCCACTCCTTAAAATTTTAATTAAAAATTAGATAAAAAACCCTCAGCCCCCTCTTCACGACATGCCATCTCTCGGGGTTTCAAAACCCATCATCAAGATAGGCCCTCAATAGTAAGGAGGACCAGGCCTGCGAGAGGTGGGAATCTCACAGTGCTAGTAGGTCGGCTTTTGTATACATCCACAAAAAGTCAAGGCTCTGGGATGATGGTAGAATCTGGCTAGGGAGTCAGCCATGATAGTCCAAGAACATCCAGGGGAGGAAAAAACAAGTTTATTATTATTATTATTATTATTATTATTATTATTATTATTATTATTATTATTATTATTTATTGGATTTATATACCGCCCTTCTCCTTGCGGACTCAGGGCGGTGAACAGCCGAGTAAAAATACAGTATACAGAAGTTAAAAATCTTTAAAACCCATATAAACTTTGGCTGACAGTTAAAAACAATTAAATACTTAAAATACAGCAACCCTAAAACACTAAAAATTTTAAAATTCAACGGGGATCAGGCTAGACCAGCAAGCTGGAAAAGATACGTTTTCAGGGCCCGACGAAAAGTCCGGAGGTCGGGGATCGTTCTCAGTTCTGGAGGAAGATCATTCCAGAGAGTAGGGGCTGCCACAGAGAAGGCTCTCCCCCTGGGGGTCGCCAGCCAGCATTGTCTGGCTGACGGCACCCTGAGGAGGCCCTCTCTGTGGGAGCGAACCGGCCGGTGGGAGGCAATTGGCGGCAGAAGGCGGTCCCGTAAGTACCCTGGTCCTAAGCCATGGAGCGCTTTAAAGGTGATCACCAACACCTTGAAATGCACCCGGAAGTCCACCGGCAATCAATGCAGCTCGCGCAGGAGAGGTGTCACATGGGAGCACCCCGTCGCTCCCATAATCCCCGGTGCGGCCGCATTCTGCACCAGTTGGAGCCTCCGGGTGCACCCCAACGGGAGCCCCATGTAGAGAGCATTGCAGTAGTCCAGGCGAGAAGTGACGAGCGCCTGAGTGACTGTGCGTAGGGAGTCCCGATCTAGAAAGGGGCGCAGCTGGCATATCAGGCGAACCTGATAAAAAGCCCACCTGGCCACAGCTGTCGTGTGATCCTCTAAGGACAGCCGTGGATCCAGAGGACGCCCAAGTTGCGAACCCTTTCCGTGGGGGCCAAAGATTCACCCCCAATAACCAGCGATGGTGTCAGCTGGCTATATCGGGACGCCGGCAGCCACAGCCACTCGGTCTTGGAGGGGTTGAGTCGAAGCCTGTTTCTCCCCATCCAGACCCGCATGGCTTCAAGGCACTGGGACATCACTTCCATGGCATCGTTGGGGTGGTCTGGGGTGGAGATGTACAGCTGAGTATCATCAGCGTACTGATGGAACTCCACCCCAAAACCACAGATGATCTCACCCAGTGGCTTTACATAAATGTTGAACAGGAGGGGCGAGAGGACCGATCCCTGCGGCACCCCACACACTAGGCACCTCGGGGTCGACCGCTGCCCCCCCCATCAACACAGATTGCGACCGGTCGGAGAGATAGGAGGAGAACCACCGCAAGACGGTGCCCCCCACACCCAGTCCCTCCAACCGGCGCAACATGGTGTAGGGTGTAGCTGGAAACAGAAAATCTCCACTGTCCTCTCACGACAGTGGGTAGGAGTCCTGGCAATTTGACCAACCGGGGTAGACATCCAAAACCACCTTCTCATGGTGGTTGGCCATATCTGGCCATGGAGCAGATGGAACATCCCACTGAAGATGAAAATGTAGTACTGGACCAGCTCCCTCAGTACATTCCCTAAACTGCACCTCTCCCTGCAGTGAGCAAGCAAAGATGGTCAAGATGGTAGAATAAAGTCAGTCCAAAGGCTTAGGAGAGAGTCCTACCAAGGTTAGAAAATTGCAGATGGATATGGAGGGGGTACTCTCCATCAACCAGGAACAAGCAAATGGGTGCCAAATGACCATCAAATAGCAGCCCAAGAACAAGCCTCCATCTGTTCTTAGTGGAGGCCTCCGGTTCACCACAGGGGCTGTTCTTCCAAACCCTAGGGCTGGTAACAGGGATCCTGCAGCAGGCCCAGGGAGTTCCAGGTGGTAGATTGGTTGGAAAAAATCCTTGTCCTCCATACTGATGGACTGGTCTACTACCGCCCCTCCTGGCCCCATCCCAGCAGCGTCCGTCTCCCCGGTGCCGCCTACATCGTCGCCACCATCTGAATTGCCGTCAAACTCACACCCAATGTCATCCTCCTCCTCACCCCCTAGCTCTTCCAACAGGTCCAAAAGCGTCCAGGGACCTCCAGACTTCCGACGCAAGACATCACGCTGCCAGCAATGCAGATACTGCTGCCGCCGCTCGTGCCAACGTTCTAGCCACCACCGCAATGGTCGCCAAGCAGGCCATAAGTAGGCCACTATCCCAAGCTGCACCCACTGCCCTTTAGCAGTGCCCGCAACCAGCAACTCCTCGTCAGCCTCCTCCCCCTCCAGCGTGCTCCAAAGAGTGCCTCAGGAAGCGAAAGTGCTCCCGGACACCTGGCAACATCCTTACTCTTCCGTACAGGGGTCGTAGATGTCCAATTGACCCTCGGGAGACCCCCAAAATTCTGAGTTTCGTCCCATCAAGCCACAGCGACTCAGGCAGAACCCATCTTGTGCATGCATCCTGCCTTATTTTAGAAGCCTTTGACGATCCCAGCTAAGCTGCGTGATCATCAGAGGCTTTTTTTTAAACTTTTAAAAGCATTTTTTCGGCTGAGAAGGTTGTAGAAAAAATGCTTTAATTTTTTTTTAAAAAAAGCCTCTAATGATTGCGCAGCTCAGCTGGACATGGGGGGCCACGGATTTTTACTACCGGTTCTCCAAACCACCCGTCACCATCACTACTGGATCAGGCGATCCGGTCCGAACCAGGAGCATTTCACTCCTGCTTCCATTGCATCTTGATTACCTATTTTAGGCCTAGGTCCATTTCCCTCTCCATCTCTGTGTAATGTATTAATTCATTTTATTTATTGTTTCATATTGTAGTTATGTGGTTTTTGATAACAATTCAGTAAGTAAAATATATAAATAAACAGATAGGTATAAATAAATTTCATACTGGGTAATAAAAGCAACATTAGCAGATAAAGATTTTAGAGAGAGATGCAAGACTGACAATCCCTCTCCCTCATTTTATATTTTACTGTTATAACAGACAAATTTCAAGCCTGAAAAGTCCTCTTAAGGTCCACTTGAACTTGTGTTCTTAGTTTTATCCATTTGGCAGCAACGCTGCTCTTTACACAACTCAAAACCTAGAGGTGCTGATGAAATGCTAATTAACCCTTTATGGGCATTCATATATTTTCATTCAGGACAAAGGAAAATAGATATAAGATAGTCTTTAGCCCAGGGGCTTCCAAACATGTTTGGCTGAGAAATCCTAGAAGTTGAAGTCCACAAGCTAAAATTGCCAGGTTTGAAAACTCCTGCCCTAGCCCAACAAACGCATGTTGTTCTTTATCTCAATACCCAGTGTCAATAGCCACTTATTATTGCCATTTATTTAAAGTAGATCTAAGATCACTATTTTATAAATCTTGGAATATGTGAATATGTCTTTGGCAAACTCTGCTAAAAAAAGACGAACTCTTTTAGGTTTGATGAATGTACAGCCTAAGACCATGATGGCAAACCTATGGCACACGTGCCAGAAGTGGCACACAGAGCCATCTCTCCAGGCATGCCAGCCACTGCCTGTTGTTCTTCTGGGTTCTGGAGTGCACATGCGCCTGGCCAGCTGATCTTTGTGCACATATGTGTGCCAGAAACTGGAAACTCAGCTTCCCGGCTCGCATATGTGTGCCCAGAGAAATACTCTTTCAGTTTCAGTGCTCCCCCACGCATGTGCATGCTCCCGTTTTGGCACTCAGTGCCAAAAAGTTTCACCAATACTGGCCTAAGAGATGTGAGAATGCCTTAAAAACATCACTGAGTGAAGGTGATTGATGGACTCCAGATGCTGCCTTGTTGTATTTATAAGTTTTGAGGAGTAAAATTTAAATAAAGCATATGATGATAATATGAAAATTGATCAAACAGGAGCCAGGCTCACGCCTTTCTGCAATAATGCAAACATTCTGTTAAATTGGGATACATCTGCTATATGACATTCTAAAAATTAATACAACAGTATCTTCTATGCCGAAACCACATTGGGAGGATGGTGCTTAATACCAAAATGTAAATCTCTTAAATGAAATGCATTAAGAGATCTTAAGACCAAGTATTGGATAAATTTCAAACTGTGTGTAAAGCTAGATATTAACATTGATAACCAGAAAATTATGACCTGTTATAGGAAATATCTTAATCATTCATAACTGTATGAAGCTCCCACAATATGTACAGCTAGACCCCCTTCTGTGATTTAAACTTGGAAAAGAAACCCTAATATCCATTCTAAAGCAGTGGTGGGATTCAGCCAGTTTGCACCACTTCGGGAGAACAGGTTGTTAACTTTCTGAGCAGTTTGGCAAACTGGTTGTTGGAAGAAATCATTAGGGCAGAGAACCAGTTATTAAATTACTTGAATCCCACCACTGCTCTAAAGCAATTTTTTAAGAAATCATCTTCTCTTCAAGTATACAGTATTCTTAAACTTCAATTCTTAAGGAAAACAAAATAACTTGAACCACCCTTCCTAATGAATTCATTAGAGACCAAGTTATTCATTCAAACTACAATAAGTGCAAAATAATTTACATTTGAAATACTTTCTAGGAGTATGACAGAAGCTAAATGAGCAACCTAAAAAAAAAATCAAAAAAGTGTGGAGGTTAAAGATCTGTCTCTTTAGTTGTTTTAAAAGCATATACTTCCTATCACAAACTGTGTGTAACACAAGCCTCAGTTCAATGAGATACAGCTGTAAAAATACAATACCGTAACTGAATCTTGCTTTTTTGCTGCCCCATTTTTTTTATATTGTGAAAAGTTCAAGGAAAAGAATCTATGATGATTTTACATTCTGCTCTTATTCATGTGAAGGTCAAATGATATTCAGAAAGAATTACTACAAGTCCTTTTTATTGCTAAACAGTATTCAATTAAGCTAGCAAAAACAACGACAAATTATGTTCTTCATTTTAAATACATTAAACAGTCAGCTGGGAAAATTAGTGTTTTTAAAAAACCCAGTACAAAATGCTATGCACAGATGGGACTGAGGCATATAGGAATTTGCATTCCAACTGCTGTCGTGTTTCCCACTATTTATTAGGAAACAAATGATTAGTTAAAATAGAAAGCAAAAAATCCTCTAATATATCTTATTTCAATCAAACAATGCATCAGTTATTTCATATAATACACATTCTGAAGTGTCCACTGAGTTTGATTTGACTCATTCAGAAATAATATATAGCATTGCAGCCTTAACCTGGACTAAGAAATCTTTATAATCAAACTTAAATTTTTAATTTTGATTTTATCATACAAATTGCAATCTCCTGTGAAAAATTAATTTTCAAATTCTGCACATTTATTGATTGCTTTAAGGAATTTGTTCATCTCAAAATATTGTTTGATGACTTAATTACAATATACACCACAACAGGCTTTGCTTTCTACCCCAACCTTAATATAATATTAGAAGAATATAATTTTCAAATGAAATAAATAAAATACAGCATAGTTTTATTTCAGAATCTTTATTAAATCCAATCTGTCAGATGCCAAATAATTTCACTACTTCTGAAGCAAAAATTTTGCAGAAAAAATATAATATTCATGTTGTATCCATGATATCAGACAATCTATCCTCAATCTTATTTACGTTAGAAATTCAAGAATTAAATTGACCACCAATTGAAATATTGGATCCAACTTTTCTTTTAATTTTAGGAGAGGAACAAAGAGAATAGTTACCTTTTTAAAATCATCAATCATATGATATGGTATCATTTTCCATAAGCTCTTCTTGGAAAACTCTGTTATAAAGGTAGTCCTTGATTTACAACCACAAATTAACCCAAAATTTAAATTACTAAGCAAGACAGTTGTTCAGTAAGCTTTACTCCATTTTACAATCTTTCTTGCCACAGATGCTAAGTGAATCAGTGCAGTTGTTAAGCTAATAACATGATTGTTTAGTGAATCTGGTTTCCCCAGTGAATCTGGTTTGCCAGGTTGTAAAAGGTGATTACATGATCTCATGACACTGCAACAGTCATAAATACGGGTCAATTGCCAAACATTCAAATTTTGATCACATGACCACAGGTATGCTGAAATGGCCATTAAATGTGAAAAATTGTTATAAGTTGCTTTTTTTAGTGGCAACTTTGAACAGTGACTAGATGGATGGTTGGAACTACAGGATTAGGTCCACATTAGGTGGTTGACCCTGACCTGTTTGCACATAATCAAAATAAATTGAGCAATGAGTGCAGGACCCAAGGTGTGGCATGAAACAGTTTCACAAGGAAGCTTTCTGATAAATATTGTGCACATGAGAAAATAATTGGCAATTATTGGAGAATAGTCAAGACTACCGTCATGTTTATGCTCTGGATATTTCTCTCAAAATTTCATATATTCTCTATAAAGAAAATCATTATTCTAATAGGCATTATGTAGTACAAGGCAATTCCCCTAAAATGTTTAGAAAGATAAATTAAAGCCAAATAAAGATACTAATATACAGTGACTGGGATTATGAAACAATATTCATCAGCTGTGCTCTTGTCAGTTCTGATGCCTCTCCAGGAAACAAACCAATGGATGCCTTTTTGCCAGAATGGTAAATCACTCATTTTTTCCAAGAACAATGTTATTGTTTAATTTTAATTTTATAGTCCTGTATAACACTAGGACAATGCCCTAAATAGAGTGGCCGTGATAGCTTTGTTTTATTCAAGTTTGTTCTTTGTTCATTATTAATACATTATCCTTAGCATTTTGTTTTTAATCATTTAAACATTAAAATATACTTTGAGTTCATAAATTACTGGACATATTGCAAGGTATAATCATTAAATATAATTAATATACCTTCCGTATAGATTATTGTGAAGAACATAAGTGAGAGAACTTAATTCAACCGTTAATATTGGCCAGACAAAAACTGAAAAGTTAGATTTTTAAATCAGAGACTTAACATGTCGGAGTTTTGAAAGTATGTCAAAAGTTTTGTATGATGCTGCTGAATCTGTTCAACACTTAGCTGGTTGCAACTAGAAGGAAAGTCTTTTCATTGGTCCTATGTTATTAGAATAGTCTAGACAGATACATCATGTTGCTGCCAGATTTTGACTTTCATTTCTACCAAGTGATTAGACAATTGCCTCAAATTTAACTGTTACTTGCTGCTTTGCTCATTTTATTTGCTGTTTACATTACTGTTTTATTGCTTATTTTTACATTTTTATTATTATAGATTACTCTGGAAATGTTAGATCAAGAAGTAATTCATATGTGTGAAAAAATTATCCTATATTGTTGTAATCATTTTTAAATACTTTTTTCTCTCTCTTTCTTTTGTTCCATATGGCTTTCTACCATATTCATCCTAAGGTCTGGATAGAAAATACTGGCATTGACATAATTGGCCTTAAATTGTTTTAAACAAACTTGTTTAATATTGAAAGGCAGTGGGGGAGGGGGAATGGGAGAAAGAAAGTGAGATAGATGTAAAATGCTTTTTGGGAAAACAAAACTTGGAAATTTACTGTTTCAATCTAACTTCTTTTTTTCATTCAATCCTATTTATATCATTCAAAAATTAAAATCTTTGTGTGGTCTGTCAAGGATTCAAGGAATGGGCCAGTTAGTATCAAATAGAAAATCAGAGGAAATGTTCCCAGGATATACATGCCAAGAATGAGTGGTAAACCTGCCTTAGAAATATATGTATAAATGCCAAACTGAAATCTCCTGCCTGATTTTCTGCCATATCATTTGAGAAGGACAGCAATCCCTCCCACAGATAAGATCCACAAAAGTTACAACAATCCAAATAAATCACCAATCTGATGCAATTTAGATAGAAAGTTCCACAGCTAATTTATCCAGAAAAAATAGAGGCAATCACACCACACCCACAGAAAAATCCCAAGGTAGCTATATACCACTATATGTTACAAAGTATGTCTTCTTGTGATTATCCGAAGGGAAAAAACCAATTCTTTATTTTGGTCACTTATTAGTTTTACAATCTAAGACACAGAAATAACTTTAATAAAACAAAATGGAATGAAAAGGTAAAGTGAAAGGGATCAGCCCAGGTAAAACTTTCTTAGTTCAGGTAAAACACTTTGAACATTGGTAAGGCCACACTTGGAATACTGTATCCAGTTTTGATCATCAAGATCCCCCCCAAAAATTGAGACTCTAGAAAGAATGCAGACAAGAGTAAAAAAAGATGATTAGGAGACCAGAGACTAACCATATGATGAACAGTTACAGAACTGAGAATGTCTAGTCTAACAGGGATGACATGATAACAGTTTTTCAATATATATTTTTGTTACAGAGAACAGCGGGTCAACCTATTCTCTAAAGCATCTGAGGCCAGAAGAGGAAGTAACAGATGAAAACCTAACAAAGAAAGATGCAACCTAGAATTAAGGAGAAATTTCCAGTTTTAATACATTTTAAACCAGTTTATGTAATTTATATTTATGCAGTTCCTCTGTACTAAAATTACTAATTATTAAAGCTTTAATCCTGTATATATAAATTATCTTGGATTTATGATAATAATTAAGCCTAGAGTTATAGTTGTTAATTGTTGTGGTTCATACAGAAGTCAACAATACCTGAATAATACATCTATAAAGGGATAGTATGAAATGAAAATTATCTTCAGGTTCTAATTGGGAAAATATACTAGTAGTCAAGTTTTTAAGCTTGATTAAGTAATCAAGTTTTTAAGCTTGGCTAATTCATATTGGAACGTAAGAAACTGGGAAGTCTGTCTGCTCTGACCCTTCAAATCTGCACTAATTCTTTCTAAGCCTAGGGGATCAAACATGTGGCATTGCGGCATCACATGACATATAGCGACTTTTTTCCCCTTCGCTAAAACAAGGGTGGCCAGTGCATCATGCATCCAGTCCGCAGGCTGCGGATTGACATTCCTGTTCTAAGCCATTCTGAAAATCAGAAATACCAGCATTTTTTCAAATCACTCAAATATATTCTGCACTGATCTGCCAACCTCCTTAAATGTGGGGCCCTTCTATACTAAAAGTCCTTCATTAGCCAAAACATTAGCTTTGTTTTGCTTTTCTTCATAGAGAGAAGCTGGTAAATCATTTCTTGCCTGATATCTATCCCTTCACTCATCTGTTCATTAAGCAATTATGCAAATTATTGGGGGAGGCGTGTTTCAGTACTATTACACCCAGCAGTTGATTTTATTATATTGAAAGACAAAAATATCAACTGGCAACTAAAGTGGAGAAGTGTGTAATTCTGTGCCATGGTGAAACATCCAAAATTGCTAAATTTTCCTTATTTACTGTTCAGGTTAAATCAAATTTATGAAAAATCAATCAAGTTTAGGCATCACAAAAATTGCCTTTAGAAAATCAGATTCAAAATACAGAAGGCATAAACCATAGCTTATTGGTAAGCATTTCAGAGAACCCTGAAATTTTTGCTACTTAACATTTATATAATTTTGCTATCTGGTGGCCTGCAAAGTTTGTAAAATTAAGATTGTAATCAATTAGACAGGAATAACATTTCCTACATTTCTCTGAGTTATAACTAGAATTTTATCAAATCACAAGTACTAATCTTGGAAAACAGAAACCTGCATACATAGAAACAAAAATCTCCTAGTGCACTTTTCAACTATGCTTGGTTTACTTGCCTATTTTGTATGAACTTGTATGTACAGTTAAGCCTGCGTTTCAAGAAACAAAGTATTCATACTTTTGAAGTGCAAACATTAAAAACTTTAAAACTATATTTAAAGTTGCAAAAGTGTTTTTTAAAAAAAACCTGAATTGTCAAAGAGAATATATTTTCTTTGGAAGGATCTGAAGAGGAAACCACTGGAATGAGAATGAAATAAGATAATTCTCCTTTTGTTCTTTTTTTTTTTTAAGAGTTCTTATTTTTCTCTGTACTGGGCTGTCTTGTTAAAGATTGATGTTTGGTGTCACTTCTAGGAAGTGCAGACTGTTCAGCTTCATTGCAATCTATGTCCTCATCCCCTTTCTCTGTTGGATACCACATATTTTGGCAGCCGATATTCAGATGGGAAGTGCTTTTAATGGCAAGAATAGTTGCCAGTGAAACCTTTTCCCACAACGTCCAAAATTCTGAATATGCATACATTAAAGAAACAGAAAGACAGTTACACCAAGAGGAAAACCACTGAGATTAATGCAGTTGAATGCAAATCCCGAGAACTCTTAAAAAGAGTTGGAGAAATAAAAAACAGGTCAATCGTATTTCATTCTTAATGTCATAACAAGGTTCCAAAGAACTACATACAACTAATTCCACATCCAGAATATCGAGGAACATCTCTCATACCTGATGACAAACTTCATTCAAAATGAAAGGGATTTGTGAAAGCAGACTGCATTGTATTGTATTGTAACATAAAAACCAGAAGTTCAGAGAAGTAGAAAAGAAAATAATAACAAATCCCACTGGGGATGTGAAGTCCATGAGGAATTTAAAGTAGCTTTTTGGATTCTGTCTTATGCATTTAAAGTGGCCCTGCATGTAAGTAAGAGTTTTTATTGGCCAATTTTGTTCCAGAAAAATTGAATCCAGTGAGATTCCAAAAGCATGTGCAAAAAAAAAAAAAGCAAGTTTTATTATGTATTTTTTCATCTAGCCATCAGCATAGGGGAAAAAAGGAAAGTAATTTGGTTTTATATGGTACAAGCAAAAAATCTCACAGCTAAAAAGGGCAGATTGTTTAACATTTGCCAGTTTTCCTTTAAATAATGCAGCTTAGCTGAAATTTGTTGTTAATGACCTAGGTAATCAGCATGCAAAGTATGTTCCTCACTTCCAAAAGAAAATTCTATTGTTTATTTTTTTAAAAAAACTGATATAGGATGACTTATCAGGCTCATACTGTAAATAATCTTTACTTTTCTGTAACCCATTTTGATGCCAGTAATGTATGCTGCATTGTTGCATATGAAAGTAATAACTTCCAAGCGATCTAAGGAGAGACTGGAACAATTATCAGTAAAAATCGTAAGAATTTTATTATCTAAAGAATAGTAACCTTAAAAACAATTGTTTCTTTATTAGATTTATATAACAAAAATGATACAGTCATATCCAGTTCTGGAGGACAAATTAGCAAAATTTTCACAATTTCCAAAGTTTTCTTTACTTTTCAGAAGGCTGGCATTCTTGGCAAATAAGCTCTCTTCAAAGAAATGCCAGAAAATAATTGAGATGTGCTATGCACCAGGTTGAGAACCAATCTCCACTCAAATACATTTGAACATTCCATTAGGTACGCTACACGTCCTGTCTACAAAGATGTTACAACTGACTCAACCTTGAATTTGGGTCTTTTCTGCTTTGGCCCCTGTAGGCTATCATTAGCTCCAATGTAAGACTGGCCCTGTCCTTAACATGAGATACAATAGATGATGGGGGAGGTGCATGTATATGTGGGTGGGTGGGTAGACAGACAGATAGACAGACAGACAATAGATGGATAGAATATATGCGTATTCTAGAGGGAGGGAGCCTCTAGAATAAATCTTTCTCCTGTGATGGAGATGATCTTGTTAGTGGAAAGAAAATTTGTGTCTTCTATTATTATTCAAATGATGTAAATTGCACTAGAACTATAGTTTTATACTACTGGACACTTGAGAGTAATGGTTACCTTATTCTTCCAAACGGTCCATTAAAATAAAATTATAGTTTGCTTGTAAGCATATCTGAGAAATAAAATTTATGGGGCTTGTTATCTTGCTAGGAGTGGTGGGTTAAGGCCTTGGATCCTAAATTTGGGGATATATTTCCAAATATGTCAAGATGTTATTTTTTATTTATATTAATTTACTTGCTTTTGTTGGATAAATTCTACATTTTTGTTGCATTGATTTTAAACTGAAAGATGCCTTGAGTGTTCATTTTGAGAGGGAAACATATATCAAGTCAGTACATAATATCTCTTTTTTAAAAAGGGTGTTTATTATTTTATAACTAAGTACTATTATTTCTTTTATCTGTTATACAGATGAAAGGGAAGAAATGATGGAAAGAGTCTACTAATTGTTTGGTGGAGTAGAAATTTTTTTTCCATTAGGGAGATTTAAAAAAATATTCAGTTTTAAATATAGTTTTACATTCACACAAAGGAGTGTCTGCATTTCTTTTCTTGTTTTTTAATTTTTTCCCCCCAAGTCTATAATTCTTAGTTTTGTTTTTTCTTTGGTTAATTTTTTTTTCCTGCCAGCTGCAAAATTGAATTTACCTGTGTACCTTTTTCTGATTCAAATGACAAAAGATCAGTGTTTTTAATTCCACTTTCTATCAAAGGTACTCTAGTTAAAATATAAATAATACAGAGGAAGACAGAATTACTGTATATTTTCATTTGATACAGAAAATAACTATGATACTGGAAACATTAAAAAGGGACACAATAAAAAAGAGAAAACATTTTTCAAAATGAAAAATTCTGCCTGCTGAATCCAAGATATATAAGTAACAGCACTAACTGGTACTAAGTCATATAGAAAAATTGCATAAATAACTCATAAACCTCATAATGTCAACTATTTGTCTATATTATTGTTCATAAAAAGAATATTTAATTTCAGAAAAGTAATTTTGTATCTGTAAAGAAAAAAATACCCCTATCTCAAGTATCTATGTTCAAATCCTAAGAAAGTGAAAAAAATAAGATGGTGTTCCTACAAATATTACTTGGTGTCTACCACACTCACTGCTTCCTTTTATTTCTTTTATTTCTTTTGTGATATTTTTAAAGTGAAAATACATATACAGAAAGTCCTTGGCTTACAACCATTTGTTCAGTGGCTATTTTAAATTATGATGGTGCTGAATGAATGGTGGTTATGACATGTCTGCAGCATTTCAGCTGTTCCAATAATCATGATGTGGGTGCTTGGCAACCAACTGGCATGTATGACTGCTTGCAGTGCCTGCAGTCATATGGTTGCCATTTGCAACCTTCCATGCTGGCTTCCTCAGAAAGTCAGCAGATGCAGTGAAAGGAAGCACTGACATGATAACAGTGGTCCAATATTTGAGGGGCTGCCATAAAGACAACCTATCTTCCAAAGAAGCAGGACAAGAAGCAACAGATGGAAACTAATCAAGGAGAGAACCAGCCCAGAACTGAGGATAAATTTCCTGACAATGAAAACAATAAACCAGTCGAATGATTTGCCTTCAGAAGTTGTGGGTGCTCCATCAGTGGAGGTTTTTAAGAAGCAATTGAACAGCCATTAGTCTGAAATAGTATAGTGTTTTCTTCCTGAGCAGGAGGTTGGACTAGGTCTCTTCCAACTCTGTTATTCTGTCAATGTGGAAGCCAACAACGAAGGTTGCTAGGATTAGTCTGCACATGTGCACCTTCTCCTGCCCCTTCTACAGTGTTGCCCTGGCCAAATGCGCACCCTGAACACTCTTCCTAAACCTCACCATGCTCTCTAACATCTCAGAAGCCCTGCCATACTTCTCTGGCACCACTGAACATCCTGCAGGTCTACTCCAAACCTCATGCCTCCCTATTTCTCACAACTCTTCGCTAGTCTCTCTGTCCTCTTTATACACCATCAGGCACCCCCCCAACCAGTCATACATATTTGCTGATCCCCACAAAGCATCTCTCAGATCTTGCGGACCAGCTAACATACACATGCACTTTCTCTAATCCTTGCCATCCTGCACCCCCTAACACTTCTTTGCTGTGCCTCCCTTGCACTCACATTCCTGCATCTACACCACCACTTGCACATCATTCTTGGCCCTTGATGACCCTTCCTGGCACCCTCACAAAATTTTTCCAACTCTCTCTACACTTCCCTCACACTCTCAGATTATTTTCTAGCACACTGCTCACCCTACCCAAGCTTTACTACATGTCCCTTTCATTTTTTTGCAACCTCTTATACTCTTTATACCTTATGAACCACTTAGGACCAGAGGTAGGCTGCTCTTGGTTCTGACCAGTTCGGCCAAACTGGTTGGTCCAATTCTGCACTGTTTGGAGAAGAGATAAATTGGACCCCTGGCCAGGCCCAGCCCCACCCACTTTTTTGGATCGTATTTGGCCATTTTTCAGATCGTTTTTAGGCCATTTTTCTGGCTGAAATTGGCCCAAGAAACATCCTGAAAATGCCCTGAAAAATGCCCTAAGACCAGGATATTTTGGGCCATTTTCAGGCCATTTTTTGAGCCATTTTCAGGCAGTTTTTCCAGCCAAAATTGGTCCACAAATGGACTGAAAATGGCCTGAAAAACAGCCTGAAAATGGCCCCAAAAAAGCTGGCTGCAAGAGGACGAAAAGTCAGGTGAACCGGACCCAGACGTATCCCGGGTCCCCGCATCCCAGAAAGAGCAACCTCACACTCTTCCCCTCTCTGCTAGCTCCCTTCTTCACATGGGATAGCCAGAAACAGAGACAGAGAGGGAGAAGGGGGTGGCGTTTCGGTGTGCTCCTGTTTTTGTGTGGCAGTCTCCCCTCAATACTAGCAGCCACTGCTGCCCCCTTCTTCTTCACCACTGCTGGACAATTCCGTGTAAAGGGGTCTAGCAGAGAGGGGAGAGTGCAAGGTTGCTGCTTCTGGGAAGAGGGAACCCGGGAATCATCTCTTCCTCTCACAGCCAGCTTCTCTTCCTCTCACAGCCAGCTCTCCCAATCTAGCTTGACGCAGTCTCTCTCTCTCTCTCTCTCTCTCTCACACACACACACACACACACACAAACAGGTTGATCTCTCTTTTCTCCTGCCCCTCTTCCCAGACCTCTGGATTCCATCCCCAACCCTACCTCTCCAATACAGGTACCATCCACACAAGAGACGTAGAATTTGATCACCTCCACTCAGTCACATGGAAACTACCCCCCCCCCAGCCACACACACCCAGCCAGTCATTAGGACAGAGAACCAGTTGTTAAAAACTTTGGAGCCCACCACTGCTTGGGATTTGCAACTTCTTGCCAACTTGCCATCAGACTTGGGTGTATCTGTGTCACCAATGACTGTGAGATTCACTTAACAATGGCAATGAGGTCAGCTGAGATAGTCATTGCTAACTGAGGCAGTTGCATTTTATGACTTTATGACTTCACTTATCAATGGAAACTCCTTTTGCAATATTAAGTCAAAGACCATCAAATTTAAAAGCCAATACCAAACTAGCTGTATTTAGAAGATATATGCTACAAATCAAAGTGATTAGTGCCTAGAATTTCCTTTGGGAGAAAATGACAAACTAGTAGAAAGCATTCAGAAATATGAAAAAAGTTAAGAAGTTCACAGAGAGCAATTATCAAATTGTCTTCCTGAAAATTAGCATTTTAGCAAAAATTTCATACTGATCTATTTTGTGGGAAGGCTTAGGATGTATTCTCTGTTGTACAGAGTGGTTCAAAATGCCACCCAACCAAAACTTTTATTAAAAATTCATTGATGGGAGAATGCTAGGAGGAACAGAGAAAACTAATATTAGAAAATAACTAAATATTCTCTATCAATTGTTTGGTTTCATTTTCATACTTCATTTCTATTCCTCCACTCTTTTTTAATACATCAGAATTTGTGAAAAAGGAAACAGAAGAGAATTCAAAAAAAATGAATAAACTATGACCAACAATTTTTAAGTATGGGAAAATTCCATTGCTGTTTGTATGAATCTTTATCCAAGGCAGATATTATTAACATATTTTTCATTCAAATCAAAGTCATGGGAACATGTCTTTCTCAATACTTATTCATACTTCATAATGGTTACATATCCTGTGTGATGCTCTTGCTTCAACATCCTGCAAAATTGTTGCAGATGAAAACATGCATCTATAGTGTAATACATTAAGTAAAGCTCATAATAAGTCTTCAACTTACAACTGTTCATTTAGTGACCATTCAAACTTACAACATCACTGACAAAAATGACTTATGACCATTTTTCACATTTATATGGTCAGGTGATCAAAATTCAGATTATTTATTATTTATGTATTTATTTATTTATTTTTTATTTTTTATTTATTTATTTATTTATTTATTTTGTATACCGCCCTTCTCCCAAATGGGATTCAGGGCGGTGAACAGCCAAAATTTAAAATACATATAATACAAAAGTTAATAAAGCTAAAAATGAATTAAATCAGCGGCCACCCAATTTAAATCCACAAGTTTCTAAAATTAATAATTCCCATTTAAAAACCATTTAGGCTAGGCTGGCTTGGTGGTATAAATAAGTCTTTAGGACCTTATGGACCTTAAGTCTTTAGGACCTTAGAGGTCCGGGATCAGTTGTATTCCAGGAGGTAGCTCATTCCACAGGGCGGGTGTCCCCATAGAGAAGGCTCTCCCCCTGGGGCCCGCCAGCCGACATTGCTTGACCAACAGCACCCTGAGGAGGCCCTCTCTGTGAGAGCGTATTGGCTGGTGGGAGGTTATCGGTGGCAAAGGCGGTCTCGCAACTACCCTGGCTCTAAGCCATGGAGCGCTTTAAAGGTGAGAACCAACACCTTGAAGCGCACCCGGAAGACCACCGGGAGCCAGTGCAACTCGTGCAGGAGAGGTGTTATGTGGGAGTGCCCTGTCGCTCCCATAATCACCCGTGCGGCCCCATTCTGAATCAGTTGGAGCCTCCAGGTGCTCCTCAAGGGGAGCCCCATGTAGTGAGCGTTACAGTAGTCCAGGCGAGACGTGACGAGGCCATGGGTGACTGTGCATAAGGAGTCCCAATCCAGAAAGGGGCACAACTGGCGCATCAGATGAACCTGATAGAAGGTTCCCCTGGCCATGTGCCAGGAGGACATCCAAGTTGGCTGGCCATACACAGTCTGTGTTGGCAGGAAGATAGAGGTCTACCTCGATGCTCCTTGTTTGTGGGGTGCTGCAAGGGTCAGTCCTCTCGCCTCTCCTGTTCAACATTTATGTGAAGCCGCTGGGTGAGATCATCCATGGTTTTGGGGTGAAGTTCCATCAGTACGCTCATGATACTCAGCTGTACATCTCCACACTGGACACCCCAGTGATGCCCTTGACGTGATGTCCCAATGCCTGGAGGCCATGCGGATCTGGATGGGGAGAAACAAGCTCAGACTCAACCCCTCCAAGACCAAATGGCTGTGGTTCCTGGCATCCCAGTATAGCCAGTATAGCTGGTTCCATCGCTGACTATTGGGGGTGAGATCTTGGCCCCCTCAGAGAGAGTTCGCAACTTGGGTGTCCTCCTGGATACACATCTGTCTTTAGAAGATCTTATGATGGCTGTGGCCAGGGGAGCTTTTTATCAGGTTCACCTGATTTACCAGTTGTGTTCCTTTCTGGACCGGGACGCCTTGCGCACAGTCATCCATACCCTCATCACTTCCCATCTGGACTACTGTAATGCTCCCTGCATGGGGCTCCCTTGAAGAGCACTCAGAGGCTCCAACTGGTCCAGAATGTGGCCACACGAGTGATTATGGGAGCGACACGGTGCATGTAACACCTCTCCTGTAACACCTCTCCTGCGCGAGCTGCACTGGCTCACAATGGTTTTCCAGGTGCAATTCAAGGTGCTGGTTACCATCTTTAAAGCGCTCCATGGATTAGGACCTAGATACTTACGAGATCACCTTCTGCCACCAATGGCCTCCCACCAGCTAATACGCTCCCACAGAGGGACTCCTCAGGGTGTCATCGGTCAAACAATGTTGACTAGTGACCCCCAGGGGGAGAGCCTTCTCTGTGGGGGCTCCCATCCTCTGGAATGAATTGCCCCCGGAGATACGTATGATCTCCAACCTACGTACCTTTCGCCTAGCCCTTAAGACTTTACTGTTTCAACAGGCTGGGCTGGCTAAATAACCAATTTTAAAGGGTGTTTTAGTTTTTGAGTTTTTAATATAGGGCCAAATTATTTAATATGTTTTAAACTGTTTTTTAAATTTTGTGATATATGTTGTTTTACTGTGGCTGTACACCACCCTGAGTCCCTCAGGAGCAGAGCGGTATAAACATTTAAATAATAATAATAAATAAAAAAATAAACTAGATTCACTTAACCTTGTCACTAACTTAACAATTGTAACGATTCACTTAACAACTGTGGCAAGAAAGGCATAAAATGGGGAAGAATTCACTTAACAAATGTCTCACTTAGCAATATAAATTTTGGGCTCAGTTGTGTTCGTAAATTGAAGACTATCTGTATTTGAAGACTTTTAAAAACAATATTTACCATATGAGGCATCCTTTGAAATAATGTCTTATGGAAGACTTGCACATGGAGCAGAAATATGTCTTAAAATAATTGTGGGCCAAAAGTCAAGCAATTATCAGTTCAGTGCCCAGGAGTGATGGAGTTGGTGATGTTCATGAGGACTGAAGGGCTAGCATGTCTTTCTAGACAGAAATATAATAGTTGCAAAAAAGTAAATGGCAAGTGGCAGTGAGTCGCTTGTTGGATGTAAATGGACTAACCCAGGAGGGCATACAAGATTACTTGGCAAGCAAGCAGCAGGCAGCTAATGGTGCATATATTGTGCAGGCCTATCTTGTAGCATTGGTTCTCAATGTTTTGTACCTTAATTCTTGCCAAAAATCCCATGATCATACAGCATTACCAACAATAGAGGAATAGTTGATGAAGACACAGAACTTGTAAAAGTGACTAAACTGATTTCCTGGATTAAAGAAAAAAATAATAACTGTGCCTATTTCCAGTTAGAAAGTCTTGTCAACTTTTTGCATAAAACTGGAAAAATGCATTTATGACTTATAGTTTTGAGAATTAAAAAAAATGAGCAAGTTTTTCTTTAATTATATAGTAAGAGATAACTTTATAATAATACATATATTTTATGCAAAGGAAAATGGAAACTTTCCATATTAGTTTGATTATTTTATCTTTAATCTTTGTTAATTATACACACACACACACAATATTGAATTTATGATAACATAAAAGATATAGATACCCTGTTTCCCCCAAAATAAGACATCCCCTGATAATAAGACCAATTGGGCTTTTGAGCACATGGCAATAAGGCCAAGTTCTTATTTCAGGGTTCAAAAAAATATAAGACAGGGTCTTATTTTTGGGGAAACATGGTAGATACTGTTAAGATAATAACAATACTTATAAGTAATTGTTTCTCATTGTGGGAGCACCTTTCCTGTGAGCTGTAACCAAAAAGTATATCTGGATAATAGAACAGTGTTATTTATATTGGCTCTTAAGTTCAAAACCTCTACGAGCTTTATCATTCTGTTGAGATACTTAATTCCTTTTCTCAGCATGCTCAAATGGTGCCTGGCAAAATTCTTTTTGCTTTGGTTTATTGGCAATGTCCTCATTTGCAAAAGGAAATCATGTTCTCCCTACACTACTTTGCACCACTAGTTAAACATATAGTATTCTACTATAGCACTTCACCAATAATAGTGACTGCCAATAGTATGAAGAGGAAATCTAATTTTAATAATCATATTTCAAACCCAAGCACTAAAGAAGCAGAGAGGACTCAAAAACAAGTATGTTTGTGAATGTATACGAATATAGAATGTATACTTACTTAAACATAGAATGTATATTTACTGTCATTTACAGTAAATAAAAAAGTGGATGGGGGGAGATATACAAGTGACTAGCTAGTATTTCATTCAGCATTCCAATATCCTAGATTTAGCATGACAAGAGTTTGCAAACAATCCAGTATCCAAGAACTGTAAAAGAAAGAATCTGTAAATAGAATGTAGGCTAAGTTCCCTACCACAAATATAAACATGATTTTTCCAATTAGGATCAGCATTTGTACAGAGGACATCTCTATACATGAAAACCCTTCCAACCTGCACAGTTTGACTGCTGGTCATAATATTTGCGGGAGAGAACTAGTTCATATGGCTCCACACCACCTCAAAGGTACTATATGTAAGTGGAAATCAAGAAAGAGAATAAACAAGTAAAAAATTGAGACCACATAGAACGGGAGTGAGTAAGGGAGAAAATGCTGATCTGAGCTGAATTTATAGAGCCAAGAATTCATATGTTATGCTCACATAAGGTTTGTAGGATGTAAAACATAACAGTTTTAAAAAATCTCTCTTTCTACAGCCAAAATTCCCAGCCACGATATTTTTTTAAAAAAATGACCAGGAAGCAGTATCGCATGGTGCTGTATAGGCAGGATTTAAGACTCTGAGCACTTCCCAAAAGGCAGACATCCTAAGCAAGGCCAATTTTTCCATTTTAAAAAATAGTTAGGACAAATGATCTTAACTATTCTCCCAGGAGGACAATAACAGAGGCTCAATTACTCTTCTGAGGAAGACAAGCATGAACAGATTGGTGCTCACTGTATACTGCCAAAACAAGATAGAGGATGCTGAAACATCAATATTTTAAAAAAGAGGAAAAAAGCGAAATAGTCATAGAAAAATCCATTTTATTTCACTGTTCGGCCTACATTATCCCTCATTAATATTTAGACAATACCATTTTGATGGGAAAATAGTTCAAGAATTAATAAAAATGGAATAACTAGAACTTCACTCTGAACAATAAAACAACACAGTTCACTTGCGGATGTTCTGAATTATGTTTACATTGTTGATTCAAGAAAATACTTTCTTTTTGGAGTAGGAATCATTTGGAACATTTTCCAGGAATAGCAATAGCAATAACACTGTAAAGTTATTACCACTTCACTCTGCTTTACAGTCTTCTCTAAGTGGCTTACAAAGTCAACAATTTGGATCCTCATTTTACCGACCTTGGAAGGATGGAAAGAAAATCTTGCTTCTCCTCTTATACCTATGTAGCCCAAGAAAACATGTTACCATCTTGTAAAACTCAAATGATTAGAATGTCTATACCAGGGATGTAAAACTGGCAGCCTGCAGGCTAAATGCGTCACACACAGGCCATAGCCACCCTAGCTGCACAAAGGGAAAAAACATCACGATATAGCATGTGACAGCAATGTGACGTGGTAAATTTGACTCTCATGGTCTAAACCAACATGTATAACACAAATTAGGGCTGGCAACCATTTTCTGTTTAGTAATCAATACCATCTAAAAATATTCAACACATTTAGGCAGAAAGATTTAAACCAAAAAAAAAATATGTTCTCATATTTGTTTTCCCTATGCAGTACGAAGCTGACTTTCTTGGGAAGCATGTTATTAATTTGGGTGAACTTACTTTTCACAAAACCTAAGGGATTAACAACATCACACTATCCCAAAACCAGCTCCAGTTCCTTTAAAAAAAAAAAAACACTGCTCATACACATCATGCTGATCTGTTGGTTTGGATCCCATTTTATTTCCTTTTACAAGAATGCTCACCAATATCAAGTGTGTCATACAGCTAGTTGATTTTTTATTATCATGTCAGCAGTTTTAGAGGTAGATACTTATATAATTCATAAATGTCACTTAGGAAAAAAACAGTGCAGGGACTGCACGTTGTAAAAGACAAATGGATCCATTCTACACACATACATACATACATATATAAAGTTTCTTCCCTGATCCAACACTTTAAAGCCACAGGACATGAATTGACTTTAAAAAGACCAGAACTATCGCCAAAACTGAACACTTTAAGAACAGAATAATCAGAGAAGCCATCGACTTAGAAAAATGCCCACACAGCATGAATAAACAAGATGATACCTACCGCCTACCAGCCATTTGGAAACCCGCCCTTATTAACAAACGAGTCCCTAACACGAAGAATGACACCAGACCTACACTCACGAGGGCCACACAGGATGTCACCACCACCATCCACATGGAAAGCAGACTCAAATCTACACCGATGTTGTACCACGACCACGGACCAGAAGCCAGACCACAGCTGCATCATTAGCCACTTTAAACTCCTCCAATCCATACATGAAGCAGACTGACACCCACCATGAAGATGTGGCATGACCACGAACGTGAAGCCAAACAACAGCAATGCAGCTCACCAGTTCAAATCCCCCTGCAACTCAGACTAACCCGAACACAACCAAATCCCCACCCAAACAGAACACACTCCCAGCCAATCAGAGTACAGCCAACCCCCCATCCAATTAGAGCAAAGCCAAGCCCCCAACCAATCAGAACATACCTCCACCCAATCAGAACACAGCCAAGCTCCCATCCAATCAGTTCACACCCACCCTAGCAGATAAAAGGAAGAAACAGCTGGGATCACACATTGGTCCTAGAAGTACAAAGCTGAAAAAACCAGCCTGAAGATGACGATTGAGACTGTTAGGTTTTAGAGCATCTAGAGGATTTAAGATTTCACAATCTGATAAAATCTGTAAATTGTTAAAGAAATATGGGATGGAGTTATGCAAACCTGCCAAAATTCCAATGGCACAAGAATTCCAGCAGGATAGTGTGCAGAGTCCATAGTTCAGTAAGGAACTGTATCAGTCATTGATAGGCAGTTTGTCGTATTTGAGCAACTGGACACGGCCTGATATAGCATTTGGGGTTAATCAACTAGCACAATATAGTTCAGAGCCTACTGATAGGCATTGGCAAGCTGCAAAACGTATTCTTAGGTATCTTAAAAGAACATTGCACTATTCTATGTATTTAGAACTAAATGACAATATGATATTAAAGGCATATGCTGATGCCAGTTTTGCTAGAAAATCTACGTCCGGAATAGCAATCATGTTGGATAACTGCCTGATTGGGTGGAGATCAATCCGCCAGAAACACATCAGTTTGTCTACCATGGAAACGGAGTTTTCTTGTCTATCACTTACATGTACTGAACTGATTTACTATAAATAGTTGATGGAGGACATTGGATTCAAAATGGACTATCCTATCACAGTTTATGAAGACAACCAGGCAGCCATTAAGATGGCAACGAATCTCGCTGTAAAGACAAGGACTAAATATACTGATATACGTTATCTGAATGTTCGGCAATGTGTTAAGGATAACATGATTAAATTAGAATATTGTGCATCAGAAGACAATATTGCTGATAATTTTACCAAAGCGCAAGGTGCCATTAAACACACTAATTGTTGTGAGAGCTTTGGATTGTGAATTTAAAATGTAACTGATACCATATGTACAATGTGTAATATAGGATTTTTGTTTTTGTATATATTGTTTATATTGGCCTGCCCAATGGGGAGAATGTTAGGTTGTAGCTTGTAGCTTGATCCTAACTTGTTGGTCAGGCAATATATCTGTTCCTTTAAGAACAACTGAGCCATGTAATCAGGGTTTGCTGAACCATGTAATTAGGCTATAGTGTTTAAATAGCAGCACAGAGAAGCGTTCTTTCTTCCTGCTGATTCCCGCTGTTTTCTCTGTTGTGCTATGTACTACTTTGATTGTTTGATAATCCGTGGAGGCATTGGACTGGGCTGTTATTGGACACCACGTTATCTGGTACTGTATACCAAAAGCTTACTGAAGTCTGTTTACTTTAGTAAGAGAAGATAGTATTGCTGGACTGATATTACTGGTTATGACCCTGGACTGATTTAACTAAACCGAGACTGTTTATCACTTTGTATATAAACTATTTTTCACCCGAGCTGCACGTTACTCTCCTTCCCTGTATGTTTTTGCTCTGCTCGTTGCAAAAGCAACACACACTTGCACACACACCCTAACAGAGACTTCGTCAAAACGTCGCCAATACACTTCCAATTTTACGTGGGAGAAAACCCAAATAACCAAAGACCTACATACAAACACCCATGAAAACCTCAGAAAATTATACATATTAAAATTATTATATGTATATATAAAATTTTATTTTTGTAGGTCTTTATGTGTATCATTATTTTCTACATAAATCAAGATGTTACAGGGAGGAGTCATGAGATGGGAGTGTGACTAACCGATGAAGACAAACAAGTCAGAAATAGATCTTAGTCTCTCCTAAGTCTCCAAACAGACAGCAAAATGCTGCTTTGATGTCTGAGAAAGCCTAGAAATTAGTGAATGAGATTTCACTGAACTATGGCTATGAAACATTTTGATTTATGTAGGAAAAGCCTGGCCTAAAGAATGATACACATAAAGACCTACGAAAATAAAATAAAATAAATATTTGACCATTACAGGGAGGAGTCATGAGATGGGGGTGTGCCTAACCGATGAAGACAAACAAGTTAGAAATAGATCTATCTAAATCTCTCCTAAATCTCCAAACAGACAGCAAAATGCTGCTTTGATGTCTGAGAAAGCCTAGAAACTAGTGAATGAGATTTCACTGAACTATGCCTCTGAAATATCTTGATTTACGTAGGAAAAGCCTGGCCTAAAGAATGATACATACATACATACATACATACATACATACATACATACATACATACATACATACATACATATGTTTTCTGAGGTTTTTGTGGGAGTTTGTATGTAGGTCATTGGTTATCCGGGTTTTTTCCCGCATAGAATTGGAAGTGTCTTGGCGACGTTTTGGCGAAGCCTCATTCGTCATCTTCAGGCTGGTGTTTTCAGCTTCATGCTTCGAAGAGCAATGTGTGATCACAGCTGTTTCTTCCTTTTAACTGCCAGTGGGGGTGTGAACTGATTGGGTGGGAGCTTGGCTGTGTTCTGATTGAGTGGAGGTGTGTTCTGATTGGTTGGGGTCTTGGTTGTGCTCTGATTGGATGGGGGGGTTGGCTGTGCTCTGCAGGGGGGTTATAAACAAATATAACCCCCCAAGCACATCATAGATCTGACCAACCACTGCCTATCCAATACATACTTCATCTATAACGGACAAAAATACAAACAAATAGAAGGAGCACCCTTGGGATCACACTTCTCACCTCTCATTGCAAACCTCTACATGGAACACTTTGAAACCCAAGCTCTAAAAAAATCTGATCACAAACCCAAACTCTGGCTCAGATATTTGAAGTCCTTGGCAGGAAAAAAACCCAGTACAATTTAACACATGTGAGCAATATGTGGCATTTCGTGGCAACTTTCAGCCTGTTGAGTAGTTCTTGTCACCAGCAGAGTCAATGCAATGCAAAAAACTTTAGGAATGTGACCATTCAATCCAGCCAAGCAAAACCACGATTGGATTTGAAATGCTGGTCACGTCAGTTACTGTCAACACTAGTCGCAAGACTGTTTGCTGTCCAACTTTGAAAGCTAAGCTTCTGAAATCACACTGTACAATTTACTTTTTAAATTATTCACCTTATTAAATTTTAGTAGTGTCCATTATTATTTTAATTGTTTATTTGATTGTTTTTCATTTTATTGTTTCTTTTAATTTTGTTTTTAAGATATATGCCACCGCAAGGGTTGAGATGGGCAGCTTTATAAATAAAATGAATAAAAATAAATAAATAATGCTAGTACAGCATAATTTGCACTTTAATTTGCTCTGTCAATGAAATTTAAAAAATAGTTTGCATTCATCTGGTTTCATAAGACTAAAACAGCATAAATTAATGGAGTTTGGCTGAACCAGCTTTTTTTTTTAAATTTAGTTTTAAAAAACCCTAAAGCTATATTTGAAAGCTATATTATAATTTTCCTCCCCCCCATTATGATCCAAATAAGAAAGCTATTTTATATGTACAACTAAATTAAAACGAAGGCTTGGGGAGAAATGAGTTTCTTTCAGTTGTATATCTTGGTTCAATAATAAAACAGTTTAAGGATTTGGGCAAAGGGTAATTGCTGTTAACTTGTGTAGACTTTTCTTCAAGCGAGCAACAATGTGTAATATTTGGATCTAGAAGGTCTTACCAATTGCAGGTTAACATCGAAATAATTCTAGCATTAAATTAACATATAACAATCTAGACTGAATCTAGAGTATCTGTGAATGACATTTGTTTTCAATTAATGTTATCCTGAAAGAGTTTTTATCACCAAATGGGATGAACTTTGTTGGAACTGCAGCAGTATAATTTGGTTGTTTCTTCAGCCTTTATTTCTTAGCAAACATCATAAAATGCGCTTTCAGCAAATATTGTCTGTTTTTCAGTTACACAGGAAAAACGTTTTCTGTATACAAAAGAAGAATTATTAAGCCTACTCCTCTAATCAGCACACAATATACCTGGCAAGAAACTATGTACTCTGGAGCATCCATTGAGCACTGCATCAAATATAGAAGCCAAGGAACACCCAGAAAACAGAAGAGTTTTTTTAAAAAAGCCTGTAAGGCTTAATTATTTGAGTTTCAAACATTTCCTTGTCCATCCTTCAACCTTCAAGTCCTGGCCACCTATCCAGTTTTGGTTAATTCTATATATTCACATGATGTAAATTCCAAATGTCTTTTTAACTTCGTGGCTTATGTCCTACTGGAAAAAAAAAGTCTTCCAGATTGCTCAATTTATTGTATTTAAATATCACTTTTTTACTAGTAATTGCTCTATAGATTATGTGATGGAAAAATTAATCCTTTGTTAAAGGCATAAACCCAAGTTCCTGTCTATTCTGCGGATGTTAGAAATCCCATGACTCTTGACAAGGAAGAGAGGGAATATTAACTCTTAACAATGTCTGGCTAAGTACCCAGAAATGTGTGTGTGTGTGTGTGTGTGTGTGTGTGTGTGTGTGTGTGTGTGTTGTGTATGTGTGTGTGTGTGTTTTATTGAAGCTTAAGCTCTCAGCACAGTAGACAAAGAAATTGTTAAATGAGGATTGGAGGAAAAAAAGAAGTTATAAAGTTATTATAAATCAAAAGATATTGTGAGATGTAAATACATATGAATATTAAATTTTCTATTTACCTTTTGGAAAATAGTTATAAACAACAAGGATTTGTTAAGTTAAATTATGAAGTTGAAGGGCAATAGGGTTAGCAGTTTGAGGGTGAAATTATTACAGGCTCTAGATTTGTAATTTGTTGTTTGTGTTTGCATCTAGCAATTAAGGGCTAATAGAAATCAATGTGGATTTTCCCAGTATATATTAAATCTCCTTAAAGTTCTTGGTTCCACCCTTCCCAAGTTCCTAGCAACTTTACAATATATCAATTACCTTGAATGACTTAGGGCTGACAGATAACAAGAGCTGGAGCTACTGTGCCTAACAGAATGATGGACGTCCTCCTTCGAATTGGGAGGGGGAAAGCCGTTGTGTGCACAGATTGTTAAGAGGAACAGAGAACAGTGATACCAAGAAAGGCCACCCTACAGAGCTGTGGATGGATGTTATTATTTTTAAGAAGGAGCCTTTCTGATGATATAACATGGCTGACCCCGCAAGTGAGGGCTTCATAAATCTTTTTCAACTGAAAATTCTTGGTCATGCAGGTTGGAGGACAGACAAAAGAATCAAAAGAATCAGGATGTGAAGTTTTTGTACAGGTCATGTTAGGCTTGCTTGTGGGACTCTGCAATAATATAACAATGGGCAAAACTGCAAGGCACAGCTTTCTTTCTGTGCTTTGTTTCAACTGCTTCCCGTTAGAGTTTTAATTTCACATTCCTAGGGTTACTGCATGTTAAAAAGTTCAAATGATGCTAATTTTTTCCCTTTTTTCAAATAGATATGTGTTTTGATGGCACATCTTAAGAATAAATTATGTGCAACTAAAATCAGATGGTGATATAATTGAATCCTGCATAACTTAGTTAATCCTTGTTTACAATATATTTATTCCACGAAATATACTTCTGTGGGGGATATTTTACCATTGCTATGGTAGCTACTTATTATTATTTAGTACTTATTTCAGAGCCATTTTGGAGTAGTGGTTTAAGACAAGATAAAACCAAGAGGCTGCAAAGTGTAGTACTGCCCTAGACACTATGCTGGCAGGCAGATTTTGTACCAGAGATCCTAATAAAAAAGAAAGGAAGCAATTGAAAACCAGTAGCAAAAGTTGTGCAAAGCAAACAGTATGGACTCATCCAGACTATTGCTAGAAGATTGTTTTTGGTAAATCCAAAACTGAGATAGATGAATTATGTAGATAATAACACTGCAATCAAGTAGACAATAAAGCAATTAATATCTTAGTACAGTATCTAATGAATTGTAGAGCTTTATAATTTGGACAGAATTTAGAACATTTATTTAATTTTAAAATCAATATTATTAAAGTCTATAAAATGAATTATTATAAACTTCTAAAAAACCTGGGTGCAACAAATATATAAATGATTATCATTTAACATGAAAACCATCCAGACCAAGATTTTTCCTGTTTCTAACACTTGCTGATGTTTCAAATGTGCTTCCAAAATATCCACACAATCTTGTGATTGTTGTTGAAATATTTCAATCAAAAAATTTCTCATATGTCATTGATTTACCATAATCCCATATGTGTTCACATAGAATGCCAGATATACTATATTTGTTCTGTCACTAACTTCTCATTTACTAAAAAGCAGAGTGGTATGCTCAGTCCTCTAGATCTTAGAGCCATGATGGTGAACCTATGGCACATATGCCAGAGGTAGCATTCAGAGCCCTGCTTTGCACCATTGCCCCAGCTCACCCAACTGGTCGTAGGGTTTTTGAAGGACACATGTGCACCGGCCAGCTGGTCGTTGGCTTTCTGGTGCTCTGGAGTATGCACACATGCATGTTCTGATTTGGGCACTCTGTGCCTAAAAGTTTTGCCATCACTGTTCTAAAGGATTCCCTACTACTCCAGATGTTTTAATGGAGAGAAAGGGAAAAAGCTACCAAACAAAGCAATGCACTTCAGCCATCCATGATTATTATTTTGTTTCTTTTTTTAAGCTTGTTGATTACACTGACCATCCAAGACATTCTTGGGAAGAAAAATGCTGATGTTTGGGCCTGCCAGCCTCCATTTAATGTTTTTAGTTAACAGAATACTAGGTGGGGAAGAGAACCTGAATGGAAGTACTTGAAAGTACTGTATGTATGAAAGTACTTTAAAGGGCCTGAATACTACAGAATTGGCTTAGAATTATTAACTAGGTTAGTAAATACAACTGTAATATTTGTATGGTGATAATAAATCAGTATTTTTGATGGAATTCTGATATCTACTACAATTTTGCAGGATACTCAAATGAAACAGGTATATAGTTTGACATAATTTCCTGCCTTATTTCTGGTGGGATGCCCATCAAAATTTCCAATTAATCCAGGGATATAAGGGCTTATTGAATTCCTAATACCACAATGGAAAAAAGATAATGCAATGAAAACAAATAAATTTGTTGGCAGAAATGCAGCTTTCATTTCAATCAAAGATCATTTAATCTATATGACAATCAACTAACCATTTAGATGAGGCAAATCCAACATAATATGAGTAGAAAATCCCTAATCTGAATTGGCATGTGCTTTCAATCTATACACACCCAGCTCCTAAATATCACCAAAAGGATTTTTTTGAATGGGAATGTTATAAGAAAGAACAGTTTCCAGTTCAGCTCAGCAATAGCTGAAATAAATTACAAACTTCCCACAATGCTAAATTAAATGTTGAATAAACTCGGTATGTATTCTTTCCTCGTGAGCTTAACTTTTACTGAATAATCAAGACATCTGCTTCAAATAATGCATTTGAAATGAAACAGAAACAAATACTAAATAAATGAGCAAAATGGTGTAGATGTGTGAAAAGGGAAGAATCATAGTTTCCAGATTTGTAAATAAATAGCATGAAACATGGGAAATGACCATAAGAAGAATGTGAATTAATAGCATACCTATTTTCTAAAGATGGAAATACATTAGAAGTTTAGCCTCTTGTGAATTTAAAATAAGGAACAAAGGGTATTAAGAGGAATTTAAAAGCTGCTATTATTATTGCAACACTAATTCCTACACTGATTTATTCAAATCTGTTACAAGCTTATTTTTAACAATCTGTAAACTTCTTAGAAATGCAGGATACTTTTTTTCCAAAAATCAAGAATACACAAATTTTTTTTTTTAAAAAAAGTTGTATCTACATCTTCCTGTCAGAAGATACAGGTATAACATTGTCTTACAGAATGTAACATTATACATCTGGTCAGCAAACATCTGGCTATTCATCTTAGCTCATCATTTCCTTCTGTAAGTCCAGAAATTGTCAGTTATTTCAGCTGAGATTCGTCCCATGGGAGAAAAGAAAAAATTACATCCTTTTTTGTTCAAGTTTTATAAACTGAACTTTACCTTTTTCCCTAGGATGCCAATAAGCATAAATATAAGCAGTCTGAAGTCTTTTTATTGTGGTTTTAAGACTATGCATATTAATTCCTAGGGCACGCAAGAAATATATTTAATTAATTTCATTCATTAAACAACTGAGTTTAAAAATTTTGTTCAGAAAATGCAACAACTAAGAGCTTTCCATTGATTAATACCTAGTTAAGCTCAAAAAAACAGAACTGGGAATTAATAGCAGCTTCAAAACTGCAATGTGTAAATATACAGATCTGATTTTCAACATTTTCTCTTTTACTAGTTAATAAGAACTGAGATGTACAGACTTCTGGGGAAAATGGCAAACTGAAGAGCAGAGCTTGACAACCACAATGGAATGAAGAGCTAGAAGTAGACTGTCTCTTCATAATTCCTCTCTAGATAGGAGGAGATTTCAAATTGGCCACAAGTGCCTTGGACAATTGTTCCTTGGGAGAAGATTGCAAAACGGGAGTCTTCGATGAATTCAGAGCTCTCTGAAATTAAGGCAATAGGTATCTTGATTAGCCCAGTTACCTTTTAACTACACTGGATTTGCATATGTTCTTTTCCAATTACCTTTGGAAATTTCTTGTTAACTACTTTGCACTTACTAGAAACATTTGATCCACAAGTTTGAAAACACTGGATAAATTCCTTCAATTCTTACTGAAAAAAGTTTTACATACAAGTTTAAGGACTTTAACAAATAATATTTTGCAATAAACAGCAAAAAGGTGATTAGAACTTGGATTGTGGAAAGTTAAATGGACTAAGGATCCAGATAGATTTGAAATAAGACTTTAGAATAAGAAAGAATTCTTATTCTTTCTATTCTATTCTATTCTATTCTATTCTATTCTATTCTATTCTATTCTATTCTATTCTATTCTATTCTATTCTATTCTATTCTATTCTATTCTACTCTACTCTACTCTACTCTACTCTACTCTACTCTACTCTACTCTACTCTACTCTACTCTACTCTATTCTTATTATCCTTATCCTATAAGAATCCTTTTAATGACAAAGTGCTACTTTTTTGAATTTTTTAAAAAAATAACAAGAGAGGATGAGATTTTAAAGATTGGATGACAGAACAAGAAAAAACTCATGATTTTTAGTAAAAGAAAAGAACAGTTAAATTTGACTTGCTAATACAAAATGGAGTAAAATATTTTAATATTGGATAATATTGAAGAATATTTTTGGACAATGGATCCAGAACTTTTAAGAGTAACTCCCATATAGAAAGATTGTATTTTAAAGACATTTAAAGGAAGAACAAATTTTACCTGAAAAGATTTATTTGAAAAATACAGACTAGAAGAATGATATAGAAAAATAGGTCACACTGGACATACAAAATAATGTCTTCATAATTACAAGGGATGTGCAGACAAAAAATCAAAAGCAAGACTTGAATATTTTTTCTATGGATTTATAAAAGAGACTTCTAAATGTCTGAAGATTTTGTGAGAATGAATAATAAAAGAAATAAAGTTCCAAGATGTTGTTTAAAAGGAACAAAGATCAAGATTTTTGAAAGCAAAAGTAATATAAAATTAGTTTATTTGATCAAAATTAAAATAGATATGTCTGGTAATTCTTGTTGGACTTTTGCTGATTAGGGCTAAATAAGGAGTTTTTCAGTGTTGCTTATAGATAAGAGATTGCTGCATTCTTCTCATGACACAGAAATATTCCCTTCACAAAGAAAATGAACTATCATATTTATAAATAATACATACAACTAAACCATTTTGCATAACATGATGCTGGTCAGGCAGGGACCAGTAGTTCTCAGACAAGACAGAACTGCTAGGTTAACACTGAACAAGTGTCTGTTCTGTAAATTGGAACATAAAAAGACACTTTCAATTGTTTGGTAGAGAGGTAAAAAAGGGATTAGAATATAAACTCTGTAGCAAATACATACAGTCATGCATACATGGTTTAATTTCTGCATCCGACTCATCAAGATTTTTTCTGCGTATACAGCTTTATTGCTTTGAAATAAAATAACTTACCTAACCATGTCATGTCCATGAACTTCTCTAAGTCAGTTCCTGTGTATGGGTCGAGGTGTCTAGATTTATTGCTGTGCCTGACATGAAGACAGACACTTTATGTAGATCTCTGCTTCTGTGGGTAAATTTGGCAGGCTAAATTCCCCATTTTCTTCCCCAGATACAATTATTTTTTGCACTTAGTTACAGTAAGATGCTAGCATGAAGCTAGATTACTACCATAAGTGTAGCATATTATGCATTTTCCTGTAGACACAGCTTCATTGAATTAGATTTCATAGAAAACAAGCTGCCTATTGTACCCTTGAAATCCCTCTGTGTATTCTGACTTTTTCCAGGCAATCTAGGTCCTCTACTTGGTGACAGCTCAAATCATTGAAAGGCAGGTTAAGGGAGGGTTTCATCTGCACCAGCAATAACACAAAACAAATCCCTCTACGAGAACTTGCCCAAAGCAGTCATTTCTGGTTATCATCATTGTATATATTTATGACCACAGTACTACTATACACTGCAAGGGCACTGGGAAAACAATACTGTTTTCTGAAAATTGTATAAACTTTGTTATTTTCAGAGAGTTCTAATGTTTAATACAATTGTGAAGGTTTTTCAAAAGGTTCAATGGCTGGATTAAGAATTAAGGGAGGGAGAGATATACAAAATACTAATTAAATGGTACATCCTCACCTCACAAATGATTTGTTTCTATATTTTGAACATATACTAGCAGATAGAATCCCAAAGCTTTCTATAGTCTTCAAAGCATTCTGAAAAGTCACTTTCACAGTTTTGATTGTTTCTGATGTTCTGCTGATGTTCTGCTGACTGATATGTATCCTGCATTCAGACTGGAAAATCAAGAAAGATTTTCCAATTAAATGTGTTTACTTTAACAGTAAAGTAATTTTCTAATTTGATCTAAATTCAAACTGGACAGCATTCAATACCAGGATATCTTGCTGAAGCATCTCAAAAAGATAGGAATCAACTCCTACATGAATGGGAGTGGTTCCAATCTGTGACCATAGTGAAGAACTTGCTTGTTCCAACAGGGAGAACATCAGGGCTCAGAGATTTCTCTTACAATATTCTATTTAACATCTATATGATTTTGCTGATGAAGGATATTTGTTAGTTATCCTAATATGATAAGTCATTTATCATATTATGATGACAGTCATTTATATACAGGTAAAACTCAAAAAATTAGAATATCGTGCGAAAGGTCATTTATTTCAGTAACGCAACTTAAAAGGTGAAACTAATGTATGAGATAGATTCATTACATGCAAAGCGAGATAGTTCAAGCCTTGATTTGTCATAATTTTGATGATTATGGCTTACAGCTTTTGAAAACCCCAAATTCACAATCACAGAAAATTAGAATATTACATGAAATCAATAAAACAAGGATTGTATATAGAACAATATTGGACTTCTGAAAAGTATAAGCATGCATATGTACTCAATACTTGGTTTGGGCACCTTTTGCATCAATTACTGCCTCAATGTGGCGTGGCATGGATGCTATCAGCCTGTGGCACTGCTGAGGTGTTATGGAAGACCAGGATGCTTCAGTAGTGGCCTTCAGCTCTTCTGCACTGTTCGGTCTCATGTCTCTCATCTTTCTCTTGATAATGCCCCATAGATTCTCTATGGGGTTCAGGTCAGGCGAGTTTGCTGGCCGATCAAGCACAGTAATCCCATGGTCATTGAACCAGGTTTTGGTACTTTTGGGAGTGTGGGCAGGTGCCAAGTCCTGCTGGAAAATGAGTCATCATCTCCATAAAGCTCATCTGCGGAAGGAAGCATGAAGTGCTCCAAAATCTCCTGGTACCTGGCTGCATTGACCCTGGACTTAATGAAGCACAGTGGACCAACACTAGCAGATGACATGGCTTCCCAAACCAACACGGACTGTGGAAACTTCACACTGGACTTCAAGCATTTTGCAGTGTGTGCCTCTCCATTTTTCCTCCAGACTCTGGGTCCTTGATTTCCAAATGAGATGCAAAAGTTGCTCTCATCAGAAAAGAGGACTTTGGACCACTGAGCAACAGACTAGTTATTTTTGTCTTTAGCCCAGGTAAGACGCTTCTGACGTTGTTCAGGAATGGCTTGACAAGAGGAATACGACATTTGAAGCCCATGTCCAGGATCTGTCTGTGTGTGGTGGCTCTTGATGCACTGACTCCAGCCTCAGTCCACTCCTTGTGAAAGTCCACTTTTGCATGGCCTTTTCCTGACAATCCTCTCCAGGTTGCGGTCATCCCTGCTGCATGTGCACCTTTTTTTTCCACACCTTTCCCTTTCACATAACTTTCTATTTGATTCAGCACTTTGGGAACATCCAACTTCTTCTGCAATTACCTTTTGAGGCTTTCCCTCCTTATGGAGGGTGTCAATGATGGTTTTCTGCACAACTGTCAGGTCAGCAGTCTTTCCCATGATTGTGATTCCTACTGAACCAGACTGAAAAACCATTTAAAGGCTCAGGAACCTTTGCAGGTGTTATGGCTTAATTAGCTGATTAGAGTGGGACACTTTGAACCTAGAATATTGAACCTTTTCACAATATTCTAATTTTCTGAGATTGTGAATTTGGGGTTTTCATGAGCTGTAAGCCATAATCATCAAAATTATGACAAATCAAGGCTTGAACTATCTCGCTTTGCATGTAATGAGTCTATCTCATATATTAGTTTCACCTTTTAAGTTGCATTACTGAAATAAATGAACTTTTGCACAATATTCTAATTTTTCGAGTTTCACCTGTATGAATCTCTCAGGCTGAACCTTATATATTAACAAAAGCAGGAATGGATCACAGCAAGCTGATATTAAAACAATCCAAAGCTCAATTGCTTTATTACAATGGATATTTGATACCACTGCAATAATTACTCTTCACAGGATCAAATCCTAAAATGAAGAGTTCATAATTTGGGAATATTCTTACACTTCTTAGGCTTGCGGCATGTGCAAAAAGAAAATGGAAGTTGTATCTAGAAAGAACTTCATTTGTCTTTGACTGAAGTATTAATTGCTTTGGTGATGGTACTTCATGCATTGATCCCAAATCAATGGGATGTAATGTTCTCTGTGCTGGGCAGTCTTCGGAGGCAATTTAGAAGCTTAAGCTGGTCCAGAATGCTGTAGCTAGGCTGCTGACATATCATTCCTATCTCTGCAGGCTAACTGTAATTCTCAAATTGTTACATTTGTTATCAATTTGTTTCAGGACCCAACTGAGAATTGTATCATCCAAGAAATGCTTTAGTATTAATGGGGAAACACATGTTTTTTGAATAAAAACATTTTGGCCTCTGAAACCTGCTTTAATGTATAAGCACCAGAGTTAACAGAATGAAATTTAATTTAAACATCTACAGCAAAAACAAATTCTATAGAGCATAACATGTAGACCTGCAAAGCCATATGCAAGAATAGCATCAGGATCCTATCTTGATGCCGTCCTGTCAAGTTGAATATTTAGGGAATACTGAGCTGGAGATCTTAAGAAGACTTGCTGAAAAGTCTTCAGAGATGATTTATGACAAAGAGGGAGAAGGGTTGAAATTTTTGTTTGGATTGGATTTTATTTGAATTTGAGTTTTTGTAATTTTGTTTTGCACTATTTATCTTTATTTTTTGAGATACTTTTTCCTAACTTCAGTTTGAAGATCAAAGACTGATCATTCTTAAAGTAGATTGCAGTGTTATGAAGTATTTATTCCACTTTATAAAAATTACAGTTTATATAATGGGTTAGTTATTCAATATCTTCAGGTGAAAGGGTGAACTTGTAATAGTAAAATCTTCACTGTTTTCCAGAAATCTACAGAAAATATTATATTTTCTATATTATAATATCTCCATATTTTGAAGTAATGATTAATTCTATATGATTCAGTTTTATAGATATAGCTCATTGTCTCTATTTTATTCATAATTATTTTGACCATCAATCAGATTAGATCACTTAGCTTTAATAATTGCCTAAAACAGAATATTTCAGGTAGTTTTCTAGCCACAAGTTTTTCTTTCTTTGCCAATGAATGACTTAATTGCCAGTTTTGTGATACTTGTCAATAGTGTAGAGCAGCAGCCCCTAACTTTTTGGGCAATAGAGAGCAGTTCCGTGGAGAGAGTTTTTTCTGCGAATTGGAGTGGGTGTGGTTTCAGGGGCAGATGGAGCTTCACTTGTTTGCAAGGCCCAGTTTCTGGCATGCATTGGCCAGACTGGGGATTGGGGACCCCTGGTTTACAGCATTTCCAAAGATTAAATGAATGTACGGAAGATCAGGCTAAAAATGGTTAGTCTTCTTGATGTCTGTTTAACTAATGTCTGCTGGGAAATGAAAGGAAGCTATTGCCTTCTTGTCAAATTTTGTGAATCTTCCCATGAATATATCTGACTGGCTATTATAAAATATTAAACAGAATGGAGATAGCAAAGCTTTTATGCTTTACTATTATTCATGTTCTTATGCTGTGTTAGGAAAAAGGGTACTATTTCAAGAGTGTTTTCCAGACTGTATACAAATATGATGGCACAAGCCTGTTCCACTTGCTAACTGGCATCCATCCCCTGATACAGGTTGGAAGCAAAAAAACAGACCTCTGGATATGATCCTCTCCAATTGAGAGACAGAATATATACAGTGTTCAATTTGTGTTTCTTTCCATGCTTAGTATATCATTATGTTCTTTCCACGACCCCGCGTAGATAGGAAAATAAGGAAATGGCAGACGAGCTGCTTTTGTTAGTCTTTTGTCAGCTTTTTAAAAAGGCACTAAAAAAGAATTACTTGAAGAAATAAAATTGCCACTGTCATATTACGCTGTTGGAATCTTAGAAAAATCACATTGGATACATCTAACTGAAACAAAGACTTTCACAACTTCCAGCTTTGAAGGCACTTTTGCTACACAGAATGGATTTTCCTTCTGTCAGCATGAGTTTGGTGGACAGAATTTTGTGTTCGGTATGATATATACTGATATATCTTGGTATGAATATTATGCTTCCCAAAATGAAAATCTGAATTTTTCAGAAGGACAAATCCAAGGCTGCCAAGTCAGCTAGTGCTGTTGTTTATGAAGCGTATCCCCAGTCTCTCTCACACCCACACACCAAACTTGGCTACTTCTTATGATGAATATTCCCCTCCCCATTATATTATTGTCTCATCTCCATGCATTTCCTGACATCCCACCCACCCTCTCCCTAAATCAAATCTGAAGTTCCTCCCCATAGCATTGCTATATGTCAGATTACCTCCTTCCTCTTCTACTTAACTTAGAAACTCCCTGCCTTCTACTCGCCTGGTTCTGACACCATCCTCTGTTTTATCATCATTGTTTCCATCAGAAACAGACCATTCCATTCTTCCATTAATTAATGCATTAATTTAACATCTGTTCCCATCATTTTTCAGAGGCTGTTCCAATGTTTTCCACATATGAAGTCAAATAATTTTAATTGTTATATAAAGAAAAATCACAAATGCATCATCCAATTAATTGAAGATGCCCCACTAAGTTGAAACAACTAAGTGGATTCTAAAGAGAAAAACTGCCATTTAGTGCATTGACTTAATTTTCTCTTCTCAGTTATGTTACACACTATTTAATCCATGTATGAAAAACCTGACAACAATACCTTAGATACTTAGAGCATCTAAGATAATTGACTAGATAACTGAATCAATTGATGAAAAAAAACCCCAATCTAATTTCTATGATCTGCATTATAAGGCATATGTATGCAACCATTATATTTGCCTAAGGAAGAGGCAGATAAAATGTACTTTTTGTTCCTGATTATTCAAATACCTGTACTGATTATTCTAAAGATGAAAGAGTTTTTGTTCTATCAATATTTATCTCTGTAAGTATTTGTGATATAATAATCATATTATCCAAGTGTGATTATTGAAACAATGTGGCTGCTTTAAGGAATCAACTTTTTAATTATTATTAAATATTTTAAAAAGAATATATAAGGGAAAATAAAAGACATTAAAAAAATGTAATAAAATAGTAATATTCAAATAATAGTACACAAAATAAAAACAATTTTACAACCATTTAATCTGTTTGTTTTAGGGTAGAGGACGACTAAATAGAGCTGAGCATTTACTGACCAGATACCCTTCCTGATGCCTATGAACAGTTTGCAGCAGATATTTTCTCTTGTGCCCTGATAAAGAAACATCTGCTGGTACCTAGGATTGAACTCTGCACCTTCCAAGTGGGCATCTTCAACTCTAGATCACTGCCCCACTTAATAATAATACACTAAGTAAATAAGAAATCTAAAAATGATACAACAATTCTAGTTTTCCAATATATTACTTATGAAATTATAAAACTTTTAAAGGAAATTTTTAAAACAACTAAGCTGCAAGTTATTGTCAACACTAAAACTATATATCCAATTAAAATTACAAGATAATAATACTAAAAATTTACTTATCAACCTAGTTTAAATACAGATACTATATGTAGTAAAATCCAAATTTTGATGTAGGTAGGAATAACAAATCCATGTATTATATTATAGATCAAGAATGATTTTTTTCTGGAAATAAAGCAACTATGTAATTAACAGCAATATAGCTTCATCACTGATTACTTTTCTTTCTTGGCAGCCCTTCAGAAAACAGCTCAAAAAGTTTACCATTCTCAAAAGGAAAAAATAAATTGCACAAAAATCTTACCATGGGCCATACGATGAAACCAATAGTATCCAAAATCTACTCCAATGAAGGTCAAATACCATGTCCACGATGAATCCCATGGTAGTTCCATCATTTTATAGTTGTTCCATACATAGACATATGCCGATATTTCAACACTTCGAGAAATAGCACTGAAATTCAGAAACAGAAAGGGCACATTAGAGATGCATCAGACTATTATCTTCAGAATTTGTGGATATCTCTGTCAAAAGATCATGAAAGATCTTTTGGAACCACCCCTGGAGCTAAAAAATAGAGCAATTCTGTAAACTAGCAAGTGAAAAAGCTTTTTAAAAAATTAAAAGATTCATGATCAACATGGTAGCAAAATCATCAAAATATCAAAATGCATTAGCAATTATTGCACACATGCTTGGGTCTGAATATGTCTATTTACATGATAACTAACAAAAGTAAAATATGACTGTAATGTTCTGACCACCTCACTTTTATCCCAGCAAAAACCCACAGTGATCAAAGTCTGATATCACTAAATTACCATTTGAGAAACCTCAATTTTTCTTAGTTATTATTCCAAATCCCCAAAGCATTGGAGATGGGAGGAAAAGGAGGGAGGGCATAAGAAGACCCTGTTTCACCCTGGCTGTCAAGGCCCACCTGTGACTCACTCATATCTCTCTAACAGCTGGCCTGATTTTCAAACCAAGATCTCTGTTTAACTTCACTTTGGCAGCTGGAGAACCAACAATTTCACACAAGTTTCAATGGCAGGTGTACTTGTTCTTTGCTGAAGCAAAACACCTGGAACATGTTTAATCTTTGTAAAAGCCTTACAAAATATTACTAAAGATGTTTTTAAAAATGCAATTCACCATATTTTTGCAATTTGTAACTTGAAATATTACCACAAATCTTAACCTAAATTCTTAATCATTTAGACAACTGGCCAGAAAGGAACTTTAGCTGCTCTAAAGGGACTAGGAAAGAGAGGGGAAAACTCTCTCAATACTATTTTGCCAGGATTTTTTTTTAAAAAGACACTTTTGCCTATGCTTAAGACCCTGTGAATCAAGAAGACTTAAGAGCGCCTGATTCTGCTTGGATCATGGCCACAGAGTACTGTTTTCTCATTTTAGTCTCATTAAGTACTGTAATGTTTTTGGAACATATCCAGACACAGAAGAGATTATTTCTTAAATTGGTCATTGAACTCTTTTTTCACTGAGTTGTAGCTAAAAGTAGACATTAATTCTAAAGTACAGATTTTCCACCTGAAGTTAAAAATTTGCATATTTTAAATCAATCACCAATATACTAACAGGATTATTAATGGGTTAGCTTTGTCAAATATGGAAGTTAATTTACAATATTTTATCTGTGAGAACATTTACCAAAGTCAAAAGCAACATTTATTAAATCTTACTGTGATTCTTTAAACCTCTCTTTTTCTTCTTGAGAAAACTAAATAACAATATATTTAATCTGAATTTTGCTGGTAATTGTACTCATTGCAAATAAAACTTTAATGAACAAGATATACTCTATTTGTAGTCTGACAAAATCTCACTGAAAAACAGTGGGAATATTAATTAATTAATTCATTTGGGTTTGATTTCAAAATTTCTCTTTTTTGAACAAAAATTCATCAAAAAATAACATTTGCATGTGAAAGACCCAATGACTTATAAATATGCATTAACTTATTAATTTTAGAGGACAATTACTGAAAAAATGATCTTATGAATTAGTAACAATCAGACAATTTTAAATATTCAAAAATATGTCAAAAGGTAAATATTTACAGGATAATGAAATTCAAAGTAAGATAATTGATTGATATCTTAATTTATTTATGCATTTTATATATAATTTATAAAAGAATTTTGTTACAATAAATTATTGATATCTGTTAAATTTTCATATGCACATCAAGTACCAAAAGTTAACTGAAATCTGTTAAGCTAAATACACAGAAATACTGAAAACATGTGAAATATTTATGTCCTATAACAAAGACTCCATCAAATAAAGGGAGAAGAAGATGTGTAGGATGTTTGTCAAACCTCACACTGGAAAAGGAAAACAACTTGTCTTTGATTTAAAGTCTCTTATATTTTTCTGAACAGCTGCCAGTTCATGACCTGACAATCTAATTTATTACTCCATCAACTGATTTATTAGTCTTGAATTAACCCTGACATAGGCATGACATATAATGGTCATAGTTTCTCCCCATTCTGCTTTTATGTTCTATTATAAAGTCAAACAGTCCAGAAGATGCTGCAAAGAGTAAGAAAGATCTGAGAGTTTTACTCCCTGTCTTCACTCAGCACTGCAAATATGATCATTTTTAATATACAAACATAGCTACAAATTGATATATTTGCTAACAGTATCTTGGAAAGCTGTTAGCTGTGTTAAGTTCTTAATTACAGGATGTAAAACTAATACTTTAACAACACTTCTTCACCCTGAAAAGTATTACATTGGAAAAAGCCTAAAATCTCTGTCACATAAAAGACATAAAATCTCAACACAAACCTAAAATGTCAGCCTGAACCTAAATGAAAACTCAAATATTTTTCCCAGTATTTGTTTTCATATCAAATACTTTACATGTGTTTAAGTATAAACAAGAGTTCCTAATAGCTTACATAATTGACCATATTTTTTTAAAAAAAGTTAAAATCATTATGCAATGTTGTATCATATTTAAGAAATATTATATTATTCACAATTGTTTATTTATAGCACATTATTAATATCCATAGCATTTTGCATATCATAACAATAGTTTCCACTAATTAATGGGACATCTAATATTTAATTTTATTAATCATTTTATTGATTGTTTTTCTTTTGAAATATTTGGGAAAAAGAAATTTAACTGAATACTGAGATAGTGCATACACAATATTTGGGACTTACATAAAAAGCTAAAAAAACATGTTACTGTAAATACAGTATCTTCAAAGGAAGATTGATGAATGATGAATGAAAAACAAAGGGTTAATGATAAATCAAGACAACCAATGAAACTTTATTGAAATAAACTCAGAAATAAAGCTACTTGCAGAAATATAATCTAACCATGACTACTAAAAGCAACATGAAATGAATCTAGAAACTTTGAAAACTAAAGCACTCCTTAGGCATTGTTTGGAGGAGGAACAGAAGGAATGGTTTTTTTGCAACGCAAGAACAAGCCATATGCACAAATGTTAATTGGTCAAAAATAGAAAATACTAGTTTGGGTAATAAATGCTGAGATATATGGTGAAACAGTTCACCATTTCATAACTAAATGCAATAAAATCCAGACTGGCCACAAAAATAGGCACGACTTATTTAGCAAGATATTGCATTAGCATTTACGTAGAAAACCAACTTTACTTTCATATTTCTTGCAAAATGAATTCATGGAAAGTCACTGAACACAATAGAGCAAAAATATTATGATCCAGATTGATTGGTACTTGGAATATAGCACATTAACTACTGTCACTGAAAAGAACCCTGATTGCTTTTTCAATGAAGCCATTCCAAAAGACAGTTAAGTTGAAGACAAGGAATAGAAAACATTTTTAAAATACTGGTATTTATAAACAGATTGCAAACATTTGGGAGTCTGTTAATTGTTATTGGGTCATTAGGTGTAATACGTCAAGGACTTAGAATTTGGACTGTCTAAATCTAAAAAAACTAGATGATAGACCAACTCCAAAACTTAGCACATTTGGCACCTCAAAAGTAATTAGCACTACAGATAGTCCTTGTTTAGTCATGATAACCGTAGAAATACCCAATTTCATCATTAAGCAGGATTGCCGGTCATTAAGCCAATACCTGCCAACTTCTAACAAGCAAAATCAAGCAGACTGGTCTATGAATAAACTCCTGCCTCAGCCCAATGCAAATGCCAGGCATTAATGGCTGCTGGGGTAGGTAAGCTCTCCTATGTTCTACTACCCAACTATCCTTCACTATTTTCTTCCTCCCACTGCTGACAAGGCAAGGCAAGGCAAGCCTAGCTTAACTTTTTATGAAGCCACAATTATCTAATGTAGCACCATGAGAAATAGGTAGTGGTTGTTGAAGTACATTCTCTAGTCATGCAAAGGCTGCCAAGTGTCTGATATTCCATCAAGTGACCACAAGAGTACTCCAACAGTTATTACTTCAAGGACCAAGCATTAATACCCTTTGTTCAGCACTGTTGTAATGTCAAACAGTTAACAAAAAATGACAACTAAGCAAGGGATTACAGTAATAACTTTAAGCCTACATCTACCTGAATAAAAAGCTATTGATATGTGGGACACCAACTGGCAAATTATTTTCAGCTAATAACCAGATATTTTTTTAAAAAGTTTTTATTTTAATTTTCATTGTTCTGGCCTCTAATCAGATCTAATGAGATTAAGCCTAAAGATGCAAAATTGCTTTGAGAAATATAGATTGTATTCAAGCATTCTGTGAGTAGTAGAATAGCAGAGCAAAGTATTTGGAAGATGGGCCAATGGACAGAACAATTTGATGCCTGCCAGAATCCATCTTTCACCACTATTACTCCCACTGAATATGGAAAAAATATTTTAAACCACACAAGATTTCCCCAAATATGGGAAGCCATATGTGGAAGGCAACCATGCCAACCCCGTAAAAGACACAGCTGCTTTATGTACTTGCAAACAGGTGGTATGTGCACACTGATATTTTACCATTTGAAAATACATGTTCACACAGTATTGCTCTCCACATGTTATTAGATTTGATTTCCCATCATCTCTGATCACTACTATACAGTCAAACATTTAGGACTAAATCCCAGCAACATCTGGAGTCCCACATGATTCCCATCTCTGGCTTTTGTCCAAAAAGATATTGGCAACACAACAGAAAATGTTTCCTAAATTAGGGACATAAATTATTTCCACAGTCCTATATTCTTTCTTTGAAATAAATAGGATATTACTTCAGATATAAAATATTTGTAAAATACATATTTATTAAGAATATGTCCCAAACCTATTCAGCAAATGAAAATTAACAATATAATAAATAACTTGTTATGCTTATATATAAAAACATGCTTATATTTTAGTTAGTAATATTTATTTCTAACATACAAATGTTCCTAAGAAAATTTCATTCTTTGTTCTTTGGGGAGGGAGGCACTGTACTTCAAGGTTTATGGCAAGTTTTATAATTTGTTCTTTCACAAAAAAAGCATTCAGAACAATATACATGCATTTTATAGGAGGTTGTGTTTGTTTATTTACCAACCTTGTAGGCCATTTTTCTTTCATGTAAGTCTGATCATAAAATATGGACCTAGTCTTAATTATATTTCTGTCTTAATGGCTTGACTTCCTAACCATTCCTGACCATTTCCTAAGGGTCAAAAGGATGGGAGAGGACCTAATCTCAAGGGGAATGTTGTTTCAAGAAAAAATATGTTTATCCAGTGTCCATTGTCAAACTTTTGTAGGGTATGCAACTCCCTCCATTTGCTAGGCCATATAAGATAGACAGATGTTACCTGAGCTATCTAATCTTTACTTAAATAAAAGGAAAGTGGCAACCATGTGCAGATGAAGATTACTGCATAAATCTTGTCTAATCAAGAATCAAACTAACATACTCAGGCTCACTTTTTGTAAATCTGGCCATAATGGTACAGCTAAATTTTGCTACAAAAAAAGTGTAAGTTCAAAACAATTTAATAATATTATTGTCCCTACAACATCCACACATACAGAGAGGAAGCAATCAAGGATATTGATAATGCTAGATTTTTGTTGTTGTTGCTGATTATGGAGAATCCACATTCTCACAGATATATACCTTTCCTCTGAGGATACCAATGTTGAACCCTAAGATGAATAAAATCATTAGAGTGATGGAGTCCATTTCTAATATTTTTCTTCAATAAAATATTAATATTGTCATGAACAATTTTGAAAGGTTTTGTCATATAACTTATTTGTGAATCAAAATAAGAAAAAAGTAAACATTACATTTGATTCAGCTGATTTGCTAAAAAAATATATGAAGTACCACAGTTGCTCAAATGTTATTTCCTTTCTAAACCAAAAATCACTCTTTCACATTCTTCCAATGAGTGCAAAAAAGTTTTAATTTTCTTCTATACCTGGAACTCTGCTTTAACTACTAAGTAAATGTGCTAATGACAAATATTCTAAGAATGTCACAAATTTCAACTGCTAGCTGAAAAAAATGAGAATTAACCTTGGGAGAAGATACTACCAATAGCATGTTAATCTGGTCCTCAGCTGTTAATGATTTATACTGCAATATCTCTTGATACAATGAGTTCAACTGAAATATTATTTTAACAGTTCTGCTGGAGTTTTTGCTCCAATGTTCTGCTGAAAGGCATTGATGGGAATAACTATTTGTATTTTGGAGGAACAAAACATATTTTTAATTTTTAAATCTACTTAGTTTTTTCATATAGCTCAAAAATTCATTTAAAGTGTGGATTAATGTTTAGTCATACTAATTAGGAGAAATTAAAGAAACTTCTGAACCCAATTTCATAAAATTTATGCACTTGGGTAATAGTATATGAAGGCAGCATTTGTACATGAAGTATTAGTACTTCATTATTATGAAATAATTATAAAGTTTTAGATATGATATAGTTGCCATTACCAAAACTTGGTGGGGTAAAATTCATGAATGGAGTGTATTGATGAAAGGATACAAACTGTTCAAAAGAAATAGACCTAACAAAAGAGGAGGAGCATTGTATTATATATAAAACTTCACTACATCTCTATAGAAATGCACAAAACCAAGGATGAAAACCTCCTAGAATCCATATGGGTCAATATAAAAGGAAAAAAGAATGACATTGCTATAGTGGTATACTGCAGGCCAAGCAGAAGTAATAGATTATCTCTTTGCTAATCAATTAACAAATATTTGTAGGAAACATATCACAGTAGTAATGGGAGACTTTAACTACACCGATATCAACTGACAAACGAACTTTGGAGCAAGTAAGAAATCGAACCAACTTTGCTGACAACTTTATCAACTTTAGAAAAATTCCATGGACGAAAATCCTAAAGGTGAAAATAACCCAAGAAGCATAGGGAATTCTGAAAAATATGATAATACAAGCCCAGCACGGGTTCATAAGGATCTTTCAGATAAATTGAAAGAGAAAAAGAATAAGTATGAAAAAATGGAAAAGGGGAAACATAACTAAAGGATACAAAGTGAAGTCTCAGAATGAACAAAAACTTGCAACAAAAGTCAAAGTTAATTTTTAAAAAGTATCTTTCTTCCTCTAGAGAACATCGCCATAAAGGACTATTATTAAAAATTTGGCTGGACTTGCTCTCCCACTTCCATTTCCTTGGCTCCTCAGAGAGTCCTTGCCTTGATCCTTTTTACGTATGTGCTTTGCTAGAGTGAATTCAGCTAAGATATCTTTAACTGCCCTGGGTTTGCCCAACACTACAAATCAGCTTGAACACATAGAACACTCCATAGTGCAATTAAAAACTCAGAGTCGCCCCTAGACGAGATGGGTGGCGTATAAATCTAATATGTAAATAAATAAATGAATAAATAAAAGTTAATAGTATTTGCTATTTTACATGTATGTATTTGACATTAGTTTACTCATGTTTACATTCTATTTCAGGCTATTTTTCTTTTTCTTCCCCTATTTGAATTTCTCAGATATACAGAAAGTTATTTTTCCTTTCTCATTAACTCATTGTTCCTTAAAAGTTGCAAAACTGAACAGATCTGCTCTTTGATCTACTGTAGTAATAGGCTATGATCATCTACTTCTGAATATAATTAAGGCTGAAATTCACCAATCTGAGAGCTATTTAGTTTGACCAGGCATCTGTTCTTTTGTATTATTTCTAACTTCACTGTGCAAAATACAGGTTAATCATATATTCTTTTGTGATACAATTCAGATTTTACAGGGATGTGTCTTAGATTTCCTTCAGTAAAGAAAATCTTATGGACTCATAAGATTTTAGAGTCTCCAGTTTATGATTTTTTGGGGGGAACAGGCTACATTTTGACATAATCGAAGATTGGTGTTTTTGTATTGTCAATTGTTGTTTCCACTAGAATTTCACTTAACTTACAATCATAATGGGGACCAGAATTTCCTAAGCAAAGTTAAGTGAGTCATTATTTTAAAATGTGTTTTAAATTTTGTTACGGTTGTTAAATGAATCATTGCAGTTAAGTGAAACATGTGGTCACTTTCCCTCACTTATTGGAAGCTGGCTGAGAAGATCATAAACGATAATCATGTGAACAGCATGCAACCATTATCAACACATGCCAGTTCCCAGGTGTTGACTTTTGATCATATGACTGTGGCATGTGCTGTGATGTTCATAAATGGACATCATATGGAAGTCATATCACTTTTTTCAATGCCATTGTAACTTTGCATGATAATCGCTAAATAAATGGTTCTTAGTTAAGGACTACATGCTAAATAAGGATATAAGATTTCCATTTATCATAGTGATAGTAGAATAGTTAAATTTTTAATCTTTAGCTAGGATTTTGGTCTAGGATTGAGGAACCAGGCTAAAAAACCTAGAAATTGAATTCTAATCCTGCCTTTAAAATGAAAGCCAGCTGAGTGACTTTGGACCAGTCATTCTCTTTGAGACCCTAACATGATGCTTGGTCAATTCCTGTGACAATCTGTGGATTAATACTTGGTTGATTTGCACTTGCAAAAAAATGTTAAGAAGAAGAAAAAACTATAACCTGAGAGGTTATATGGCTAATAAAGCCTCCCTCATCTGTGAGTTAATTCAGGAGGGGGGAGCGGACCTGGCGGGTAGTACAGAGACCTGGTTGGGCCAGGAGGGGGAGGTCCCTCTCGTAGAGATGTGCCAGCCAGGTTTCCATGCATTTCATCAGCCGAGGGCCCAGGGCAGGAGTGGGGGGGGGGGTGGTGGCAGTCGTGATAAAGGAAAGTCTTGACCCAAGGGAGGCCACTGTTCCTCAGATAGCCAGATGTGAGTCCCGCTTTGTGAAGTGGGGCCATGGGATGCAGGTGGGCTTGCTGATCACATCCCTGGCTCCATGCCGCATGATTGCAACCCTGCCCGAGCTCCTCAACGTTATAGCCGGGGTGGCGGTTGATACCCCCAGACTTTTGGTTAGGGGGTATTTCAACCTGCCGTCCACCGGTAAAGCGTCTGGGATGGCTCAGAAGTTCATGGCTTCCATGACAGCCATGGACCTGACACAACTAATTCATAGCCCTACTCACATGGGAGGACACACTCTGGACTTGGTTTTTGTCTCTGGTCAGTGGTTGAGTGGCCTGGATATAGGGGATATAGCCACTGAACCCCTGTCATGGTCGGACCATTCTCTCCTGAGCTCCTTTCTGACCGCTGCACCCCACTGCAAGGAGCCAGAACCAATTAGGTGGTTCCTCCCCAGGCGCCTCATGGATCCTGATAGGTTCCAAAGGGAGCTTGGGCCATTTCCTGAGACTCTAGCTCACAACTGGACTGAAGACCTGGTGGCCGCCTGCAATAGGATGGCCGCCGGTGCTTTGGACCGAGTCGTGCCTTTGCGGCCTCTGATCCCATGCCAAACATCCCTGGCGACTTGGTTTTCTGAGGAGCTGAAGGAGATGAAGTGCTGGAAAAGACACCTAGAGAGTGGTTGGAGGGCCAGTCGTTCCGAATCCGACCGAACACTAGTTAGGTCTCATATTAAGACCTATTTAGTGGCAATAAAAGTGGCAAAGTGTAATTACTTTTCCGCACTTATTGCATCGGCAGATAATCACCCAGCTGCCCTGTTTAGAGTTACCCGCTCCCTCCTTCATCAGGGAGCACGGGAGGACCTCTTGCAAGGGCAAGCGGAGGATTCTGCACAGTATCTGCACGATAAAATCGCTCAAATTTGGGAAGGCTTGGACTCTGACTGGGTAGATTCCAGCGGATTATCTGAGGCGGGTCTTGAAAATGTTATCTGGGATGAGTTCGACCCTGTGACTCCTGAGGACATGGACAGGATGCTGGGGAGTTTAAACGCAACCACATATTTATTGGACCTGTGTTCCTCCTGGCTGGTGCTGGCTACCCAGGAGGTTACACATGGCTGGCTCCAGAGGATTATAAATGCTTCTTTGAGTGAGGGTTTCTTGCCTCCTGCCTTGAAAGAGGCGGTGGTGAGGCCCCTCCTCAAGAAGCCTTCTCTGGACCTGGCTGTTTTGCCTAATTACCATCCGGTCTTCAACCTTCGTTTCGTTGCAAAGGTTGTTGAGGGTTTGGTTGCGCAACAGCTCCCACAGTACCTGGATGAAACGGTCTATCTAAATCCGTGCCAGTCCAGCTTCAGGCCTGGGTATAGCACGGAAACGGCATTGGTCGCATTGGTTGATGATCTCTGGAGGGTTCGGGACATGGGTTGCTCCTCTGTTCTGATCCTATTAGACTGCTCAGCAGCCTTTGATACCATTGACCATGGTATCATGCTGCACCGGCTGGAGGGATTGGGGTGGGAGGCACCGTGCTGCGGTGGTTATCCTCCTATCTCTCTGACCAGTCGCAGTCTGTGTTGACAGGGGGGCAGAGGTCGACTTCGAGGTGCCTGATTTGTGGGGTGCCTCAAGGGTCGGTTCTCTCATTGCTCCTGTTCAACATTTTTGCAAAGCCGCTGGGTGAAATCATCCATGGGTTTGGGGTTCAGAGCCATCTGTATGCTGATGACACTCAGCTGTATATCTCCACCCCAGACCACCCCAATGATGCCCTTGAAGTGATGTCCCAGTGTCTGGAGGCCATGCGGATCTGGATGGGGAGGAACAGGCTCCAACTCAAACCTTCCAAGACTCAGTGGCTGTGGCTGCCAGCGTCCCAATATAGCCAGCTGCTGCCTTCACTGGCTATTGGGGGTGAGACATTGGCCCCCAAGGAGAGGGCTCGCAACTTGGGCATCCTCCTAGACACATGGTTGTCTTTAGAAGAGCATATGATGGCCGTGGCCAGGGGACTTTTTATCAGGTTCCCCTGATATGCCAGTTGTGCCCCTTTCTGGATTGGGACTCCTTAGCACAGTCACTCATGCCCTCGTCACCTCTCGCTGGACTACTGTAATGCTCTCTGCATGGGGCACCCCTTGAGGAGCACCCGGAGGCTCCAGCTGGTCCAGAATGCAGCCACATGGGTGATTATGGAAGCGACATGGTGCTCCCGTGTGACACCTCTCCTGCACGAGCTGCACTGGCTTCCGGTGGTCTTCCGGGTGCGCTTCAAGGTATTGGTTCTCACCTTTAAAGCACTCCATGGCTTAGAATTATAAGACCACCTTCTGCCACTGATAAGCTCCCACCGGCCAATACCGGCCAATACGCTCTCACAGAGGGCCTCCTCAGGGTGCCATTGGTCAGGCAATGTCGGCTGGCAGCCCCCAGGGGGAGAGCCTTCTCTGTGGGGCACCCGCCCTTTGGAACGACCTACCCCCAGGAATACGACTGATCCCGGATCTCCGTACTTTCCGTAAGGCCCTGAAGACTTTTTTGTTCCAACAAGCTGGGCTGACCTAAAAAGATTTTAATTGGATTAGGTTTTATATTTTATAGATGAGGGGTTTTAAACTGGGAAGCCAAACGATTTAATCATATTTTAACTTATCCTAACGTTTGTATTGTATGTATTTTAATCCTGGCTGTTCACCGCCCTGAGTTCTTCGGGAGAAGGGCGGTATACAAATTTAATTAATTAATTAATTAATTAAATTAAACACATATGATGTCATTTTGGACAAAAATATATACACCAGCATATCTTTGATTTCTAATTGCTATATATATTCAAAGGGAAGACAACTATGAATATAACTTGATGATCACTCCAAAAGAATAGTACATACAAAACAGTACATAAATACAGTAAAAAAGGGGTTCAGAAAATCCACTTTTTCCATCTTACCATTTTAGAGCTGACATATCAACTGAAATCCTTTCTTTGCCCAATAAAGATTTGTCTGTGAAAGATTTGTACAGGTAGTCAACAACCAACAACAACTAATAGCCATTTGTTTAGTGACTGTTTGAAGATAGCAAAGGGAAAAAATGACTTCAACTGTCCTTGCACTTAAGACTGCCATGGTAAAATGATCAAAACCTACATACTTGGCAACCACTATGTATTGTGATGATTGTAACATCCTGGGATCATCTACCCAGTTACCAACAAGAAAAGTAAATGGTTGAGGCCATGTACACTTAACAACTATATGATTCACTTAATGACCATGGTAATATGCTTAATGATCCCAGCAAAAAAGTTATAAAATTGGAGCTAGTCTACTAAAGAGAAAATATGGCAAGGCAAGTAGAGAGAAAGCACAACTGCTTAACTCATTTTCTGTATTTTGTCTTCACGCAAAAAGAAACTCAACATACCAAAAACACACAGAATAAGAAATACTAGAAATAAAAATTAAAATAAGAAAAATGGTAACAGAACACCTGCCTGATCTTGATGAATATATTTTTTATTATTTTTATTTCTTTTATATTGTGCTTTTATGTCCTATAAGCCGCCTTGAATTGCCATGTGTGAGTAGACGGCAATATACATTTTCTAGATAAAATAAATTCCCAGGACCTAACAGATTATATCCCAGAGTTCTGAAGGAACTGGCAGAAATTATCTCAGAACCATCCTGACCTCACAAAATAGTATTGTTGAGATTTTTCTATACTTTAAAGGAGAATCAATTCATAAGCATCATAAGCAGTTCATAGAACCTTGTTTATTTATTTAAATTTATATTTAAGTAACTAAGCAGTGACAATGAACAGAATTAAAAGAAATAAATATAATAATAAAAAATAAAAATTCAATCTAGCCAGGGCCAATGTTGTAACCCAGGCTAAATCAAGAAGACAAAAGGAATTCCTGGAAGCCTGGTTTTGCACCAATAAATCAATAAATAGACACATTGACATTGACCCAATCTACTAACCACTTAGAATGAAAGAATATTATTCACAATCCCAAAGGCAGCAGTTAAAGACCAATGAACAGTCACGCTGCAAACAAAGTTATAACTTGACAGATCACAAGAAATCAGGCCACATCACACACAGCCGATTTAATCAACCCGAAACCAGACCGTGACATCATTAGAAGGCATCCGGACAACAACACCAGTACTAATTTACATTACACAGATGGTACTTAAAATTAAGGACTATGACTCAGCAATTATTGTCACCAATCACACACCCCAAATCAGACCAGGACTCAGAAAGTTATTCAAAGGCCAGTGCTCCGCCAGGCAAGCACAATCCAAAGTGCACTGAAGGTGTCTCTTTGAAAGGTTGTAGTTTAGAGTCCAGTTATGTTTCACAGTTATGTTTCACAGTTATGTTTCACATAGGCGTGAGCTTAAATGGACTCCAGAGGATGGTAGAGGACAGGAAGGCCTGGAGGAACATTGTCCATGGGGTCGTGAGGGGTCAGATACAAGTCTGCAACTAACAACGTTTCACATTTTCTCTCTTTCTTTTATACCACTAAATGTGTCTCCTGTTCCAAGTCCTGTAACTAAGTTCTATAGCTACCTAGATTACTTACTGTACTCAAAAGAAATTAATTCTGAATATATGCAGAAAAAAGTTTCAATGCTTGTCTTGATTAAATCCTACTAAATACAATACTTCCTTCCAAGAAGGCTGCTTAAAATGAAGCTGTAAAGTTGTCATTCTTTTAATGAAATAATGCTGGGCTACTCATCGAACCATTAAGCAGAGATAATGGCCTCCGATATATCATAGAACTGCAAAGGATTTCCAAGTCAAACTTCAGCTATCTATACTGCCTGCCAATGCAGATACTCTGCTGTAAAAGAATCAGTGATGAATGGTGCATGTCCTCACTTCATATTACTGAGGCCTGTAATCTGTCTCCTATATAATCCCATGAGTAATCCAGCAAGGCATTGAATGTTTCTACCATGGAGGTGCAAAATAATATTTGGTTAATCAAACCATGTTTCTAACTGTAATTGTTTTTAAAAAGTAATTATGTAGTCTTCTAAAAATTCAACATTTAAAATACATTTTGGGGAACAAAATATTATAAATGCTGGTCCACCAAGGCAACTAAAAAGTAAAACTAACATTACAGAGCAGTGACATTCATGAGATCATAACTTAAAAGGGGCTTTGGGGGCTATTGAATCCAAATCCCTTCTCAATACAGGAATCCAACGATCCTGACAAAAGGTTACAGGAAGTCGTTGACCTACAACCATTTGTTTAGTGACCATTCAAAGTTTCAATAGCACTGAAAAAAGTGACTAAGGACCATTTTTCACACCACTAAACTGTGGTACTGTGGCCGAGATTCTCCTCCATGCAGTGATGGGATTAAAATAATTTAGCAACAGGTTCTGTGGGTGTGCCTAGGTAGGCATGTTGCTGGGTGGACATGGTCAACTCGATATCATTTCTTTGCTCTAATTACTGTTTTAAGTACAAAATAAGATATACCAAAAGGTAGTTTATTTTATGCATTTAATACTTTAATAAAAGTAAGAGTAACACAAAACTAGATTTTGTTACAATAGTAACAAAAAAGAGTTAAGGCTCATTTTTAAGGTTATTCTCATTTAATAGTTAAAATGTTGTTTCATACTTTTTTTATTTATGAATCATATTTCTATGCCGCCCACTCTCCAAGGACTCTGGGCGGCTTACAACGATTGACAGTATACTAAATAGCATATTGCCCCCAGCAATCTGGGTCCTCATTTTACCCACCTTGGAAGGATGGAAGGCTGAGTCAACCTTGAGCCGGTGAGATTTCATCCGCTGGTGTGCTGAACTAGCAGTCAGCTGAAGTAGCTGCAGTTACAGCACTCTAACCACTGCGCCACCTCAGCTTCTTTAAATGAAATAATTTAAGGAAATCTTTTGTCTTTGTTTATATGCCTAGCAACAGTAGATTTTCTACCGGTAGGTCGGGGCAGTCGAGACAATCAGGTCGTGGTGGTTGATCAGTTGGACGGGAGGCGGATGCAAACCAGGCGTGAAATGCTCCCGGTTTGGAAAGGATCGGGCAATCCGGTAGCGATGGCAGCGAATAGTTCGGAGAACTGGTAGCAAAAATCCTTGCCCCCCCCCACCTACCCCCATGCCCACCCAATCGCCCGGTCCCCATTTGCCCACTTGCCCACTTGGCAGTTTGCTGCTTCTTTCAGATTTGCTTGCTTTTCTTGCCTTGCTTCGGTTGCTGCAATCCACTGCATCAGCTAGCAACTCAATCTACCCGCCTGCAATCAATCCAACTGGTGAGCAACTCAATCTGCATGCCTTGTGCCTTCAATTTGGTAAGTAACTGGAACTTTTTATAAAAAATAGTTAATTGGGGGCATTTTTAGGAGTTCTATTTTTTCTTTTTTTTTAGACATAGCAATTTAAAGTTAAGGAAATTTTAAATTTAGCTGCTTTTATCTAAAAATATAATTAAAATAAAATATTTGTGCACCTTTCTGAGATTTGGTGTTTCTGTAGTGTTTCACTCCAACTACACAAACACACAAAATGTCACAAAGCTGTCTGTATGTGGCGTTTTGTGTGGCAAAAGTGTGAAAGTTGGCTTTTGAGCTTTTTGTGTTGATAAATACCCTTCTTAGAACTGGCCAGGGAAATCCATTAATACCTCACTCTACTTTGTTGGAGAACCATAGTTTACAAGATAATTGTGGACTGAATTAATAATTAATAGTATTGAATGAAGTAGCACTCAGAGGGATATTAAATACTTTCTCCAATTAATCTTATTTTTGAACTGGTAGCAGATTATAATAGTGACATTGCAAGTAATATAGCTTAATTTCAATTTGACAGAACTACCCTTTTGGCAATCCTACCTGTCTTAATCAATTTCATTTTCAATAAGCTTGCAAACCATTTACTTTATGATCTGCTGTAGAATCTTCTTGTATATCAGTATCAAACTGAGCAGTAGGAGCATGTGTGTGAGAATTGAAGTGAACTCCTTCCAACTATGTGGATAAATATTTTACCCACAAAAGTAGCAGGCATGTTATTTCTTTTTCTTTCCTATATTCTAAAGTATAGAATATGCCCAATATTCAGTAGTTTGGGGCTTATATTTTAAGATTATTTAAATGGAATTAAAGAAAGGCAATTTTTCCATTTTCTATTTCTTTATTACCAGTGCAATCTCTGTTCATTAGGACTCTACCTTTTTGAGTATCACAGACTGCAGTAGAAGAATAGAAGTAACAAATAACTTTACTTCCATAAATTGCCTTCATTATTTTGTAAGATCAAAATATCTGAATACAGATAACTGGATTTTTTATTTCTTTAGTTGTATAATTAAGTGCTATATGAATAAATAGTTCATTTTTTAGTTTTAAGCATTTGAATTTTATCATATTTTATTTATTTATCTATATTTTAATTATGTATTTTATTCCAATTTTATTTTAAATCATTTTTTATTCCAATTCCATTCTAAATTATTTTTATCAAATGTAGGTAATAATTTGTGTCTGGAACTCTGCACTTTGATATGGCCCAAGGGTTAATCAATAAAATAAACCAACTAAATAACTAACTAACCTTTGTACTACTTTATTTTATTTATTATTTTATTAATTAAATTTCTATACCGCCCTTCTCCTGGCGGACCCAGGGCGGTGTACAGCCAATTAAAACCAGTACATAAACAATTAAAACCATCCTAAAATCAATATAAATTAGGGCTGAAGGCATAAGAACCGACTAAAAACTCTAAAAAGTTTAAAATTTAAAAAATGTGTAAAAATAATTTAAAAAAGAAGGGATCAGGCAAGTCCGGCGAGTTGAAAAAAGTGCGTCTTTAGAGCCCGACGAAAAGTCCGGAGGTCAGCAATAGTCCTCAGTTCTGGAGGCAGATCGTTCCAGAGGGTGGGGGCTACCACAGAGAACGCTCTCCCCCTGGGGGTCGCCAGCCGGCATTGTCTGGCTGACGGCACCCTGAGGAGGCCCTCTCTGTGGGAGCGAACCGGTCGGTGGGAGGCAATTGGTGGCAGAAGGCGGTCCCGTAAGTACCCTGGTCCTAAGCCATGGAGCGCTTTAAAGGTCATTACCAACACCTTGAAACGCACCCGGAAATCAACCGGCAACCAATGCAGCTCACGCAGGAGGGGTGTCACGTGGGAGCGCCCTGTCGCTCCCATAATCCCCCGCGCGGCCGCATTCTGCACCAGCTGAAGCCTCTGGGTGCATCCCAAGGGGAGCCCCATGTAGAGAGCATTACAGTAGTCCAGGCGAGACGTGACGAGCGCCTGAGTGACTGTGCGTAGGGAGTCCCGATCTAGAAAGGGCCGCAACTGGCGTATCAGGCGAACCTGATAAAAAGCCCCCCTGGCCACGGCTGTCGTATGATCCTCTAAAGACAGCCGTGGATCCAGGAGGATGCCCAAGTTGCGCACCCTTTCCGTGGGGGCCAATGATTCGCCCCCAATAACCAACGATGGAGTCAGTTGGCTATATCGGGACGCCGGTAGCCACAGCCACTCGGTCTTGGAGGGGTTGAGTCGAAGCCTGTTTCTCCCCATCCAGACCCGCACAGCTTCGAGGCACTGGGACATCACCTCCACGGCATCATTGGGGTGGTCTGGGGTGGAAATGTACAGCTGAGTGTCATCAGCGTACTGATGGAATTCCACCCCAAAACCACGGATGATCTCACCCAGCGGCTTTACATAAATGTTGAACAGAAGGGGCGAGAGGACCGACCCTTGTGGCACCCCACACACTAGGCGCCTCGGGGTCGACCGCTGCCCCCGTCAACACAGATTGCGACCGGTCGGAGAGGTAGGAGGAGAACCACCAAAGGACGGTGCCCCCCACCCCCAATCCCTCCAACCGGCGCAACATGATACCATGGTCGATGGTATCAAAAGCCGCTGAGAGGTCTAACAGCACCAGGATAGAGGAGTACCCCCTACCCCGGGCCCTCCAGAGATCATCCACCAACGCGACCAATGCCGTTTCAGTGCTGTAACCAGACCTGAAGCCGGACTGGAGCGGGTCTAAATAGACAGCTTCATCCAGGTACCGGGGGAGCTGCCATGCCACCACACTCTCAACAATCTTCGCTAAAAAGGGAAGGTTGGAGACTGGACGATAATTTGCCAAAACAGCTGGGTCCAAGGAGGGCTTCTTGAGGAGGGGCCTCACCACCGCCTCCTTCAAGGCGGTCGGTAGGGCACCCTCACTCAGAGAAGCATTTATAATCTCCTGGAGCCAGCCTCGTGTAACCTCCCGGGAGGCCAGCACCAACCAGGAGGGACACGGGTCCAATAAACATATGGTAGCGTTCAATCTCCCCAGGATCCTGTCCACGTCCTCGGGAGCCACAGGATCGAACTCGGCCCAGATAACACTCTCAAGACCGGGCTCAGTCACCTCGCCCGAACCAACCCAGTCGGCGGCCAACTCATCCCGAATCTGAGTTATTTTATCATCCAGATATTGCACAAAATCCTCAGCACGTCCCTACAAGGGATCCTCCCGCGCTCCCAGATGAAGGAGGGAGCGGGTCACCCTAAACAGGGCGGCTGGGCGATTATCTGATGACGCAATAAGGGCGGCGAAATAATTAGATTTCACCGCTTTTATTGCCACTAAGTAAGTCTTAATATAAGCTCTTACTAGTGTCAAGTCAGAATCGGAGCGACTGGCCCTCCAACCGCTCTCTAGGCGTCTTTTCCGGCGCTTCATCTCCCTCAGCTCCTCGGTGAACCAAGGAGATAAGTGAGTTCGGCGCCGGGTCAGAGGCCGCAAAGGCACGACACGGTCCAAGGCCCCACCGGCCGCCCTATCCCAGGCAGCCACCAGGTCCTCAGCCGAGTCGTGTGTCAGTGTCTCAGGAAATGGCCCAAGCTCCGTCTGGAACCTATCAGGATCCATCAGGCGCCTGGGGCGGAACCACCTAATAGGTTCCGCCTCCCTGCGGTGGGGTGTAGCGGTCAGAAAGTCGAGTCGGAGGAGCGAGTGGTCAGTCCATGACAAGGGTTCCACGCCTATATCCCCAGTGTCAAGACCACCCAACCACTGACCAGAGACAAAAACTAGGTCCAGGGTGTGTCCACCAACGTGAGTCGGGCCCTGAATTACCTGGGTCAGGTCCATGGCCGTCATGGAAGCCATGAACTCCCGAGCCATCTCAGATGTTTCACCGATAGATGGCAGGTTGAAATCCCCCATGACTATAAGCCTGGGAGTAGCAACCGCCACCTCGGCTATAACATTGAGAAGCTCGGGCAGGGTGGTTGCCACGTGGCAGGGAGCCAGGTACGTGACTAACAGTACAGTTAGTTTGGAAACAGCTTGAAATAGATGTGGAAAACCAGAATCTCTGAAAATTTCATTATATTATCAGCTACATGCCTCAATAGATTTTAAAGCTATTATTATGGAAATTATACAATAAACTATTGTATATTATTATATATTAGTCAAAGTTTATAAAAACCATTAAAAAATAAGGAATTTCCCCTAATTTTCCATTTCCCCTCTCTAAATCTGAGTCAACCAAGCTATACATCAGATTAAACTTACTCTGGAATTCTTGATAAAATACCAGCAGACAGAGAAGTTATATCGTCACTGTGGAACAATAAAAAATGTCTTTTCTGGACCCACTTAATTATGATCTCCAGCAAAATCAGGGTAACAAACAAGGGAGTTGCCTAAAATGAAAGGAAACAGACATAAACAAAGTAAAAACTTAAGCATATTATATACCCCGCTTTTGCTTTCCAATAATGATGTAAACTTAAACACACATATTTTGGTATTACTTCCTCAATAGCAGTGATAACTAACCTTTTTGCCATCGCGTGCCAAAAGCAGGAGGAGCGCAGGGGCGCCGCACGCATGCCCACACCCATAATGCGCCCCGCCCCTGCATATGCATGTGCAAACCCCCCACACTCTCCCTGCTTTTGGCACACGATGGCCTTGTAGGCTCGTTTTTCACTCTGCCCTGGCTCCAGAACCTTTCTAGGAGCCTGGGAAGAGTGAAAATGGCCTTCCCCACTCCTCCAGAGGCCTTCCAGAGGCCGGAAACAGTCCATTTCCTGACTTCTGGTTAGCCAGAAAGCCCAAAAATCAGGTGGCCAGAGTGTGCATGTGTGCTGGAGCTGAGCTGGGCAATGCTCACATGCCCACCAATATGGCTCTGCATGCCACATGTGGCACACGTGCCATAGGTTCGCCATCACAGCTCTACAGCATTATCTGTATATCTTAATGAGTGTATTGTTGTAAACTGTACATAGAGTAGTAAGGATGCTGACAGTGCAATCCATGTACTGTACATCTCTATTCAGTCTGACCTTGAGACAAAGACATTCTGGCCCTTGATGCTCAGAAAATATGTAACATGCATCTGTATCATTCATATCTGATTCTGATTAAGGGCAGAAAAACAATCTTTATATATTAAAAATCTCCATGACACAGGAGGGAGGCAAATAGTATTCAAAGTTCAATAAAAAACTAATCATCACCAAGGTTAGAATACTGAATATATCCCAATCAATGCCAACTGATTTTTTTTTAATGGAGAACAGATGCCAACTAACACAAATTGCAGGCACCATTAACATCCAGCTGCCTGCAATTAATGCGAGTTCAATTCTCACCAGGCCCAAAGTCGACTCAGCCTTCCATCCTTTCTAAGGTGGGTAAATTGAGGACCCAGTTTGTGGGGGCAATAAGCTGACTCTGTATAAATATATAAAAGTATCAAGGCTATTGCTTAACGCATTGTAAGCCGCCCTGAGTCTCCGGAGAAGGGCGGTATATAAATCAAATTTTTTAAAAAAACTTGATTTTTTCCCTATTTCAGTTACAGAGGAAATGGAGAGTGGCTGGACTCCTAACACGTCTCCTCTTCCATTCAAAACACTTGCATTCTGTGAAATTTCTGATGGTCTACTTTATTCCTTATGATTGCTTGCCATTCTGGGAGCTTTAATTTCAGTACAGGTTGGAAAAAACTCCTTAAATAAAGCCATAACAAATGATCACATTAATTAATGTTTTCGAGACTGCTCTTAAGATGTTCTGCATTTGGGAAGTGCCATCACAGATCTAGCACTGCACAAATTCACTTTTAATTTATATACCACATTTAGTTAAGAATTATTAACTAAGAAACCAAATGTTTCTTAGCTGATGGGTACTGAATCATTGCAATGCATTCTGTGAGAGCACCCTTGAAAAATATTCAAAAACATTGAAAACATTGAATTTGGAGTAACTTGGACTAATAACTTTTTGCACTAATATTAATAAAGAATTAACATGTTTTGAAGTAACATGACAAAAAGGCACACTGCCTCCTATAAACCAGTGCAGTGCTTTAATTATCAGTGATAATCCCTCTTTGCTTTCTATTTATACTTATAGATATAACATCAGATTTCATCCTTAGGAGGAGAAATGGAACATATGCTGAAAGGCAGATTTCTACATTGAAATTTCTACATTGGATTTCTACATTGTTCTAAGGCATGATTTGGCTTAGAAATATTAAATATATGTGACATAGGAAAACATAAAACACAATTAAGAAATCAGGACAAAGTTCACATACCATCAAGTCAGAGATATAAAAATTCACATGTCCCAGACTTATTTATTTGCTTGAGACACATCTCTTCTTTCATTCAGAAGAAACAACAGCTCACTTTTGTATTGCTGCCAGGAATGTTTATTTGTTTCTTTTTTATATTTTAAAATTGTCCATCTCTCAAGGATAGCAATAGCACTTATACAGTGCTTTACAGTCCTCTCTAAGCAGTTTACAGAGTCAGCATATTGCCCCCAATAATCTGCATCCTCATTTTACCAACCTCAGAAGGATGGAAGGCTAAGTCAACCTTGAGCCTAGTGAGAGCTGAACTGCCAAACTGCTAGCAGCCAGCAGTCCGCAGAATTAGCCTGCAGTACTGCATTCTAACCATCGTGCCACCACAGTTCCTGTAGAATGTAAGACATCATACCCAGAATCACTTTTCCATTTTTTTCTCCAAAATACTCTTTTAAGGGAAAGGTGAGCTAAGAGATAATCACTGGGCCAAAATATACAAATGCAACCACCTTCTCCCAATTTATTTATATTGTGATTTAAAAGGCTGAGCAAAAAAATTCACTAATCTAAGAAATGTATAAAACTAGAAAAATAATATGCTCCTTCTAACTAAAGGAGTAAAAATAGGGAGGCTATGTCTACCCAGCTATATACTCATATGGTTCAAGCCAGGTTCAGAATATAGCATGCTTTGGACTAGTTGCCATCTCTTAACCGGAGAGATGTCTTGATCTTTTCCAAATGTATTGCATTACTGTATAGGCTCCATCAACCTGAAGACAATGGGAGTTACACCTCAAAAGGTAAGTCTCCTTTCAGTTCAGCTTGATTGTTGGTGACTTCATTAAACATCTTCATATAGTTTTCTTAACACCAATAAGATAAGGTTTTTCCTGCAATATTATTTTTTAAATTCCCAGTTTAGCCACGAACCGAGCCTTCCTGCATTCTGAATCTTCTGCCATTCAAATGCAGCTTCTTTGGGAAGGTTGGCTAAAAGATTCACAAAAGACAGCGTCTTCTTCCAAGCGATTAGGTGATTTCATAAACAACTCCCTCCACTCGCGGAGGCGGGGGAGTTGTGCTGGGCGGAAAAAATATGGAGAAAAAATTCAGGAGGAATTTTTCCTTCCATGCTGAGGATTCAAAAGTCACTTTTTAACGCCTCGTTTTCACCCACGCATTCGCAAGCGGGCTGCGTTCTCCAAGCGCAGCAGCCTGCACAGAAAGGAGTGGGGAGCATTTAGGAAGGTGGGATTAGGAGCTCTCACCTTGTCCACGTAATCGGGAACTTCCTTGACGCTGCGGAAGGAGCTCTCGCTGGGACCAAGAACGTAAAACATGGCACGGAACTCCTGAAAAACAGAGACAGTCTGTATAGGGGTCTCGGCGATATCTGCCATGCTTGCGGGCCTAAAAGGTTTGCACCTCGGCTTCCAGAAAGTGGCACCTCCTCTTTGAAGCGAGGCTAGAATGAGAGAGACAATCCGATGTGGATACGGAGATACTGTAGCTCTGTCAACTGGAAGAAAGTTCAATTCACAGGCTAGAAAACAATTAGTTTCGGAATGCGATTAGTTTCGCAGATGCCGCGTGTCATCATATGTCATAGGGAGGATTAGATTATTGGCATCTTCCTGCACGAGGAAAACTTCGGGCATAAGATCAAAGAGATAACATTAAGTGAATGGTGGATTACTGTCTAGATTGAATGTTGCTGGTTTGTGTTTTAATTTAAGAGTAATTTTAAACTGCACAAGGGAAGTATTTTAATATTTTTGCAATTTTGTGCATTGATTGAAGGTGTTATTTTTAAAAATATGCTTTGCACCACTGACCTTCTTTAAGTAATAATTAACTAGTGGGAGTCTATTAGAACGTATCTTCCGAAAGCACCTGAAAATACAGCTAATATTACTGTATGGAAATTAAGACTGTTATATAAAAATTTAAGGTTTCCCATTTCTCCAAGGTCATCCATTTTGAAGATTTGAGATAGAGTCCCTCATGAAAATGCCATAGGCTAGTGTCACAGGATGTGGCTGTAGTAATTTCCTAATGCCACATACTTCAAAAATGATATTGGCCTGTAATTTTCCTACCCATTATTTCTGGTGAAAGGAACATCTCACTGTGTTTCAGTAAATGACAGAGAATTTCTCTGTACATTTACCATATGATCAGAGTTTGATGTTCTATTGTGATCTCAAATATGGAATTTGCTATAAAAGAGAAATCACAATGAATGAAATCTAGACACTGAATGCAATGTTAAATGAAACATCCTCATGATTGGAATTCTTTTTTAAGCTTCTTTCCATTTTCTTGTTGGATTTCCTTTATGTGTTTTTTTTCTTTGCTTATTGAGGTCAATGACCTAGTATTGGGTATATAATATATAGATAAACTCCAAATCTTAACATTGCAGTTGGGATTATGTTATAGCCAGTGGTGGTATTAAGGCAGTTTGCACCACTTCGGGAGAACGAGTTGTTAACTTTCTGAGCAGTTTGGCAAAATGGTTGTTGGAAGAAATCTTTAGGGCAGAGAACCTGTTGTTAAATTACTTGAATCCCACCACTGGTTATAGCCTATTGTTTCTATTTCCTTGAATAAAAAGTATTAATCTATCTGATAGTATAAATGCTGAGGCTGGGTTGAATCTATTTGGGTGGTCTTGGAAAATTAGTTATATTGTCACTTTTCCTTAAAAAAGCTCCTTTACTTACTAGCCAAACTAGGATATTGGCAGTTATTTTTCTCCCAATAAATCTCTAATGATACCTATTTGTATATACAACTGTAGGAAGAAATATCCTTCTGGGTTCAGCTCCAAGTGGGGAAAAAGACACTGGAAACATGGAGACTGCTTGAAAAGATGATTTAATGATGGGCAGGATCACATAGTTTGAGTTCCTGAACAGAAAAGGGCCGAGATACAGCGAGCACCTGGGTTTTATGCTCTCTCTGGCTTTGAACTTCCTGGGCCCCCGAAAAGAGTATCCTGATTGGTTGTCAGCCTCCCAGGGGGTGAGGGTCTTAGCTAGCCTTGCTGGCTGATGTAATCTTCCCAGGTGCCATGTGGTGAGTTTTTGTTGCTAGTTTTTGTTGCTGGTCCCATTGTGTTGCAGATGTCCTTTGACAAAGGATTGGATTTCTGCCTGTGGCCTATTAACAAAGGGAGTGGGGCAGGAAGGTGGGAGCTGCTTTGTCTTTAAAACATGCTTCATTTCTCATCCAGGGAAACATAATATTCTGCCTTTTAAATATTTCCCAAAATATTTCATTCTTCTAGGAAAGGGGTGGGTGCTAACTTCCTACACAACATCATTCACTAAAATTTGTAGGTAAGCAGTGTTCCCAGTGGTGAAATCTAGCCAGATCTATCCGGCTCGTGCAAATGAGTAGCGGTGGCGGCGGGAGGCTTCACCATCTGCCGGAGCATCATTATCTATGGAACCGCCTTCTGCCACAAATAGTCTCCCACCGACCAACACGCTCCCACAGAGAGGAGCTCCTCAGGGTGCCGTCGGCAAAACAATGTAGGCTGGCGACCCCCAGGGGGAAGGCCTTCTCTGTGAGGGCACCCGCCCTCTGTAACGAACTACCCCCTGGGTTATGTACGATCCCCAACCTCGATACTTTTTGCCAGGCCCTTAAGACCTTGTTATTTCAGCAGGCTGACCTGGCTGAATAGAAACTTGTGATGGGGTATTTTAACTTATGGGTTTTTAATTGAAAGAGCCAAATTCGTTTAATTCGATTTTAAATGGGTTTTAATGTTGTATGGTGCACTGTTTTAACATTGCTGTACATCGCCCTGAGTCCTTCGCGAGAAGAGCGGTATATAATTTTAATAATAAATAAGCACATATCCTGTTTTTTGACTCTATGCATATGCTCCTGTGCGCGCCCATTCCCGAACTGGCAACAAAGGTAAGTGGATTTCACTGCTGAGTGTTCCATATGAATGTTAACATTTCTTAAAATTCTTTGTGTTACAATTTAAAAATAAAGAAACAGATCTCAAAGGCTGGGATTTCCTTATTGACTAAAAGATTATTTCAGTATTCAAGGAAATTAAATTCTTAGAGGATACTAAGGAACTGATCTAGTGTGATCAGCAGCTCATGTTTTTTGATTTCTCTGAAGAACTCCACCCACTCTATAACAGAAAACACCCAGAGGCTTCCTGTTTTGAGTCCCTTCAGAATACTGCATCAACATTAAATAAGATTGAATAGGGTTAGAATGGGTTGGGCAATACCATTTGCCTTGGCAGTAATTCACTGTGAAGTGAAATTGCATCCAGATATGAGCTGGAAGTAATCTGTAGGAACAAGAATTTAAGCTATATTAAATATAGAAAATAGCTTTACATAATAAAGTTAGATCTTTAAAAATGTATTACATTTTAGTTTAGATCTTCACTTATGTGAGCACTGTAGCAATACTGCAAATTATTCCTATCTGTTGTTCATATGATAGGATTCTGTGTGTTCATTATTCCCTATGCCCTAATCTGGTGCAATAACACGATACATATAATTGCAAAAGAGTTCCAAGTTCATCCTTACATAATCATAAAGTTGTATATGTGCATTGCTTAACAGATTTCATAACCCAGTACCTAATTCTGTTCCTTTAATCTGCACATGATTAATACTGTAGTCAACAAAATATTTTGCAGATAGCAAATGACCTATTTTGCCACCTAAATAAATGATTAATCCTCATAAACAAGAACTGAAAATGTTTACATTACCATCCCTACAGTCAGGTATGCATAGTTTTGTGGAGAAAACTTTGTGCTAATTAATACTTTAAATAAGCTACATACATTTTCCTTTCAATCTGTTAGAAGAAATATGAAATTGGTAGGATTTGTATCTAGCCATCTATTTACTGAGAAGATATGTGTTTTCATTATTGTACAAATATTAAGCAATAAAAATCTAACACTAGTCAAAAAATATCTGTAATAAAAACTAAAATCCTGTAATGTAAAAAAAAATGCAGAAACCAAATTTCTATCAGAACAGATGTAAACATTCATGCATGATGGGAAAATTACAGGCAGAAAATAATTTTTTCATCTTCAGGCAAGAAGATTTGAACTTGCACTAATAACGAGAGTTCTTCACTAATATCAACTAGCCATTCAGGTGAAATTATATATTATATTTAGCCATGAGTAGTTTCTTTGGCTGCACTTTAGTGCAGAATACAGGTAGTCCTCAATTTACAATCAAAATTGGAGCCATCACTTTCATTGGTATTCAGAGCAGTTGTTCAGTGAATCCCATCCAATTTCACTATTTTTTTTGCTATGGTTAAGTGAATCATGCAGCTATTAAACAAATTCAGCTTCCCCATTAACTCTGCTTCTCAGAAGCCCTCTGTGAAAGCGCTAAATAGCAATCTTGTGGAACCCCCTCCCCCCAACACCACAGTTTTTGTAAGTCAGGGAAAATGAAGGCGGACATATTAAATAAATAAATAAATAAAGCCATTGTAAATACATATCAGTTGCCAAGCATTCAAAATTTGATCATATGATCACAGGTGCACTGGAATGGTTATAAGTTTGAGGATCAGTCATAAGTTACTTTTCAATGTTGCTATAATTTCAAATGGTTGTTAAATGAATCATCATAAATTGAGAAGTGCCTTTATCAGTGATGGCTAACCTTTTTGCCATCGTGTGCCAGGAGAGGGGGACGGGAGAGGGTTGCGCATGCACATGCGCAGGCAATCCCCCCCCCTTCCTGGCACATGAAGGCCTGGTAGGTCTGTTTTTCTTTCTTACTTGGTTCCAGATCCTCTCTATTTATCTGGGAAGGTAAATAGCCTTTCCCACTCCTTCGGAGGCCCTCCAAAGGCCTGAAACAGCCTCTTTCCCAACGCCCGGTGGGACAGGAAGTGACATTTTTTGCTGAACCTAGCCTCCAGAGCCTCTCTAGGAGTCTCTATGAGTCTCTCTAGGAGTCTCTGGAGTCTGGAAACAGCAAAAAACGTCACTTCCTGTTCCATCGGGAGTTGGGAAATGGGACCTTTCAGGCCTCCGAGCGACTGGGAAAGGCTGTTTTCGTCCTTCCCAGATAAATAGGATGTGGAACCAAGTAAGAAAGAAAAACAGGCCTTCCCCACCACCAGAAAGCCCAAAAATCAGCTGGTAGGCACAAGCATGCGCCACAGAGCTGAGTTGGCGTGCCCACTAATATGGCTCCGTGTGCCACCTGTGGCACGCGTGCCATAGGTTCGCCGTTACGGGCCTATATAAACAGTTTTTACATTCTAGTTTATGGTTTAGCGTGAGCCCAGTGTTAAGCACACCATAACCTAATGTAGAATTATTTATTTATTTTATTTATTTATTATTTATTAATTAAATTTCTATACCGCCCTTCTCCTACCGGACTCAGGACGGTGAACAGCCAATTTAAAACCAATACAAATACAAAAAAGTTAAAAACGTACTAAAACCAATATAAATTTAGGCTGAAAATGTAAAACCAAATAAAACTCTAAAACTCTAAAAAGTTTAAAAAATAGGAGGGATCAGGCAAGTCCGGCAAGTTGGAAGAAATAAGTCTTCAGAGCCCGACGAAAAGTCCGGAGGTCAGCGATTGTTCTCAGATCTGGAGGAAGATCGTTCCAGAGGGTGGGAGCTACCACAGAGAACGCTCTCCCCCTGGGGGTCGCCAGCTGGCACTGTCTGGCTGACGGCACTCTGAGGAGGCCCTCTCTGTGGGAGCGAACCGGCCGGTGGGAGGCAATAGGTGGCAGAAGGCGGTCCCGTAAGTACCCTGGTCCTAAGCCATGGAGCGCTTTAAAGGTGATTACCAACACCTTGAAACGCACCCGGAAGTCAACCAGCAACCAATGCAGCTCACGCAGGAGAGGTGTCACATGGGAGCGCCCTGTCGCTCCCATAATCCCCCGCACGGCCGCATTCTGTACCAGCTGAAGCCTCCGGATGCATCCCAAGGGGAGCCCCATGTAGAGAGCATTATAGTAGTCCAAGCGAGATGTGACGAGTGCCTGAGTGACTGTGCGTAGGGAGTCCCAATCTAGAAAGGGCCGCAACTGGCGTATCAGGCGAACCTGTTAAAAAGCTCCCCTGGCCACAGCTGTCGTATGCTCCTCTAAAGACAGCTGTGGATCCAGGAGGACGCCCAAGTTGCGCACCCTTTCTGTGGGGGCCAATGATTCGCCCCCAATAACCAACGATGGAGTCAGTTGGCTATATCGGGACGCCGGCAGCCACAGCCACTCGGTCTTGGAGGGGTTGAGTCGAAGCCTGTTTCTCCCCATCCAGACCCGCACAGCTTCAAGGCACTGGGACATCACTTCCACGGCATCGTTGGGGTGGTCTGGGATAGAGATGTACAGCTGAGTGTCATCAGCATACTAATGGAATTCCACCCCAAAACCACGGATGATCTCACCCAGCGGCTTTACATAAATGTTGAACAGGAGGGGCGAGAGGACCGACCCTTGTGGCACCCCACACACTAGGCGCCTCGGGGTCGACCGCTGCCCCCCTGTCAACACCGATTGCGACCGGTCGGAGAGGTAGGAGGAGAACCACCGCAGAACGGTGCCCCCCACCCCCAATCCCTCCAACCGGCGCAACATGATACCATGGTCGATGGTATCAAAAGCCGCTGAGAGGTCTAACAGCACCAGGATAGAGGAGTACCCCCTACCCAGTGCCCTCCAGAGATCATCCACCAACGCGACCAATGCCGTTTCGGTGCTGTAACCAGACCTGAAGCTGGACTGGAGCGGGTCTAAATAGACAGCTTCATCCAGGTACCGGGGGAGCTGCCGTGCCACCACACTCTCAACAATCTTCGCTAGAAAGGGAAGGTTGGAGACAGGACGATAATTTGCCAAAACAGCTGGGTCCAGGGAGGGCTTCTTGAGGAGGGGCCTCACCACCGCCTCCTTCAAAGCGGCCGGTAGGGCACCCTCACTCAAAGAAGCGTTTATAATCTCTTGGAGCCAGCCTCGTGTAACCTCCCGGGAGGCCAGCACCAACCAGGAGGGACACGGGTCCAATAAACATGTGGTAGCGTTCAGTCTTCCCAGGATCCTGTCCACGTCCTCGGGAGCCACAGGATCGAACTCAGCCCAGATAACACTCTCAAGACTGGGCTCAGTCACCTCGCCCGAACTAACCCAGTCAGTGGCCAGCTCATCCCGAATCTGAGTTATTTTATCATCCAGATATCGAACAAAATCCTCAGCACATCCCTGCAAGAATTAAGTATTATCACACAGTTGCTACTTTAACGAATTATTAAAATTATATAAAATTACAAAAAAAGAACAGGAAGAGTTTTCTTATTCCATTTTTGCAATTTATCAATCTGCTCTTTGTGCGTTTAATCCTTCTGCTGCATTTCCTGATTGATTTTTCATAGGACTGGTATTCCTATTTCCTCCGTATGCAGTACAATGGGCCACAGCCGGAATTTTCTTTCCAGGCCATCTGATCCAGCCCTCTCAGTTCCCATATCGAACAAGGAATTGGAGGAGAAGAGTGATAAAATATAACTCTACATTACCATGAGCCAAGATCATCTGGAAAGTTAGAATATAGTCAAATTCAGATGAGTGGGGTTTAGATTCTCTTCATATCTCACAGCTTCATAGCCTATTTGTATTTTATGCTAAGCCATAGTTTGCTTAGCCACAGTTTATAGAAGAAACCACATTTGGCTGCAGGCTGCAGGCACCAATATACTTAACGGAAATAGAATGAACTATTTTATGCTTTAATGAGATGTATTCAACCGCAGGAGGTAGCCAGCCGCAAAAGGTGTAAGATGCTAACCACTTTGTGTCATTTCATTTCTATCCTGTTTCAAACAAATGCCTTAACAGACACAATGTGCAGGAAAGAATAATAAGAATTCCCCAGGATGGAAGTTCGGACTGCAATTCAGTTATAAAAATGCTTTGGATTACAGCCCTTTCAAGTATGGAAAACACATAATTCTTTCCTCTGTCATTCCTTCAGTAAGTATCAGACTTCCACACAGTGGCTGTTTCCAAATCCATTGAGAAGAATATTACAAAGTTAGAAAGGAAAAATCATAACTTTGGAATTTACCAAATTATATTTATTGGGAGGAATCCTTCCAAGCAGCAGAGTGTTTTGACAGCAACTGTGGTCAAAATGTGGATGGATTTTTTTTGAGTGTGTTTTTATTTACTAATTTGAAAAAGTCTGAATATATGGGATTTTATTCAAGGCATATTGATGACATTGGCAGAGTTTAATAAATATGTAGTATATTACTCTATTTTAAAGGATGACGTACAAAGTTGAAACATATGCCATGACTGTGATAGGTAATCCATGTTATAAAAAAACATTTGGTTAATTGATGATTTATGCATAGGTTCTTTAGGTTGATTCGCATTCCTAAATAAAATAATTATATAAAAATCATGAAGTAAATTGTTATGTGCCATTTATAAACAGACATACAAGTCCTCCTTTGTTTTAAACCATCCCTTCAGATGGTTTAAAACAACAGAACAACCTGGCTCACTAAGTCAAAAAATAACTATGACTTAGCACAATATGATTGCTATAAGTGAATTGTGATTTAAAACAAAAGTGAGGAATGGTTTGTCCTATATATTGCAATGTCTGAAGCAATTTGTAGAAAAATTGGAGTTTTTCTACAAATTTTCTACAAACAAGTTTTTGATCTCCTGCTTCTCAGAAATGTTCTATATCTTAATCTGCTTTTATATTCACTGAATTAAAAATACAGGTGCTCTAATGGTTAGGAAGAATTACCCACTTTACCTGTCCTTCAGGTGGATGGAATAAAGTAATACTGTAAAATAATTGTTTGTTTGTTTCTCATATTTCTAAACCACCTATCTCCCTTAACTCGGGATTCTCACATTGTTTTTTTCACTGCCATAAGATAAGAGAAAATCTTTTTCAGAACAAACGGACTGGGGAAGTGATTAAACTTGATTTTGAAAAAAATTTGAAGGTGCCAGATAAAGCTGTTCTGTACATACAGAATGGAAGACAAGAATATTCAAGATCAGCATCCACTTAAAAGGTAGGAAGAAGATTCAGTGTGGAAACTAATATGAAGATTAGGATTCTTTTATGTTCTTAAAGCTTAGATTTTTTTTGAAGATACTCTATAGTAAATGTACTTAACGTACACCCTGCTTGGAAATGTGGAAAGGATGATAATCTAACTGTACCTAGCAGCAGCCTCATATTGCTTTATAACTGTGTGGAGAATCCCAGGCAATATGCTAGATTTCCAAAGAGGTTATGACAAATCACTTTAATTTGGTTGCCAAGAAGTTCATGTGGTCATCAGACGCAAGTTCAGTTCAAGATAATTTTATATTTTTATCTGCAGGCTATAAATGCTGATCATCCACCACAGGTTTTCTTTTATGATTGCCAGTGCATTTTTTAGTGCCTGCTGACCAATAGGTACTGGTATTATAACTGGGTTAAAAACAGTATTACTTCTGGCTACAGTATGCTGGAATTTGGGTGCATTTGGTGAGGGTGAACAAACATTTGGTGAAGAAAAGCAAAACAAAACATTTTGTTCTTCTTCACCAAATGTTTGTTTATCCTCACCAAATGCACCCAAATTCCAACATACTGTAGCCAGAAGCAATATTTCTTTAACCCAGTTGTAAAATGTTTATTCTTCCTCAATAAAAAAATAGTCCAGTTGCCCTTTAAAAAAAAAGCACTTTTGAAACAACAAGGACCTGGATGACTGAGAATCTTCACAGGCATTTGGTACAGGAGACTTTTACAGAAAACATCTCAGGATGGCTTAGCCTGTTCTGCAAACCACCCTTTTTTTTATACAAAGAAAACCAGTTTCAAATAGCCAGTTCTAAAATTGCTTCTTTGCAGTCTTTGCTGTCTGCTATTGTACATCTAGCAGGCAGGAATCAGAAGCATTAAATCCTGCACATTAGAAGCAAATCTTACCTACAGCTACATTCTAAAATGCAGTAAATTCAGGAGGCAGACTTGTTGCTCTGTACAACTCATAAGATTTTATACTAACTTTAAAGTCTAATAATTGAGGCCCATTGTGGGATCATGCACCCCAGCTGCCATAAATCATTTTTCCAGGTACTCCATAGGTATGTAAGTTGCTAAGAGCCTGTTGTCAGCTTTGAAAATGAAGCCAAATTTCTTTTCCCTCCTTTCACTCATCAAAGGGACTTTTGCCAAAAGATGAATATGTTCAGGTGCAGAATGGCATGGTTCCTCTAAATTTGCCCAAACCCCATTATTTGTAATAATAATCCTGCTGATTTCAGCAAGGGCTGGTTTAGAATTTTAGGAAATGAATACAGTCTTTGAGACATCTTTTTTCGGCAAAGTCTGTCTTCATAAATATCAATGAAAAATATGAGATTATTTCTCAAATATGGTACATAAATATGGTCCGACACCATAGAACATGGGTGTCAAACTTGTGGCATCACATTGCTATCACACATGACATTTTGTTACTTTTTCCCCTTGGTGGAACTGAGGTGGGCATGGCCTGTGCATGACCCATCTGGCCCGCGGGCTGCCAGTTTGACACCCCTGTCTTAGAAAAAGAATAAGTGTTGCCTCTACCATAATTTCCTCAGAATAAAGGTGATATAGATGACATAGGTTTTTCCAGAAATCCAATGCTTAGATCTTATGGATGTTTTATTTTGTAAATCTCTAAATATAACCAAGAATCTTACAAAAAAATATTTTGCATATTTATAGTGTACAATACACATTTATTGTGTGGTGTATTACATCTATTACCTTTTCCACAAATAAACTCTACATCTAATATTTCATGTGAAATTATTGCTTTAGGTAATAATTATTGCGCCAAGTAGTCAGTATGTGTCTATATTTGGACTTTTTAATCTTTTGAGCATCAATGATATTATATAATCCAGTTGGGAGAAGGCGGTCAGGAAATGTCAGAAATAAACTGGCATGGAGCTAAGTGAAAAAGCTAGGTAGCATTATTACATGTTGATTTGAGGATTCAAAAACTCACATTTTTTTCCTTGAGTTTACAGTGATCTAATATCCTGGACAAGAAGAATATGTCTATTGGAGATGCAGTGAAAGAAGGAGGCGGAAGAAAGAGTTCAAAAACTAAGGTCTGATAATATATGGCTTTTAAAGGTTTTAGTGGGGAATACATCGTCCATCTTTTTAAGTGGGGATCACCATTAGCAAAGGCTGTAGCATAGTATTTTTTTTTTACAGACAGTTATATGTTTGTGCTGCTGAAGCAACAATCGTGTTGATCTCTTGTGGAATCAGTTGGCAAATTCTACAATGTCCTCAACCTGTAATAATTCTGCTATATTGTGGCCGGACTCCAGTAATGTTTTTCCTTTAAAAATAAATAAGGGAAGTAAATACTACAAACTTGTTTTGTTCCTGATAAATTTTGCAGAAAAGAATAGAAGCCTCTTCACAGAAGAGTATTTGGCACAGTTGCAAATGTTTTGCCCAATGCTCAGCTTATGGTGATAAGCTGAGCATTCTTATCATTCTTGTTCTGTTGATTGAGTTCCTTAAGCTGTTTACATCTGTGACCAATTTCATTTATGAATCCAAAAGCCTTAATTGCAGTGGTTTTTTTTAAAAAAACCTGACCATAGGCAGAACATAGCCTTTTGTTTTTTCCAAAACCTCTATCTGTGAAGTCATTAAGAATGGTAGAAATCTATGACCAAATATCCTATATAAACACAATAATCCACTCCAATTTCTGGATTTGCCAGTTGGTTTATTGTAACATTATGTTTATTACCTTAATTATATGTTAATATAAATGACAGCACATAAACTTCAGAATGCATAAGGGTCTACCATACTATAAGACTGACTTATACACAAGGCAGGGACATGCTTTTCATATTAATAGTTAGGTTTTATTATAGATTCAGTCAAAGTAGTTTTAAAGATTGACTTCATTTTGTTGTAACAAAAGAATACATTGTTCAGGTAATAAATAGTTATTTTAGTGAGTTGATGAGAGTTATGATTAAAGCAGAGACTTAAAGTTGCCCAGTTTGTGATTAAGATATATTGTGTCTTAACTTGCAAATATTTCCAACCCATCACAATCTTGCTGATAGAACTGATGTGTGAATGTACACTATGTAATGGAAACAGTCATCTTAGTTTCTCAGCATTTTTCTAAGTGTTTCCTTTCAACAGTTATATGCAAAAATTAATCACATTAATAAAAGTAGTAGTATAGGAGCAAGTAGAAGTTTCAGAAAGTGACCATATAGAGCTAAAAATTTGGAGTTTCCTCTTATGTGAATTGCTGTTTATGGTCAGGAAATACTTTTTTCATTATACTCAATATAATTTACAAGTAATAATGTTATTTTAGATTTATATTTCATTTTAGTAGGATGCTTGCCCCCATTTTAGCTAGCTAAATTTCATCATATATGTTTTATTAGTTTATTATGTTTCTTTATAAGTAGCTCAACATTCTTTAAAATTTCTTCCTACTAATACTTTCCCCACCACAAGAACCCTATGAGGTGGGGTGGGCTGACTGAAAATGACGGGCTGAAAGTCATCCAGCTGGTTTTCATGTCTAAGGCGGTACTAGAACTCCTAGTCTGTTTTCTAGTCTGGCGTCTTAACCAAGAAAGTAAAGTGGCTGTCTGTTGCCCTTTCAAATTCATGCCTTGCTCTCTTTTTTGCATTTATCAGATTATACAGAACAAAGAGGAAAAAGACAACAATAATAGAAAAAGAAAAGGAAGAAAAAAGTTAAAATAATACAAAATTTATGTGTGTGTGTAATTTTCATGTGTGTGTATATTATACTAGATATAATCTACAGTATGTTTCACAACAGTTCCAATATAGGGTTTAAATATTTAATTGTGTTGAACTATAGTCTATACATGAAAGCCACTTTAGTGTGATTAAGGGATCAGGCTAGAGACCAGGATTTCTGGTCTTACCTTAAGCACATAGCAAACTTGGATAACTCACTCACCCCTAGAATGGAGGCAATGGCAAACCATTTCTGAAAAACCTTGCCTATAAAACAGCAAGGACTTGCCCAGACAGCCATCCAGAATCAGACATAATTGTATGGAAGAAAAATAAAAGCTGTAAGTAACATGTTTATAAACTACAAGGACATCAGATCTTCAATCTGCTGAGAAGGTTGGGGTCATCAATGTATCTTTCCAGCGTTAAAGTACTGGGGATGCTCTGTGTGTTTTAAGAACATTAGGAGCAATCCTGTAACATAGTTTCTGTATGTCAAGGAAGGGAGGGGGAAGCTTTTCAATACAGAGTACCATTGATATTATCCAGATGTATGTAGACTATAACTAGAAAAAAACAAAATAAAGTCCAGTCTTCGAAATACAGACAATGCCAAAAGCAATTTATGACATGGCCGGATTATCTGCTTGCTGTTCAGAGTTCTTTCAGAAAGGAAAAATTTCTCTTGGGCATCCCATCTGCATCTGTACTTTGTGGAGTTCTACACTGGAAAGCAGCATCTAATGTTAAGGGAAACATGCCCGACATCACAAATCATTGTAAGGAATTAGACTGAAATCCTATACAGCAAATTTTAGTCTGAACTGAATTCTGGGATGCCTTCATGTAAGTAAACATGCTCAGGATTACATGGCTAAAAGGCAGCAGTTGATGGCCACAGTAAAGTATGATTTACTTGCACACATTTTGCTTGCCTGCTTAATCAAGTTATGTGATCTGTGCAAATACTTATTTGAGGAAAAATATTGCATTGAAACAATATATATATATATACTTTTACGCTGGATTTTTATCTGGATTTTTATTTGTTAACATGTTCACTTATTCATTTTTATAGCCGTTTTCTAGGGCTTTAATTTTGATTCATAGCTAATGTGCATTGTTATATTGTTTTAAATTATTGGAGGGATTTTACTGAAGGTTTAAAGGCAAAATAAAATAGAAAGGAAGGAAGAATTTAATTAATAGTTGGGACTTCTTTCAAAATATGGGTTAGGATAGAAAAACTGAAAATATATTTATATCCTTATTATTTACTAACATTTTTTGAAGAATCAATTATGTTTGATGTTCTTTGGAAACATTTCCATGATTATTAATGAAAATCCAATAATGATTGATATAGATACTTCTGTATAACTTTGAAAGCCTTTGAATTGGAGACTTCACAAATTTGAGTAAAGCTTTTCTCGTAAGCACTTGTTTTGCACAATCACATATACAGCATATGAGTGACATATAGAGCACTTTACAATGTATTGTGTGCAATATACTAATATAACCCTAAACTAGGAATGGATGCATGGATATTTCAGTATACGAATTTGAGCCATATGGGTTCAGAAGAACTCAACTTATTATATAATTATTCCACATTTTCTTATAAAAAATAAAGTCCTAGATATTCAGTAAAATCAGCAAGAGGGAAAAATAAATAATTTCATTTTAAAAATCTGAGAATTCATTGAAATGTTTCAGTTAAAATATAAAGGAACTGAACTTAAAAGTATAAAAATAAATGGAAAGTTTCCTTCATATTAAGAAGCTTACATGGAGACCAAACTCAAAGCCGATTAATTTAATCTATTTTTAGTAATCTTAATTTTTATATTGTGTGTTATTTTAATTTTCGGCTGTTCACCGCCCTGAGTCCCCTCGGGGAGAAGGGTGGTATATAAATTCAATTAAATAAATAAATAAAGTCTGATAATGTTTTTAAATGTAGTCCTTCTCTCTATTCTGTATTATACCAAACTCCCTAATTTTATCTTCCTGTTATATTATCCTTTGCTGTACTTTATTGGTACAATATGACAATTTTAGGCCATTCTAAGATAATATAATGCCTGACACATGACTGCACTGTAATGACACCTGCCCAGAGAATAATTAGTACACCTTTTTTCTCTTTTAATAACAAGAATTTCATACATTACAGATGGCATTTTTCATACCAATGATGTATGCTGGAAACAAGCCAAAGTGTCTGCAAAAACTGAGAAATTCAAGACAGACATTTGAGTGGAAGGAGCTTAACTTCTTTCTTTTTTTCCTTTAGCCAGCCTTGCACATTAGTTAAGCAACATGCTTATCTTGGTTTCCAAGAATCATGACATTGAGATTGTTTCTATATGGTTTTAGATTGGCTAATTGAAGCTCCATAAATTTATAAAGTTTCCTATAAATCTTACATCATGAGTTAATTTTCAGTTTTAATACAAGATTTGATCATAACATTCATTCAACTTTTGTCATCCCCAAGAAAACAAAGTTACAAAGAATTATTGTTTACTAAAAAAAAAAATCAAGTATCCTCAGTAAATGTATTTTATGTGACATGTAGATGGTATTATTTTTAATTTTCTTCCTTATTTTTGTTTTTATTTTTACTAAGTACCAGCTGTGAAATGCACTTACCTTCGCTACTGGTTCAGGAACGTGAGCACGGGTGTCTCTTCTGCACATACACAGAGCCTTCTGTGCATGTGCAGAGAGTCAAAAATGGGATATAATGATGTTCCGGTGGGTGGACGGGGCCTCCCTGTGCTACCAAGTTCAGGCGAGCTGGATAGAACCAGCTGAATTTCACCACTGCTATGTCCCGAAATAAACTGAAGGGTTTTTTTTTCCTTTGTTATAGACAATAACATTATTGGTCATCTTGTTTCCTGTCTCCTGATTGAAACATTGCAGGTCTCCTCCTCCTCCACCTCCTTGGACATATACATAGAAATACATTAAAATATTAATTTTGCCATGTGTACATAATTGTGCTTTTGAATTAACTAGACAACCCCTGCAGTTATTGAGAACATTTTCACAAATGGCTTGCCATTGGCATCTTCCTATGGCTGATGGAGAGTGACTGTCCTAAATTTACCCAACTGTCTTTTAGCTTAAAACAGAACTAGAACCTCACTGTTTCTAGCTAATGTCTGGCCCTCTTGTCACTTAACTGTCCCAAAATGCCCAAAGCAAAAAAGAATGGAGCCTCCAGAAAAGAGCCTCTACCAGCCTTATGCACTGTCTGGTGATCTGAGAAAATTCTAAGGTTCTTTAAAATGGTGCTGATCAGTTCTACTGGCTATACGCTTTCATGGATACATGATTTTGTAAGAGCAAGGTTTTCTTTGCATAGCTGTACAGAGAAAACAATTGAATTTGACACTTTTAATCCTCCCCCTCCAGGAGAGGGAATAGCACATCTTAGAATATAGGGAACTGTGCAAGTTGGTGTTTCTGCCTGCCAGAGATGTTTTCAGACAAGGCAAAATTAGTAGAAACTCATGTATTCTGTTTGTGCTGATCTCAAAGTAGGCTAGAGTTAATTTTCTGAAACAGCAAGTCTTTCCAGAATTACTTTAGGGAGTCTTGCATGGATGATACAATCAAAAAGGCAATTCTTTTTCGTCTAAAGTAATAACATTATTTTGACTTCCAGTTGGAATGCTTTATGAATTAAAAGGTCACATAGACACTTCCTCTTTAAATTGCATATGTGTAAGTGTTCATAAGAGTTAAAAGAAATGTCATGTACTATTCCTGATGGATCATATTTATTTCTTTGCTGGAGTGTCTATACTTCTGTGCAAGTCTTTTATGGAGACTCTTTGAAAGATAAAATGTATCATAGCAACCACATCCTTCATTGTTTTATCAGCTGGACATGTGCAACTATAGTTGCAAATGTTTAGAGTTATTTCCTAAAACAGAAAAGAAAAATAAATCCACAAATAATGGCAAATAAGAAATGCTGTACAGCAGTTTTTTTAAAATTACATGTTAGTAATACTATGCAAAAATATGAATTTATGTATTAGGTATATATAGATAATTTCAATATAGATTTGCTGGAGTGTAGCACTAATATGAAATGTTGAGAACTGGCCTCCAGAGGGCAGATAAACTTTCTTGATCATTAAGACAAATATATCACATACATATACTACTATTTATTGTAATAAAACATGCAAATTGAATTAAAGATCAGAGGGAGAAGGGAAAGAAATATAAGATTAAAGAAAAAGAAAAATTTTAAAAAATCAATAACTTCCAATTCTTTTGGTGCAGTAAAATAGAAAATATAATTATAGCCTCAACTTTTTGCTATGCATTTCAGTTAGATACAAATCATTACTTGTAATCATTACTTCTATAATAATGAAGTTAATTTAAGCATTATATTGTCATTTTTTTTCTGTTTCAAGGATAAAGTCCAGAACTGATTTCCATGTGGAAAGAAACTGGATATATTCTTCTCTTTAATTAAAATAGTTTTATCATGACTGCCAACTCCATCACTTTTTCCATCCATCCTTCCATTTTGGAAATTGACATGTCTTTCCATTTTTGCATATGTAAGATTTTTGCGACTGTCAAAATATAGCATAACAAAGCTGCAAATTTTCTTTCATGTTTTTTGTCCAAAAATCCTAAAAGGAAAGCTTCTGGTTTCAGTTTTATATTTGTTTTAAGAATTTTCTGAATTAATGAAAAAGAATGGCCTCAATATTTCTTTGCTTTATTACAACTACATCAGAAATTATAAAAAGTACCTTTTTATAATTATATTTAGCATACATTTAAGAAACCTTTATAAAACTGTGACAATTTCTTGTGGGTTTTGTACCAATGATACCTCCTTTTTAAAAGCAAGAAAAATACATCTTCCTTCCATCCTTCCAAGGTTGGTAAAATGAGAACCCAGATTGTTGGGGCAATATTCTGTAAACTGCTTAGAGCACTATATAAATTGAAGTGCTATTGCTATTGCTATCTTTTGTATAAATGCCATTCAAAATGATTTTCATGTATATACTTATTAATTTTAGAGCTATCCAAATTGAAACGTCAAAACAGAACATTCATGGAAGCCTTCTTGATTCCTTCTTCCAATGGGTGTGGTTAACAAAGTGACAGCAAAAGCAACTGCATTGTTTTAAGAAATATTAAAAATATAAATAAAGCCACCAAGTTTAAATCAGTGCCTTAAAAATTATCTTGCCCACCCTTAATACTCTTACACTGGTACACATATTTGGAATTTGGGCATTCTTGTATAATAGTTATCATGGAACAGATATCATCCATTTATCAAAGGCAAACTGGAAAGATTCATGTTTCCTGTGTCCTTCTGTCCCCTTCCCAAAAATAGTTTCTACCAATACAACATTTTTTTCTTTTGCAATTCGGTAGACACAATTCTAAGCAAATTCTTTGATGCAAACAACTACTATTTTTTATTTCTTAAGGAAACATATGTGAAATCTACAAGTGTTCTTGAAATGAAGTTAATGCTAGAGGCATATAGTTTGCTTTAATTACTAAAATTAAAATTAAAAAGGGGGGTAAATTGTTTGGCTTGGAACATTGCTGCCCAATATTCAAACAGATTTTTATGTAGAATTTTGGTGAGCTGAATAATCATTGGACGTCAAACTTACTGTTAAATTATAGTTCTAGTTATACATCATGCTTAAAATTTAAAAAACTGGAGATTTGTTGGTTTGGGAAAATGGAAATGTGAATTGCAACCTAGAGATCAAGAATTTCATAACAGTTAGAGACATTTAGTTCAAAGGATCCCTTACGGGCCATGTGGGAGAGAGCCTTCTCTTGCTTCACTTCTAGGCCATGTCTCTCATTTCTATGGCAGAGTCAAACAACATTCTTGGAAAACATTGGTAAAATAAACATTTACATCCAGCCCCTAGGAATCATATAGTCAGAAAAATTTGAATACTGTGCCTTGCATGTTTTTTATTATTATTATTATTTTATCTTCACTCTCCCATAGTTCTTACTCAGAATATCTCCCAGATGTTTCCATAGATTTTTTTTTGAAAACTCAGAAGAATTTTGGGGAAACATATTCCTGGAATTTACTAAGATGCTGTGTTACATCTAATTGTAAATACATATATACATTCAAGTTGTTTTGAATATAATCTACAGTATATAATTTTCAGTGGAACTACCTCTACGTGAAAGGAAGTATGCATTGGGGTATTTCAAGGTTCTGTCTCAGGCCCAGTACTCTTCAACATTTTCATAAACAGACCAAATGAGTGGATAGAAAGAACTTATTTGCAGATTACATTAAGCTAGGAAAAATGGCCAACACTTTAGAAGATAGGCTCAAGATCTTGACAGACTTGAACATTCGGCCCTGTACAACAAAATGTAATTCAATGTTATTCAATTCAAAAGCAAGATTTTACTCTTGGGCAAACCAAACCAAATATATAGGTATAGAAGAGGTGGTACCTGGTGCAACAACACTGAGAAGGACCTAGGAGTCCTAGTGAATGATTACTTAAATATGAGCCAGTAATGTGCTGTAGCTGAAAAAAACAGCCAATGTGATCTTAGACTTCATCAATAGAGGAATAGTATTAAGAACATTTGAAGTATTAGTACCTTGATAATTGCCTTGATAAAAGCACACTTGGAATACTGCTTTCAATTCTGGTCACAGCAATACAAAAAAAGAAGTCAAAATTCTAGAAACATTGTAAAAAAGAGTAACAAAGATGATTGGGATCTAGAGGCTAGAACATGATGAACAGTTGCAGGAACTGGATATGTCTAGTCTAACAAAGAGAAGGATTAGAGATGACATGATAGTAGTCTTTCAATAGTTGAGAGACAGTTTATTCTCCAAAGCACCAGATAGCAAGACAAAAAATAACTGATGGACGTGTATCAAAGACAGATCCAACCTAGAACTAAGGAGAAGTGTCCGGCTAGTGAGAACAATTAATCAATGGAACAGCTTGCCTCCAGAAGTTGGAGTACTGCATTACTGGAGGTTTATAAGAAGACATTGGACAACCATTTATCTGAAATGGTATAAGATTTTCTAGTTAGATAGGGGTTGGACCAGAAGATCTCTAAGGACTCTTTCAACTTAGTTATTCTGTATTGTGTAATATACAATAATTTCAAACTAGATTAAAATGAGAATAAAAATTATTTCACTCCCATTTCTATAAAGTTTGAACTCCAAAGTGACAATTTAAACTGAACGAATGAAAATATGTGTACCAAAAGCAAACATTATTAAATGACTATGCAACTACATAGATTAATATAGCCATACAAGCTAACTAAGCATTAATACCTATATTAAAAGGAAACAATCAGCAAGGCACTTTTGCAGATACGTCCAGGACAGTAATTCTGTCTTCAGATGGAAAATGTCCTGAAAGTAACGACCTATCCTTGGGGAAAATTTCTTTTTTGTATGTGGTAGCTCCATAGATTGCCATGGAGCACATGAGTTTGCCTATAAACTTAGTAGAGTCCCCTGAGATGTGAAAGGCAATTAAAGGAACAACAAAGGGAAAAGTTCATCCAGATGGAAGCCTTGAGCCTTTGTATGTCTCAAATTGTACCTTCCCATCCCCTCCTTCTCTTTCTCCCTGTTTTAAGTCTATTAGGAACATAGTTGCCAGAATCTAGGAACCTCATTCTCTGTTTATCCTCAACAAAGCCTTTTGTTGTTGTTATTTAAGGTCCCTACCAATTATATATACAAATCTTCTAGGGGAAAAATCCATAAATAGTACATTCAGTTACAGCACAGCAACTATTAAATATTGCTTCAGATCTCAAGCTGATCCCTCATTGTATGTATGGATTGTTTGTACTGATCCAAAATATATATTGATCCAAGAGACTCAACTGGAAAAAATTCAGAAAATTCAGCACAAAGTCTTGGACTAATATTTTGTTCTTAACTTGTTCTGTTTTTCTTTGTCAAGAAAGGAAGAGAAGATCGAGTTCAAGATTAAACTTTTTTAAAAATGAAGTTTCATCATTTAACAGAGTAGAATCCAAAGCATATAGATTTACATAGGTGGCATAGTGCATTCATCTGCTTAATTAAGATCAAGAACTAGTACTAATGGAGAACTTTTGCAGATGCTTGGCCAAAATTTAAGTGCATAAAACTCATAGGGCCATGATGTTGTGGCTAAAATATATGCAATGCATTCAAATGCATAAAATTGCCATCTGATTATGTCAAATTTAAATGACAGTTTAAAAATCTGATTTGTAGAGACAACATATCAGTTACATCTATGTTTTCTTCTTCCAAATATATATATACAGGTATTTTGTAGAGGAGGCTTGTAGAAAAAGGTTTTTTCCATACTTCAGAATGGAGACATGGGACTATTGTAAGTTCAGTTCTGTCATAAGAGGCATGACCTTGGAACAAATGATTGAAGGTCACAGAGAATTTCTACTTTAATACTCGGTGAAAGATGAAAGGTATTCCTAAGAATAGAAGTGGAATTAATTACATAAATGTATTTCCCCCGTTCTTTAGAGATCATGTTTATATATCATCCTTCTTCCAGAAACTTAATTTTTCTTCCAATGTTATCCCTACTTCAACATATCCGAGAGCTGGGTTAGAACAAGAGAGTCTAGCCAAAATCATACCATGAGCTTTCATGACTAAAGGTGGGTTTCTACTTGTCTCTTGCTGGTCTTAGTCTATTCCCAAACCTAAGTAATATAAAAAGGTAAAGGTTCCTCTCGCACATATGTGCTAATCGTTTCCAACTCTAGGGGGCGGTGCTCATCTCTGTTTCAAAGCCGAAGAGCCAGTGCTGTCCAAAGACTTTTCTATGGTCATAGGGCCAGCATGATTCAACACCAAAGCCACACAGAATGCTGTTACCTTCCCACCAAAGGTGGTCCCTATTTTTCTACTTGCATTTTTTAACATGCTTTTGAACTGCTTGGTTGGCAGAAGCTGGGACAAGTAATGGAAGCTCTTCCCATTACGCAGCACTAGGGATTCAAAACGCTGAACTGCTGACCTTTCAATTGGCAAACTCAGTGTCTTAGTCACTGAGCTACCTCATCCCTTGTAAGTAAAATACCATTCTCTTTAAATGATATTTTATTATAATCATTATTACGTGGAAATTGGATGGAGATATAATTAAAAGTTCTACATGTTATTCATCAAAATAAACTGTGCTGTTATTAGATCTAATTTATTGTATGAGCTCAGGAACATGCTCAGTTCAGGGACAAGAAAGGCACCGCATCCAAAATATCCAAAATTAGTATTTCAACCAAGCAGAAAACTCAGGTGCTTATGGCATAATGGTTCTATAGTGCCCGGCCATAAAAAAAGAAGATAGTGTAAGATAGAAGAATAAAGCAATTGACAAGGCAGAATATTACAGTACAAAACTATTAATATTACAGTACAAAACTATTAATACAAAGTACAAAACTTTGACTGATCAGTCAAGAAAGCCCATTAATATGGAACAGCTCCCTATTTTTAAAATGGCAGCCCATGAACCAGATAGTGTGATTCACTATACTTCTCTAAATAAACTTGTACGGGTAGTCCTCAAATTACGACCACAGTTGAACTCAAAATTTCCATTGCTAAACAAGGCAGCCTGTAAGTGAATTTTGTAACCTTTTTTGCCACAATTGTTAAGTGAATCATTGCAGTTGTTAAGTTAGTAACAAGGTGGTTAAGTGAATCTGGCTTACCCACTGACTCTGTTTCTTTGACGGTCACAAAAGTTGATCACATAAGCTGGGACATTGCAACAATTATAAATAAGTGTCAGTTGCCAAGAGTCTAAATTTTGATTACATGACCACGGGGATGCTGCAATGGTTATAAGTGTGAAAAGAGATCATAAGTCACTTTTTCAGTGCCGTTGTAATTTTGGACTGTCGTTAAATGAATGGTTGTAAGTCAAGGATTATCTGTACAAATGTTCCCTAACTACTAAGTAGAGTTATGTAGGGCTACCAGATCTGAACTGCTAAAATCTAGACAACTAGATGGCAGCAAATGTTTATCTCTTTATTGCATTTAGTGATTCAGATTTTTTGCATGTCAGTTCTGGATGCTGTATGTTAGGGGAGTCCAGCTTTTATCATACAACAAAACGTGGCCTCAAATTTGAAATAAGAAAAACCTACACTATAAGTTGTTATATACAATATACAGCAATACAGCAAGAGAACAGAACACTGAAATCAATGAGTCACACTGAAATCAATTACCTTTAATTCCAGTATTGGTTATTGTTTGCACTCTTTCAATATTCAGATAATTGCCAAACGGCAATAAACCTTCAGTTTAAACTTGCTTTGACTCTGTGAAAAGTTTTGTATCGAAATATATTTTATTTGTATACTGTTTCCATCTTCCACATTAACATTTCCACACAGGACAAGTTCCCCTATAAAAAGTGTGTTTCTGTGCCCCATTTCTTTGCAGCTGCTCTTAAAGGCAAACTCTTTGCTTTTAGGAATAAATATTTCTTCTTTCCTCATATTTGTCTGGATCTCATTTTTATTTATTTTTGTGCAACCCTATAGCTAAAATGGAAGTCCAAATTATTCTTCTGATAATATGGCATCCCAGATGAAAACTCAAAACTAACTTGGACAATGAATCTAGCCTAGGTAAATTCATATAGCTAGCAGCAGACAATTTTTGTCTGTGGGTGCTGCTCCCACATTCTGCCCACTTGGCAGAATGGTAGTGAAGGGGTAGTGAATCCAACAGCTGCTTGAAAAGAAGAATTTTATAAGTACCTCCAAATTTTAGCTTTTGAATGAGTGAATTTTGTGTGCATTTGATTGAGTTTTTCCGTTCTTTCTTTTCCACTACTCTTTGAGTTTATGCTCTGTGCTTTTCCTAACTACTCCCAAACTCTTGTGAGCTTTCCCTAGCTGTGACCAAGATGTTTTGAAGCAAGGGGAATTGACACATCAAAGGGCTGTGAATCACAGTAGTTTGTGTGTAGAAAAATAAGAGTGGATGTAATCTGGGTGATTGACTGTCTCATTCCATATTTAAGGTTGTGTGTGTGTATGTGTATGTGTGTGTGTATGTGTAGATAGATAGATGATAGATAGATAGATGATAGATAGATAGATAGATAGATAGATAGATAGATAGATAGATAGAGATAGATAGATAGATAGATAGATAGATAGATAGATAGATAGATGATAGATAGATAGATAGATAGAGATAGATAGATATTATATAGATTTATTATATAGATAGATATAGATATAGATATAGATATAGATATAGATATAGATATAGATATAGATATAGATATAGATATAGATATAGATACCCATACTTTTACATACTTTTAATAAAAAGTATTCCCGATGTTCCACTCACAAAGTGATCGATGGGAAGGAGTTACTGCTTCAAATATAGCATTTCTATAAGAGCTGTGGTGGTACAGTGGGTAGAGTGCAGTACTGCAAACTACTTCTGCTGACCACCAGCTGCCAGCATCTGGCAGATCGAATCTCACCAGGCTCAAGGTTGACTCAGCCTTCCATTCTTCTCAGGTGGGTAAAATGAGGACCCAGGGTGTTGAGGGCAATATACTGACCCTGTAAATCGCTTAGAGAGGGCTATAAAGCACTGTGAAGCAGTATATAAGATTAAGTGCTAATGCTACTGCTATTCCTCCCAAGAAAAAGGCTTGAAAACTGACTGGCAGGTAAAGAAAGGGGGCTACGTACCTCATTTAGGAGGTCTTCTCGGGTGTACTTGTGCACCCCAAACTGATAGGGACACACATGTCAGGTAGGAAAAAGGAAACATGCTTCACATATTTTCCCAACCTCTCCAGTAGGAAGGTTGCTAGATGTCTGGGTTTAGGCAGGAATAAAAAAGAGAAAAGCACAGAATTTAATTTTTAAAAATGGAGTAATATATAGGATGAGACTAGTAATTTAATTTAATATGGCAAAACAGAAGTACTTTCAGTTGTAATTTTTTTTAAAAAAATCTTGAACTGTTTTTTGGAAAAGTTGTTAGCATACAAATGTCACAAATTGCTTCCTATAGGTTATTTTTATAGCATAATTAAATCATTTTTCTAACTTTTCTTAATTTAAAACATAAAATTACAGCATGCATGCATACATAAAACAGTAAAATAGTCCCGTTTTCCATTTATCATAAAACTTGTAGAAATATTTGTATACCCAAAGGTTCTTTTTCAGCGGGAAACTGGGCTTCCTTTTTTTTTCCTTTAGAGATGTTTTGCTTCTCATCTAAGAAGCTTCTTCAGCTTTCACAGGATAGTGGGGAGTGGAAGGATTTATATTCCTTGCAGATAGCTGGACATTTGCATCCTGAAATGAAGTATTTTAGAAGCTTCTTGGATGAGAAGTGAAACGTCTTCAGAGAAAAAACATAAGTCCAGTTGTCTCCTGAAAATGCACCTTTGGGACAACCATGACATGGATGACTGAGAATGTATACAAACATTTAGCTATACAATTTCGGATGAACACCTTTGGAATGGTGTGGGAGTAGGAATGGATTTCTAGAGGAAAAATTGCAGACTACAGGAACTAGGAGCACCACTCAGGTGACCCTGAGGACATAGGTAAGTGCTTCAAGGACCCTCAAGGACTTGGAAAAGGTAAGTCCAAGTGCTTCAAGCTTTTCATCCTCTAAAAGGATGAAAATGACCAGCTATCTGCAAGGAATATAAATCCTTCTATTCCCCACCATCCTGTCAGAGTTGAAGAAGCTTCTTGGATGAAAAGTGAAACATCTTCAAAGAAAAAACAAGAAAGTCCAGTGGCCTCCTGAAAAAGAACCTTTGGGTATACAAATATTTCTACAAGTTTTATGATAAATGGAAAATGGGACTATTTTACTGCTGTTATGTATGCATGCATGCTGTAATTTTATGTTTTAAATTAAGAAAAGTTAGAAAGATGATTTAATTATGCTGTTTTGCTGATCTATAAAAATAACCTATAGAAAGCAATATATTTCCTTCAGTTTTTTCACTTTACCAGGCTTTACCAGCCTCCAAGTAAAAGCTGGAAGCTGTGGGAAAAAAGTGGGGGAACTCTTTAACCAGTCTCCATTTTGCAGCCTACTCTGACCTTTTTCCAATTGCTAAGCCTTTCTTTTCTCTAAATCTCTAAGAAAACTAAACTGTGAGGAATACTCTTTCTGCCTTGGGTTGCCTGCTGGCCAACAAGGTAGTGTGGAGATAAATCTCTTTTCTACTTTTCCTTCCTTTTCTTATTCCTTTGCGCAAAGAAATGTTTTGAAAATCTTGTGTGAACGTCTTGGTCAAATACGTTTTCCTGTCTGTAATTTTGTTTGTCAATGCTGCAAGGACAGTTCAGTAGATAATTTAATCAATTTTAACTTTAGTCAGCTGGTTTCTTCAATTAATTCTGGTTAACTTGCTGTTTTACTTATCACATGTACTAATTAAAAGGAAGAAACTGCAGACCCACAACCCAACAAAACTTGTTTCCCAAACTCCATATATATGGAGAATAGCAAAAATAATGTTAGCCCAATGCTACTTCTGTTTTAAATTACAAAGAAATGAGAGGAATGTATATATAAGCATAGCTGCCATGTTTACAGCTTTGATTTTCATAAATGTATATGCTTTGCTTATAAGAAAGCTAATGTTTTGTAACTATATGTAGAAGGGGAGTTTGAGAAAAGAATGACACATTTTAGAAGAGTAGTCTAGATAGGATAAAGAGAAGAAGCAGGAGAAAAGCTTATTCTGTATATGGAAAGTAATATGAAAGTTTTAGAAATTAGATTCAGAAAATCTGAAGCTAGAATATGTGTATCAAAATTTAAGTGATTGTTGTATTTTAATATGGATGTAACCTTAATAATGCATTTGGAACTACAAAGATGATACTAAATGAGTGCTAAACTTGTTTTCCTTTCTCTTAAAAGCAAGGAAAAGAAGGTAAACAAATTTGTGATGAGAATCAGTTTGGTCTAAAGCAGTGGGAGGGAATGGAAGAGGCGATACGTTTCTGTGAATAAAGATTTGTGTGAGAGCGCAAGCACCCAACACTTGCATGAATGGAGCTTCACACAACAGTGCAAGTGTTTGCTGTTTGCACAAGTGCTCACTCACTTGCATGGCTCAATTCCAAACAGGAAGCGGCCCAGTAGTGGGCAAACGGCCAAGGTTTGGGGACCCCAGGTCTAAAGCACGAAGTTAAAAAATAGAAGAATGTCAGTTCAAGTCTTACCTTAGCCATGAAAGTCAGCTTGATGACTTTGGGCAAGTAATTTCCTCTCAGTCATAGGAAAAGGACATATTTTTGCTATCCCAACAGTTGTTGCCTAATCTGCATACTGTTGCCTAAAATGCCTAATGTGCTGTGCTGTCTCCAAGGCAAATTTGCATTCCATTCTCTATCAGTAAACCCATCAACTACCTTACCCAGGAACATTTCAGCATTGCTGACTCCATGTGGGCCAGTAAGAAAAATATCTAAAGGTGTATGACTTTTTTTTAACCTTTTACCTGTGTTTTACCTTAAAAATAAACCCTATGTGGGTCATGAAAGCAATTTTAAAAAGACAGTTAAAATCTTGCCTTTAAGACCTGAATATAGCAGAACGCAAATAATCCTATCATGGTATGGGTGGCAACAGGGCTAAGGCCCAAGACAGGAGACTTACCATATTCTGAGGTTGCAAAAGCCCAAATTAGTTATAGCACTGATCATTTTTAAAATATTCTTTTGCTAATCTATGGTCTTGTGGAGCAGTGGACTAAAGCGATGTTAAATAGCACTAGCTGTCAGCTGCCTGCAATTACTGCAAGTTTGAATCTCACCAGGCTCAAGGTTGACTCAGCCTTCCATCCTTTCGAGGTAGGTAAAATGAGGACCCAGATTGTGGGGGCAATAAGCTGACTTTTTATAAAAAAGAACACCGCTTGGGGGGGGGGAAAGCCCTACTAACCTGGTATATACAAAAGTATGAAGGCTATTGCTTAACGCATTGTAAGCCGCCCTGAGTCTCCGGAGAAGGACAGCATATAAATTGAACTAATAAAATAAGATAAATAAATCTCTGGTCATGGAAGTGGAAGCCACATTAAAATTAAGCCATCTTGAACCTCAATTTGTTGAGGCTCATCCAATCTACACCTAGCAAGGGAAACTTTCCCCAAGAGAAAAGATTTGCACACCCCCATATGTGGTAAGAAGAACCTGTTTTCCTGCTGGTGGACATAATTGAGAACTATAGTAATGGATCAGAAAAATGCCCAATATCATCAATGTGGAACCTGAATGGACACTTAATAACAGACGTAGCTCTACTGGGTTATAGATATATGGTGGGTGTTAATGGAACCCTGGTCCCCTCATAATAATGCTAACAATTTTAACAATCAGTGGACTATAATAGGAAAAACTGCAGTCACTTCAGGAAAAGTTTCTCCAAATTAATGAAAATTAAACAGCATTGGATATGGTTAGCTTTCACCAAGCAAACTGCCCACCTGATGACTTCCTGCACCTCTTCCTGCTGATCACCACAGATGTCAAGATCAACGTAACAGATTGTCATCACTGAAGAGTGATAGACTTCATTGGACTTATACTGGGACTCATGGAAGAGGGGGATATAGTGGGAAGAAATTGGATATTCATTTGTATACTTGTAATTATTGGCATGTCCTTATATGCTATTATTATTGATGTACCATGTATCAACAATGCATATAGGCAAAACAAGACTATAAATGAATCCCTCCTCAAATGAAACTACAGGAAAAACTTGCAGAAAACTGGGTGTAACAAAGTGTGATAATTAGTTTTATATTGAACCTTTCAAATTATTTTCCTCCCAAAATAATTTCTCAGTCCATAGAACATAGGATTGCAGAGCTGTTATTTCTCCTAACAATGTTAACTAACCACTCTACCTAAACAAAGGGACAATTGTGAGAAGTTTTATATCAAAATATATTTTATTTTTTATACTGTTTCCATCTTTTTTTAAACCTTAATAGAATCCACAATGGACTTAGAATCAGCATCTCCACTAATTGACAGCCAAGATGAAACTAAGTTAATCAAGTAAAAATAGCAAAAGGGGGGGAAATCTTTTACTCAAACTTCCACAAACCTCCAAATAAATTATCTAGTCCTAAGCCACATATCAAAGGATAAGGTCTGTAAACACAAATAGTTAATTAAATTAGGTCTCCCAGCAGAACTGCATGATTACAAAGAAGAAACATCAGAGACATACTTACACACACACACACACACACACACACATACACACCTCAACTGTCACTCTAAAATCAGCATGTTGATATTTCCACATCAGGACAAGCTCCCCTATAAAAAGTGGGTTGCTGTACCCCATTTCTCTGTAGCTGTCTCTAAAAGCAAACTCTTTGCTTTTAAGAATAAATGTTTCTTCTTCAGAACTGCCTGGATTTCATTTTTATTTATTCTTGCACAACCCCAGTTCAGGTTGAAACCCCAAATTATTCTTCTGACAAGTTCTATGATGAGATGAGATATTACATTATTATTAGTGTTAAATTTCATGTAATACTTATTTATTAACATTTATTTTCTTTAAAAATGTTGGGTGGTTTATGTCTTTTCAAATATTTGTGATCATAATATATGATTGTTTAATTTACACCATATTTTAAAGTTGCCATTTCCCTCCTTCCATTTCCAGAAAGTAGGTGCAAGAAAAATATCCATTTCTCAGTTGTCTGAAACCCGGGAAAATAGTTTAGCATAGTCCATGTTATTCTTGGCGAAAGGCTTCCTTTGGATTGGAATCCAAAGGCTTCCTTTGGATTTTTCCTATTAGAGGAAAGAATTTCCCCACTGTATCAAGGTAAAAGCTTTATCCAATATGAAGTGCCCCATTTGTATAATTCAAACACAAGTATCAGAGAGAATATTATGTTTCTAATATTTTGAGTTGTCCATAAAACTCTAAAGAAGAACAAGTCTTATTCAAAAGGAACATTTATTAAGCATTTCCTTTACAAAGTACAATCAATGTTTTGTTTAAAATTTTGGATTGTTCCTATTTCATTGTATATACACAAAAGCTTAAAAGAGGGGAGAAAATATCCTTATTTTTTGTGTTCTATACACAAACATATTTAATAAAACTTGATTATTACACAGAAAACTTTGCCTTGTTAATTTGAATATTTAATATTGGAAAATTAATACCTGATTACTAACACAAAATAATGGAAGGTAACAACTTTCCCAATTGTAAGAAAATACTGTTCACAATTCATTTTGAAGCAGCTTTATTAGATGTACTGGTACTACTCTGAATTATATCTAGCTATATTGTACGAATCATATGTTATATTATTGTAGTAATAAATTCTAATTATTAATCAAGATTCAATTTGTTTTCATAATAGGCATGATTCTTTTTTCAAAAAAAATACCTTTGATGTTAAAAAGTAAGATTTGAAGAACAAGGTTTAACAATTTCCTATTAGCAGCAGTTGATAGTAAATGCAACATAAAATTTGTTTTGTCTGTGGTATAAGGATTTCAATTAGCAGACTCATTTATACTACTTGTTATGTGAATGCAAATGTCTGCATGTATTCTATAACTCTGAAACACAAAACAAAAAAATAGATTTTTAAAAAGCCATTTATTCTCATGGGTGACTATTGCAGTCAGCTAATATGAATGCACTGCTAAAATGAGTGAAAAGTAAAAATGCTGAAAAGTAGATATATACAGAGTTAAAATACAATTCTTATCCTCTTGAGACAGTGTTTCTGTTGACACTGTGTGGAAAGCAACGTCATTGTTTGATGCAAGCTAAAGCAACAATATCTGCTCCATTGTCACTGAAAGGCCAAGCGAATCTGGAATGTTGAAACGCAAATGTATCTCCTGCTTCTATTCACAAGGCACATGGGAGGCATGGCACTTACTGAATCTAAGCACAAATAATAATAATAATAATAATAGTTCAAGAGTAGCAGAAATAATAAGTCCTAAGTTACTTTCATTTTGATTGTCAGAAAGTCAGTCACTTGCACACATCAATGTCCACATAAGCTCGCTGTGTTAAACATGGCTTTCCTGAGAACAGACCTAGGATTCCTTCCTGCCTTATCATAAGTGTGCATGCTCAGAGCTATGATCACTGTCGTGGCTGTCGTCATTTGCCAGGGAGTCCCCTGTATGTTGGAGACTGGCAGCACCAATGCCAGAAAGCTCTGATGGGAGCAGAGTGCCTTTTTTCACGTTTACCAATTCTTTCTCTCGGGCTGCAGCTCCCTGTTGCCCTCCTTTTACCCGTTTCCATTTCATCCGTCTGTTCTGGAACCAAACTTTTACCTTTAATCAGAACATGCAAACAAACAAGAATACCATCAGTAAATGGCCACACATCTCTTATCAGGGGAAAAAGCAACAGCAAGTGCTCGCTCCTTATGTTTTAAATTGCTTAAAATAGGCAATAAGCAACCTATGGCCCTAGAGCTTGATGGGCCTATGATTAATTTCTGGGATATATTCAGAAGATCCACTCAGATCTCTGGTAAGAGCTATCAGTTGGTCCTTATGTCCTGTTGAAAAGAGAAAAGAAACCTTTACTTGATTTTTATCTCATCTTTACTATTGTTTATAAATAATGCAAGGCAATTAACATACCTAATACTCCGTCCTCTTCCTATTTTCCCCACAACAACCTTGTGAGGTAGGTTGGACTGAAAGAGATTGACTGATCCAAAGCCACCTAGCTGGTTTTTCATCCTTAGGGAAGGACTGGAACTCATGATCTCCTGGTTCGTAGGCGAGCACCTTAACAACTAGACCGAATTGTCAAAACTTGGTGTCAAAGCAATAAGAGGTATTTTTCTTCAACCAGGCTCAGCATATGGTATCCTATAAAAATGCACTGGAAGAAACTATTTAGGATAAAATCATTGCGAATAAATGCTTATTGTATAAATATGTACTTATTGTACTTATATGTTTATAGTTTTCAAGTGGTTTTATGGTATTGCAACTATTGTATCTATTAGGAAATATTTATAAAATTGCATGCCTATTTCATGTCAGAAGCCTTGCCAAGGATATGTTGCTTAAAACCTTAAGATTGGTAACAGAAAACTGATTTTAAAATAACCCAATCTGAATACATTTTTTTATTTAATTATTTTTGTGGGCTTCCATTTGTATATTTATAGTTTCCAAGTGGTTGTCTGGTGTTGAAAGCATTGTATTATTAGCAATAGTTTTTAAAATACATTTGACTCATCTGAGGATTGAAAAGTGTTCCAAGATCCTATTGGGTTTTCTGCCAAAGTGAACCAACATGCCATTATTAATATTAGTTTCACCACTGTTCAGTAAGTGACAGATTAGCTCACCACTGTTATAAAGTGTCGGAGCACAGACATTCATTTGCACCCCTAAAAGCAGACAGCCTTATTATTCTTAAATATATATTATTTATACTGTGGTCCTGGGAAATCCAGAATATGTCATTCTTAAGGGAGAAAGGGCTGGATAGAAAATTCTGCACAGTGGAAACTTGTGGAAAGGGGAAAACTGCCATATCCCTGGTTATAGCTAATTATACATGTTTTGGAACTTTAAAAAAACAACCTCAAGGACTTTTAGAGCATGATGCATTGTATGTGAGCTGAAGAACCACAATATTTCTATATTCCAAAGTCATATTTTATATTCATGAAATGTATATAGATTTTATAAATTCATTTAAATAGTGTTTTTAACTTTAATTTAAAAGTTGAAACGTATAAAGCAAGGTTGTATAAGTCACTTATTTATGTTCAGGCTGCTATTGTAACTAGACTACCTTAAGTATTTAAAAACTGGGCATAGTGATTTCAGATTAGTAAAAACTTCATGATGCTGATCACATCATTTCTTCTATACAGCTTGCCAGAGCCAAAAGGAGCAGGCATGTATTTAATTGCTAGCTGTTCTTATGTGAAGAAATACTGTTACACCATCTGTCAAAAGCTTTCATAGAAAAAGTGTCAAAAGATTCATAATACTTGTTCTCTTCATGTACTTCTTTGGATAAATTATTCATGTCACTTTTCACAATGAATTTTCTCTAGTAAAATGTTGATGTGTTGGCTAATACCATTAACTATAATGCTTTGGATGATTATGTTGCTGTAAAATCAGTGAATTTAGTAAACTATAGATTGATTATTGGTATTTTATCAAATCCTTTTTTCATTAGTTTATTCATACATCCACAAATGAACAAACATGTTTGGAGAACTGGGGAAGACATTCGTTTGTCATTGTCTATATATCTCTACATGCTGTATTTATCTGACAGGAATACATAATTTCCTTCTCCACAAAAGATTAGAAGGAGGAGATGAGATGGGATAAGATGAAATGGGATGGGATGGGGTGAGACTGGGGTGGGGTGGGAATGGGGCAGGATGGGACAGGACAGGACAGGACAGGACAGGACAGAACAGTGTAAGTGATAGAAGATAGGATAGGGGATAAGGGATAGGAGATGATAGGAAATGATAAGATACAGGAGATGTTAGGAGATAGGAGATAGGAATGGGATGGAGAAGAGAGGAGGAGGAGACGAGAGGAGAGGAGAGGAGAGGAGAGGAGAGGAGAGGAGAGGAGAGGAGAGGAGAGGAGAGGAGAGGAGAGGAGAGGAGAGGATGGGAGAAAGGAGAGAAGAATATATAAAAGATAGGGTAGGGTACGGTAGGATAGGATAGAATAAGATAGGATGACAGGAGATAGGAGATGATATGAAATAGAAGATAATAAGAGCTATGAATTAGGATAGGATAGGATAGGATAGGATAGGATAGGATAGGATAGGATAGGATAGGATAGGATAGGATAGGATAGGATAGGATAGGATAGGATAGGTGTGCAAAACAAAAAAGCATAAAGCATAAAGACTATTGCTAATAAATAATAAGTTACTAATTCAATTGTTTTTGTTTCCTGGTCTGTCCATTTTTGAACTATGGAACTTGACAGGCATACTCAGTCACATATATTGCATCAAATATACATACACATATACATGTAGCCCTCCACTTACAACCATAATTGGCACTGGAATTTCCACTGCCAAGTGAAGCAGTTGTTAAGTGATATGGTTCCAATTTTGCAACTTTTTTCTGGGTTCATTAAGCATATTACCATGGTTATTAAATGAATCATATAGTTGCTATGTGAATATGGCCTCAACAATTTACTTTTCTTGTTGGTAACCGTAAATGATCCCAGGATGATACAGTCATCACAATACACAGTGGTTGCCAAGGATGTGGGTTTTGATCATGTGACCAGGGCAGTCTTAAGTGTGAGGACAGTTGAAGTCATTTTTTCAGCACTACTGTATCTTCAAACAGTCACTAAACAAATGATTATTAGTTGTTGTTAGTTGTTGACTACCCGTACAAATCTTTCACAGGCAAATTTTTATTGGGCAAAAAAAGGATTTCAGTTGGAATGTCAGCTCTAAAATGGTAAGATGGAAAAAGTGGATTTTCTGAACCCCTTTTTTACTGTATTTATGTACTGTTTTGTATGTACTATTCTTTTGGAGTGATCATCAAGTTATAATCACAGTTGTCTTCCCTCTGAATACATATAGCAATTAGAAATCAAAGATATGCTGGTGTATATATTTTTGTCCAAAATGACATCATATGCATTTTATTCAAACTTCTCAGGTTATAGTCTTTTTCTTCTTAACATTTTCTTGCAAGTGCAAATCTGCTTTTTTATTTGGATCAACCAAGTATTAATCAGGTTGTCACAGGAATTGACTAAGGGACTTATTGTCCAAGTATCATACCAGGGTCTCAGAGAGAATGACTGGTCCAAAGTCACTCAGCTGGCTTTCATGCCAAAGGCAGGATTAGAACTCAATTTCTTGGTTTCTAGCCTGGTGCCTTAATCCTAGGCCAAACTGCCTGTCTTCTCAGAATATAATTACCGTATTTTCCGGTGCATAAGACGACTTTCTAACACAAAAAAATCTTCTCAAAAGTTGGGGGTCGTCTTATACGCCGGGTGTCGGTCTCCTGTAACCAGGCAGACCAGCCCGAAAGGCTTTGACAAGCCTTAAATGGCTCTAAGGAGCCAAGCTGAATTGCCTGCTGAGTTGCCGCTAATCAGCTGAGTTACACGCAAGCCCCCTGTAAAAGGGAAAAACTTTCCTTTTACACAACGCTGGCCACCCCAGCTGAGATTAGCAGGCAACTCAGCTGGGATCGCCAGAGCTTGGATGGCCAAGCGCTGTGTAAAAGGGAAAAACTTTTCTTTTACACAACGCTGGCCATCCCAGCTGCTAATTTTTGCCTGCTAATTGGTACGTAGCAAAAATCCCCCCCACCTCCAGCTTGCTTACCTTAGCTGCTAGCCGCAACGCTTGCCTTGCCTGCAATCCATTGCATCAATAAGCAACTAAATCTCCCTGCCTGCTTGATTGCAGGCAGGGAGATTTAGTTGCTTGCTGATGCAAGCAAGTTGTGGACTTCAACTCCCAGAATTACTCAGCCAGCAAAGCAAAGCTGGCTGAGGAATTCTGGGAGTTGAAGTCTACAAGTCTTAAAGTTGCCAAGGTTGGAGACCCCTGTTCTATTGGGTAAGTTTTTTTCCCCCTTTGGGAGCTTTAAAAAAATAGTTAATTGGGGAGTTTTTTAGTTGTTCTTTTTTAGACCTAGCCATTTAAAGGCTAGGTCTAAGTTTTAGGCTAGGAAGTTTTAAATTTAGCTTTCATATAAAAATAAAAATAAAAATAAAATTTGTGCAACTTTCTGAGATTTAGTGTGTTTCTGTAGTGTTTCACTCTAACTACACAAACACACAAAATCTCACAAAGCTGTATGTGGAATTTTGTGTGTGTAAACCCACAATGTAAAAGTTGTTTTTTGGGGCTTTTTGTGGCTGTGTGAGGTTCCTTCTTATTGCAGGGGCCATTTTGGGTCTAGCACAGCTGCTTTTACATTGTGGGTGAGCCAGTTGATGTTTTTTAATTTTTATTTGATGTGCGTTGGAAGAGGGGTCGTCTTATACAGCAAGTATAGCCCAAACCCTATATTTTTACAGGAAAAGTTGGGGGTCGTCTTATACGCCCAGTCGTCTTATACGCCGGAAAATATGGTAATAGAATATATACAATATTCTATAAAATAAACAATGTAGCAAAAAAATATGTTTAGCTCAAGAGAAATGAACAATTCAAGATCAAAAATTTAACTATTCTACTATCGCTATGATAAATGGAAATCTTATATCCTTATTCAGCACATGTAGTCTTCATCTAAGAACCATTTATTTAGCAATCATTTAAAGTTACAATGGCATTGACAAAAGTGAAATGATTTGCAGTTATGAACATTACAGCATTTCTATAGTCATATGATCAAAAGTCAACACCTGGCAACTGGCCAGGTGGTTGCAGCATGATGAGGTCATGTGATTATCATGTATGACCTTCTCAGCCAGTGACCACATGTTTCACTTAACTGCAATGATTCATTTAACAACCATAATAAAATTTAAAACACATTTTAAAATAATGGGTAACTCACTTAGCAATCTTACTTAGGAATTTCTGGTCCCCAAATGATTGTAAGTTAAGAGGAATTCTAGTGGAAACAAAAACTGACGATACAAAAACAGCCATCTTCCATTATGTCAAAATGTACCCTCTTCTCCACCCCACTCCCCAAATCCTAAACTGGAGACTCTAAAATCTTATGAGGATTTACTGAAGGAAATCTAAGACACATTCTTGTAAAATCTGAATTGTATCACAAAAGAATATAAGATGAACTTGTATTTTATACAATGAAGTTAGAAATAATACAAAAGGACAGATGCCTGTCCTTTTTTTGCCCCACAGGGCCTGTCAAACTAAATAGCTCTCAGATTGGTGAATTTCAGCCTTAATTATATTCAGAAATAGATGATCATAGCCTATGTCTAAAGTAGATGAAAGAGCAGATGTGTTCAGTTTTGCAACTTTTATGGAAATATGAGTTAATGAGAAAAGAAAAATAACATTCTGTATATCTGAGAAATTCAAATAGGGGGGAAAAAAGAGCCTGAAATAGAATGTAAACATGAGTAAACTAATGTCAAATACAATCATGCATGTAAAATAGCAAATACTATTAACTGTTATTTATTTATTTATTTATTTATATATTAGATTTATATGCCACTCATCTCGTCTAGGGGTAACTCTGAGTTTTTAACTGCACTATGGAGTGTTCTATGTGTCCAAGCTGATTTGTAGTGTTGGCCAAACACAGGGCAGTTAAAGATATCTTAGCTGAATTCACTCTAGCAAAGCACATACGTAAAAAGGATCAAGGCAAAGACCCTCTGAGGACCAAAAGAAATGGAAGTGGGAGAGCAAGTCCAGCCAAATTTTTAATAATAGTCCTTTATGGCAATGTTCTCTAGAGGAAAAAAAATTGGACTGGTCAATTCTAATCAAACAGTTTTCTTTCTGCTTGTAAGAGTATATATCTCAGTCATTATCTTTTGTAGAAGAATCGCAAGGAGAATGAAAAAACAGATAAAATTGCTTGAAATATAATAAGCCAAACTGCAAAGGTCATATGTAAAAAGAGGTGTAAATTGGCAAGTGTTGGTTAGTCTAAGGAAGTGAGTAAGCCTAAGGGAGTCTAAGTCAATCTAAGGGAAGCTAGATTGGCCAGCACATACAAGCAACGCCTGGAAGAAAGCATAAGTTAAACCATCTGAGCTCTCTCTAAATTTAGATGTCTTTTGGCAAAATCAAGACATACTCTGTGTAAAATAAGACAATCCCTTTCTCCCTCATGCCTTTTACTTCCATTAGACCAGGCTGTGAATAATGTCAATTAATTTATTATTCTCTTGGCATGAGTCTCAGTACTTTCCATTTAATGAAGGGAATTTAAAGGTAAGTGCTCTAATTTGGAGATTGAATTGTCCAAGCTATGTATTAGATTTCAAGGCTGACACATAGGTTAGATTCACACATGACACATAGTAAAGCATAGTATGATTTATTTGCGACTCATCATCACACAAGTGCTGAGCCATTGGCTTACTCAGCAACTCTGGTTTAATAAATCCTGCTTTACTATGAAGTATACACTGAGCCAAAGGGAGACAAGTGGAAAGACCATAGCTCAGTGGTTGAACATAAGCTTTGCATATCTAAGATTCCAGGGTTGACCTTTAAGATATAAAGTGTCCATGTTGAGAAAGACTTTAAGATCTTGTAATTGTGTCAGGGACAAAATGTGGTATAAAAATCAGTCTGACAACCGAACCATGGCATAGGAATGCAATATCTGACAGACTGCTTATTTCCAATCACTTCTGAGATTCACCAGAGATTCTCTCAATTAAACTTGTTAGACCAAGAAAAAATACCTTCTCTGCAGCAGCCCTGGCCCTCTGGAACATCCTTATCCCAGAGACAGCTATGACATCCAGTCTCCTGGAGTTTGGAAGATCTTTAAGGTCTTCCTCCTGATTCTGTTCACAGGCCTGGAGGTAGTATCCCGTAGAACCCCTGACATGTTTTATTGGTATTGTTATCTTTAGTCTGAGCTGCCCGATCTTGCTTCATGGGAGCCTTACGGGCAACCATAATAAATTGAAATCATAATAATAAACCCATGGTAAAAGGAATAATAAACACATGATAAAAATGAATACTTCTTTCATTCAGATCAGTAAAGCCTTTCTGCATTCTAATAAAAAGCTGAAAAGCCACTTCCACTATAATCTTAATTATTAGAACAATTTTGTAAATGTGTCTTCAGGTCAGTGTTGATTCCTAGTGAATGCCTTGACTATTCCCTATAATTTTCTTTGCAAGATATTGAAAGTAATCAACTTCTTAGGTCTGAGAAAAAGTGACTTGCCCAAGGTTAGCTAGCTTAATTAGATCGCACAGTTTCCTAGTTTCTAGACTGATGTCTTAAACACTATACCCAACTGAGTAATTGCCCATTAGAGTAATTGTAAAGTCCACATTTATCAGATCTAACTAAGTAATATCCAGTATTAAGTATTGAAGTATTAAGAACTGCAGAATTCTCTTAAAGATGGTATTGCTTTCAGAAGCCAATTCATTCAACATGCTGAAGATAATTCCCGCACTATGGAAGAATTTTATCTCTATTTCTTTGGTAGAAAATGAATTCAGGCTCACCATTCAACCAGGTCTTTTAAAATGCTATCATGTTCTGTATGTTTTGAAATGTGGTTTAATAATTTAATTTTTTTAAAAATCTATTAAATTATCAGAATAAATTAAATAGTGAATTATTGTGTTTTATGTTCTGTAATATGTGCCAACTCCAGCTGGTAAGCAATAACGATATAAAGTAATGGTATCTTTACAATAATAAAATTATTTTTTCCCTCAATCTTCTCCATTTGGGGATCAATAAAAACACAGAAACCTAAATTGATATTTAAGTCAAGTAGGAGGCTGTCTGGCATTCTCTTAGCAGAAATATTTTCATAGGTTTTAACCCATTCTGCTCCATTATTGCTACCTTTCCGTAGATTATTTCTTAAAACTATCCATTATTTTTAAATTATGTTGACATCATAAAGCATCTAGATCTCTGAAAAACTGAAATAGTTCAGCTTAACTCTTAAAATATTCCATGACTGCAGTCTTCTTGGTAAGCTTTTGGTGCTTCCTGCTTTCTAGGCCTGAAAGAAACAGAGTGACAGGCCCAGCTGGTTTTGGGCCTTATTATGGGATTAAAGCTCATGGTCTCCCAGTTTCTAGTCTGGTGCTTTAAGTACTATACCAAATTGGCTGTCACATACTAATTATTGGTTTTAAACTGAATTTATAATTAGTGGCTTGAGTTCGTCATTTAAAATACAGGCTTTCAAATATTTTGTAAGTCTGCAATACTGCATATAATTATTTAACACTATTAAGTCTTATCATGTCAGCAGGATCTACTTCCAAGTAGATGTTAGATAGTTAGACTGCCAAATTCTTACATCTTACTTATTAGAGAACAAATTACATAAATCTCCTTTGGAAATAAATAGGTTCGAACTCCATTTATCACTTGTACTAATTATAACATCCTGGATGTTTCATATACTATTTCCTCCAGAGATCAAATTTAGAGAGATGAAATCTGAACTTCAACTGGATTTCATGATGAGTCAATAATGGAATGGATATATGATCCTGTAACGTGTGAGAAATAGGAAGGATGTATGAATTCTGAGAATGAATTCTCTTAAATTCCTACAGATACTGTTTACTTGAAAATCAGAATCCATACAATATAAACAAGAATTATCAGAGTCTAAGATAAAAATGTATTCCTTTTCTTTATTTTTAGAAAAATAAGTTTATTTTGCTTTTGAAATATGTTGATGCGTTTAACTAATCAAACTTTGTTCTGCACCAACCAGTGTCAATTACTATATATTCCATATTCAGATAGTCATCGACTTATGACTAAAATTGAGCCCATAATTTCTGTTGCTGAAAGACTTAAGTGTTGTGTCCCATTTTACGACTTTTCTTGCCACAGTTGTGAGGTGAATTACTGCAGTTTTTAAGTTAGTAAAATGCTTAAGTGACTTGGGCTTGCCCATTGACTGGCATGTCATAAGGTAACAAAAGGTGATCATGTGATCCTAGGACACTGCAGTTATCATAAATATGAATCAGTTGACAAGTGTATAAATTTTGATCACATGACTAACGGTTGTAAATGAAAAATGGCCACGAGTCCTTTTTTTCAGTGCCATTGGAAGTTTGAATAGTCTGTTGTAAGTCAAGGACTATCTGTATTTTAGTGGAACTAAAACAGGAATCATGTAGTTGGGGCAATGTAAAAAGTATATCAACATAACATTCTCGCCACCACATTGAATAAAATTTTGCCAGATTATATATTAGTTAAATACAATTTAACCTGTGTTTCTAAAATCAGTTACATTTTAAAGGAATTCACAAAATAATTAAAGTAATGTTAAAATGTTTAGCTTATATTTTTACCATTAGCATGAAATACAGACCACATGGTTTAGGTTTTGGGATTTTATGCTAAGGTTTTTCTTATTGTGCACCTGATGAAAAGTTCTCGAGAAACTAAATGTTTAAGCACCTCTTCGCCATTTTTACTGATCCAAGTAATGACTCAACTATGGATTTTTCATAGCTTTATAGATCAAGACAGTTATGTAGCTGTGTATTTGCATTTGTAGTTGCAATATGGAAAATGTTTTAAGTTATAGCCAACTTTATGAGGATGGATTTTTGCTTATGAACCTTTTTCACTTTTCTCTCCTTTTTATCTATTCCATGTGTTCCAAAGCTAGTCCAAAAGATTTCCTAATTCTCCAGAGTCAGTTTGATTATGTGCAGCATGAGAAAGGAAGAATTAAAAGCCAGTGTGTTTTAGATGCTCTTTTGCTACAATTAGTATAAATTTTAGTTTATATTTGTAATCTGTTCATGTTTCCAGACAAAAATCTCTCTGGAACAATGTTTTTATTTTATAATAAGACAAGAGCCTTATTTTTTCACAGAACTGCATTGACTTTTGATCTAATATTGTTTTGAATTCTGCCAATGTAATTAGAACCCTAAATGAAATGACACATTTGTGCTACTACTTGGGAATAACCACAATTGACAATGGCAAGAATCTACTTCTGAATAAACCAGTTTAGTAGCATAAGTCATTCTAAATTAGCAGTGAAATGCTACCCGTATGCACCAGTTTGGGTTTGGCATCCTGCTTTCTAGTGATACTAAATTGTGCGGCACAGCTGTTCCCTCCCCCTCGTTGTTCTACTTACCTTCCTAAGCCTCCTTTTTCTGTGCAAAGCACACGTTTGGCATGTATTGTGCATGCACATGCGCAGCAAGCATGTGACACACATTGTGCATGTGTGTGCAGAGTGTGTTTGGCACACACTATGCATGCATGTGTATGCAGTGTGCATTTGGCATGCACTGCACATGCATAGGCAGCAAACCGGAGGCAAACGGGGGAAGATTTCACCACTGTTCTAAATACAAGTATTTTTATACAAATAGCTTGTGAATCTGGCAAAGAATCAAATCTGATACCATAATCCTATGGAAATATATTTGTATAGTGGGATTTTATTCCTAAAGTAAGAGTGAAATCAGCCTGAAATTAATTTTTCACAGTTCTTTATTGGAGTATATTTTTAATGTCCTGGATATACAATCCATATGGAAGTGTAAAGGGTTATATCTGAAGAACTATAATATTTCTAGGGGGACCAGATTTCACTAATAAAGGATAAAAAACTATTATCCACAATTTTCATTATTTTCTTCTTAAACTTGATTCTGAATCCTTCTAGCAGCACTTTATAAAAACATCCTACACAGTGAAGTATCCAACCTTTTGAAAGGAAACATCTTAAAATATGTACATTTATAAAGTTATCAGTATGGGAAGAGGACATGCTATTGTTATTTATCGCAGTATTAATTTCTGAAGATTTACAATTTTATTGCAGCTTCAGTCTAACTAAAACTGGAAAAAAAAGAATGCAGTAGATCAAACTAAGTTTTCTATGAGGTAATGAATAATTAATTAGAGAAAATAATTACATGGATTTTTTAAAAAAAAATTAATTTGATTTATATGCCGCCCTTCTCTGGAGACTCAGGGCGGCTTACAATGTGTTAAGCAATAGCCTTCATACTTTTGTATATTTATACAAAGTCAGCTTATTGCCCCCACAAATTGGGTCCTCATTTTACCTACCTTAGAAAAGATGGAAGGCTGAGTCAACCTTGAGCCTGCTTAGATTCGAACTTACAGTAATTGCAGACAGATGATGTTAATCACAATGCTTTAGTCTGCTGAGCCACCAGGCCCTAATTAATGCCTTTTGTCATCTTTATAAAAAATCAGTCAGAATATTCTGAGTTATACAAATGCAGAACAAAACTCTTGGAAATAAGAACTCCAGCAATTGTTTTAAAAAAGACAGAAAGATATGGTATTCCTAGTTAAAACCTAATGAAAAAGTAAACTATTTTCATTTTGAATTGCTACTATTATTTTACAACAGAATAAGTAATATATGTTTTTAATATTTATATTAAATAAAGTATAAGTGCCCATAGCAATAATAATAGTTTTATTGTTTAAATATTTAAAACAAAATAGTTTATATCATTACATACAAGTAATATATGTGATCATATGAAACAGGGGTATCAAACTAGTGTCATCATGTGATTTATTGGGACTTTTTCCCCCTTTGCTAAACTGGGCATGGGTGTGGCCAGCGTATGAGACATCTGGCCCATGGGCCATGAGTTTGACAGCCCTGATATAAAATGATAAGATATACATGATTGTATATTTTCTTATCATGTATGCCTTATTTTATTTTGCATGTTCTATTTTGTTTTATGTAGTAAATTTTATGTAGTGAGTATGATGTAATCTCGATTATTGATCTATAGTAAAGAATTTGAATTTGAAAAGCAATCATTAAAAATAAATATCATTGAAATGGAACTAAATTATATATAAGAAATATAAAACTCCTAACTATTAAAGATTATATAAAAATACAAGCAAATAATCAAAGCATCAAAAAGAAAGTCTCATCAAATATCCATATCTATTGAATTCATCAGGGGAGAAAAAGTCACTTTTAACCACCTTTGGGAATGTAAGAGTATCAGAATATCTTGGGACAAAGTGTTCTATGTGGTAAGTGCTGAAATATATAAAGAAAGCTTCCTTGATCCCACAAGATGATAATATTTAAGAGAATTTAAGGAAGAACGGATCTAGAGTGCACCTAATCTGTGCATATAGTACAGTAGATATACTGTAAGGTAAACCCTTAGAGATAGACAGTCCCATAGGTTTCTGATAAACTATTAGGAACATTTTTAATACAGCCAATAAACAGTAATATAATTATTCTTCATTATAGAGTTTTTCCAATCTCTTTATTGTCTTAATGTTTCATCCAGAGATAATACTCATACTTTTAAAATTCATTGATTTAATGAAATCCTATTTTCGTTTTCTAGTATTTTACAATTTTTCCAAATCCAGAAAAACTGTTCTAATATATTTAGAATCTCTTGTGTTTAATCTGGAAAGTTTTCTTCTAAATTCTTAATGCTGCACAATTCTGGAATAGTTTATCTCTTCTCATTCTTCATTGAAACTAGTGAAATATATTCTAACAATCCTTTTTCATTCCAATTTATATTGTTATTTCCCTTGGACAAGTATAGGCAGTCTTCTTACAACTATTTGTTTAATGGCCATTCAAAGTTACAACACTAAAAAAAAGTGACTTATGACGGTTTTTCATACTTATGACCATTGCAGCATCCCCATGGTCATGTGATCAAAATTCAGATGTTTGGCAACTGATTCGTATTTATGACGGTTGCAGTGTCCCAGGGCCATGTGATCACTTTTTGCAAACTTCTGACAAACAAAGTCAATGGGCAAGCCAGATTCAACTTAACAACCATGTTTCTAACTTAAGAATTGTAGTGATTCATTTAATAAATGTGGCAATAACGGTCATAAAATGCGGCAAAATTCAATTAACAACTATCTTACTTAGCAAAAGAAATGTTGGACTCAATTATGGTTGTAATTGGACTATCTGTAGCATGGACTATAGGCTTTTGAAATTTGGAGAAAACCATGAATCTCTTTATATAATTATTTTTAAAAATTATTTTCTGATTTATTATGCCCAGATTAGATTATACTTTGCTTCTATGCAGTCTATTATAAATATCATACAAGGGTTATCAATGTATCTCATTTACTTGAAAATGTTTCAAAAGAATCCTAAGAAACAAAGTCTCAGATGGATCTAACTTTTCTCTTCAACCAGAAGACAATAACATATTTCTACTGATTGACATATGAAAGGATTTCATAGGCATGCTTAAAATTTCAGATGTCTCATTCTGAAATTTGCAGTTCTGTAAACTCCCATTTATCAGAAACTTTGTTGAAGATGTTAGTCACTTACAGTACTTTATTCCTTTAGGGGATTAAGCCATCATCTCATCTCATCTTTTTTTTAAAAACTTTTTTAGGCAGCTGGCACATTTCCAAAGAAAACATTGGGCTGCAGGCATCAATTTGTTTTGTTTTATTTTATTTGTCTAAGAACAATTATGGCTACGTCAGACTCCCCAAGGCAAGTACAACTTTCCAGAGAAATCTTTATTCTAATTCAAGAATCATAGTTATTACAAATATTAATAAGCCATTTAGGCTGACTATGAGTTTCTCCTATTTGGATTCAAACCCATCAGCTTCTCTTCCCATGGTTCCCTCTGTGACACGTTAACCTGGCCTTTATTTTTCCATAGAATTTTGAATGCCAGTTGCTTATTTACATTATTTGCATTTCTGATCTGGGAAAAAAGAAATAATAATGAACCTCGACAAAATGGGTCCCCTGTGTAGACTTTCAAATAAAGACAATTGGAGATCAGTGTTTCCTTTTACAAAGTATATCAGCTTGCTATAGCACAGTTAAATGGGTTCCAAGAGAGGTACCTGAAGATAGATCAGTGTCAGCAGGTATGTACATATAATTTCATCCCATTATTCCCATTATCTAATGCAACTAAAACAAATAATTCTGTGAATGCAGAGTCATGAAGCTATTTAAAGCTTGTTTACATTTGTTGTTATAACACAAAAGTTTCATTGCATATTTATCATATTTAATTGAACTATTTTTTCTAACCAAAAGAAAAATGTCCAAGATTCCTTTTTCACAAGTTCAATCCTTTGCATTTTTTAGATATTTTGTCCCAATATTTCTAGGATAGCACACCAAAATTCATAATTTTGGAAAATAATTCCTATGCATATGGAAGATGCCCAAACAAAGACAGAGGGCAATCTTTTTGCTTTGCTCTTAGAGAAGGCAGAAAATGAATCTAGTAATTTTTGAATACAACTCTACAAATTTTACTACAGGTAGTCCTCAACTTACAACAATTTGGTTAGTCACCGTTACAACAACACTGAAAAATGTGACATGATAAGTTTTTCATACTTATGACCATTGCGGCATCCCCATGGTCACATGATCAAAATTCACATGCTTGACAATTCTCCCAGGGTCATGTGATCAACTTTTGCGATCTTCTGATAAGCAGCATCAATGGGGAAACCAGATTCACTTAACAACCATATTATTAACATCTCAACTGCAGCAATTCACTTAACAACTGTGACAAGAAAGGTCATAAAATGGGGCAAACTCACTTAACAAATGTCTCACTTAACAACAGAAATTTTGGGTTTCATTGTGGCTGTAAATCGAGGACTATGTATATTGATCAATAATTGCAGCTAATTTGATACAATAGCTTCCATTCCTCCAAAAGATAAAGGAAAAAATAATTTGCATCTAACTTTCCCATCTGAGAATTCTATAGGTATACATCAAAGAAAAAATTCTGAGAAATTTAAAAAATCTATACTTTGCACGGTAAACATCTCCTTCCACCTCCAGGACAATTCTATAATTATACAGCAAAGAGAGAGAAAGAGAAATATCTCTGCACAATAGCAGTTTCTTCTCACTCCCTACAGTTTTGACATAATCTCAAATTATGCTGGTGGTGCTGTAGCAACAACATAATCAATTATTTCTCTATATATTACACAAAATAATTTGAATGATTGCTTTGGGGACACCACAATAATTTCTGCTACTTCATTTGTTATTTCATTTCTTCCTCCTCTCTCTCCCTCTCCTCCCCACTCTCTCTCTGTTGCTGTCTGTCTGTCTTTCTCACTCTCTCTCTCCATCTGTGTGTGTGTGTGTGTGTGTATCTTTCTATCTCTATCTCTCCGTGTCTGTGTGTGTGTGTGTGTGTGTGTGTGTGTCTTTCCATCTCTCTCTCTCCGTGTCTGTGTGTGTCTGCATGTGAGTCAGTGTTAGGTTTCAAAAATTTTTACTATCGGGTCTGTGGACATGGCTTTGTGGGCCTGGCACAGCTTCATGGACGTGGTTTCATGGGCATGGCAGGGGAACGATACTGTTGCTTCTCCAGAATTGATCAGAACCTGCTGAAATCCACCTCTGATGTGAATGTGTGTTTGTGACCATAACTTTCCTATTAAAAGCTTGAGGATAAAGCATTGAGTGCATGGTAATTATAGCCTATTCTTGACATTATGATTGTTACAGATCCATATATTCATGGGACCAAAATTCAGGTCCTTTGGAGCCCATCCACATGAATGATTCAGAGTTTAACTCCTTCCACATGCCTATTTCCCTCCCATTTGTGCTCCTTTAACTGCCCTGCATGTTGTTACCCCAGCCGCTTCACTCCACCCTTGCCACTCCTAACTGCCCCAGCTGACGTTTATCATTTTCTTCTTCCCACTGTTGATGTAGCAAGCCTTGCCTGCCCCTTCATGAGGCAGCTTGAAGTCTTCCTGAGGCGCTGGGAAGGCTGCATATGGCCTCTGGAAGATCTTGTATTGCTATCAGTTGCCTCACAAAAGGCCAATCGACACCTGACTTTTCAGCAGCAGGAAAAAGCAAATGGCAAAAGTGGGGTGGCAGAAGAAGCTGGGGCAGAAAAGTTCATGACAGTGGGTAGAGAGCAGGGCAGGGAGGGAACAGTGCAGAGCAACAGTTAGGGCAGCAGCATGCAGGATAGCCAATAGGGAATAGATTTGGGGAAGACATAGGCAGTGAAGGGAAGTAAGGGCAAGCGTAGGCGTGGCAGAAGAAGTTTGAGATCCTGGTCTAATGACTACCAAAACTGCAATCACTAAGTAGTACACATAATGTTTCATCTACTGAGTGCATTTCTTAGTAATCAATATTCCATTCCCAATTAAGGTTGTTAAGCAAGGACTATCTATATTAATTATATCTTTCAGTGTCCTTTCTATTATTATTCTCTTGCTGATCTAATAATATTTTGGATTTAAACCAATTTGTTGATTAACTGTTGTATCTGATGTAATGGGCTATGATCAATTAAATTACATGTAATAATACCTATGTTGTTCTTTATGCTGCATACAGATTATTATTATTTTTTGCTCTAAGATCCCTTGGTGCTTTTTTTCCCCTTAACTTTAGAGAATTAATGTGACTTGTTTCTGTTTTAGACATTACCTTCACTTTTATCATTATCATAAATAAATGGGTTTCCTTTAAAATCACCTTTTGAATTGCTCCAATATCATCTGAGATCAGAGATTTAGATAGTAGATTTATATTTGAAGTATAAATCTCATATCAATGGCTTCATAGTCATTTCATGGCTGATTTGTGATTTGAATAAGCCACCAGTAGGTGGCTGACCTTGGCTAATTTTGAAAAAACTACATAAGGTCTGTCTTGGTTAGTTCTAAAGTTTACCCTGGATAAGACAACATTATAAAATGTGGGGGCTGTGGATTAGAATGGGACGGAATATAAAAATAAACATTCCAGAAGACAATGGCAAATCACTTCAGTACTATAATCAAGAAAGGAATATAAATACATCCATAATCACTAAGAGTCTAGCTTAATTCAGTGCACCCCATCTAAGCACAGAAATCCTAAATGCAATTTAGGATTTGCACATATGACTCCTACATAGGGTCTCATATGTGGGTCTCATACACTCCATAGGGTCTCATATGTGGATCTTTCAGGAACTGATTTTCGAAATGTTCACATGCTTAGGAATAAGAACTTTTGAAACAGACATAGTTAGAGGAAGGATTATGCTACTGCTCTGGAGCTTTGTTTTAGTTAATGACATTGCATAAAAAGTGTGCTCTCTGTTACTGACATAAAATTCATTCCTAACAGAGAATGAATAGCTTAATGGAGTACAAAAAAGAAAAAAAAAATCAGATAATGTATACCTGGTATGAGATTAAGTGTGTTTCTGTATTTATATTGTATCTGTTTATTTAAACAATAGTAGCATCATAGCAATAAATCATTAATTAAAACAAAGCCACAGAAAATAGCATAATCCTTCCTCTGACTATGTCTGTCTCAGAAGATCTTATTCCTGAGCATGTGAAAGTAATTTTCTTGTATATACAAAGGTGTATATACTTAGCAAGCATCTGGCTCAGTTTTTATTAGCAACTTCAACATCAATTCTCTTCGTAATTATTTTAAATGCCATAATTAAGTGAAGTGTGAGTATGGATGAATGGGGATTAAAATAAATAAATTTGATAAAAGGAATCAGCCCGTCATTGAGAGAAAGCAGGCAGGGTGAATAAATGGACAGTGTCTCCATCAGACAAAAACTAAGATAATTAATTCTCCATGCTATTATAGCATGCTAATTAATTCTAGAAATATCTTTTTAAAAGATAATTATTGTTATCCACTAAGGATACATACAATGTTGCATAATTGTATTTTGTTTTGCACATTTTTGTGTCTATTTCTAATTAGATCTATTGATCTAACATGAGGGGACTTACAACCCCGCTCGGAACACCATTAGTTTGTTCTCTATCCATACCTGTCTTTCAGTGAGATCCAGGTTCACAGCTATTTCGTATCTCCGCAGCCTGGTGAGGTAGTTATGATGAGCAAACTCTGCTTCTAACTCTCTGATCTGCTCTTTGGTGAAAGCTGTTCTTTCTTTTCTTGGTTTGCTATTGACCTCAGATTTATAATTTCCCTCTTGAGAATCTGAAATAAAGATAAAATCAGGTCTGGAGTCAGGAAAAATCTACAATTTATTCGCAAGGAAATATTACAGATGAAAATATTGTTATAGAGTAAAACTTTATACTAATGTATTTTATTATAAAAATAGATGTAATAAACATGTTTCTAATTTAAAGTTCTTAAAGTTGCCTGGATTATCATACAATACCAACTCTACCAATGCATTACTGATGTCAGTACTAAGCATCACTTTAGTTATTGTTTTGCTGTTTTGGTATTTTATTATTGTTCTATTTATTGGTTTGATTATAAATGTGAGTTACCCCGAGTTGCTTAAATAAATACATTGAAATGAATCTACAACACATTCCATGTCAAAATATCAAGGAGACAATCATATGTAAATTATAAGGTCATCTGGCCACATTGTGCTATTAATCTTAATGGCAAAATGATGCTATTAATGGCAGTTTGAATTTTTTTTTTTTTTTGAAAAATTGGTCATCAACAACCTTGGGCAACAGAGAGTAAACTGGAATTTTTCTCAGCAATTCATGATATTGCCAAAGTAAGAGTATAGCAATCCTAGGTTGGATTAGTGATTGGTGCATGCCAATTAAAATCAGTAGGGATTAATATGCTCCATGATTTCACTGCCCCCTTATTAACATAATTAATTCTAGATGTAATTCAGTACAAAAAGTTTTCTATGCAGTAATCAGAACTTCTATAGTCAACCTGGGAAAAGACACCAACTATATGGACATAATGACACCTTCATAATTTATACCAAACTGCCATCCCTTCATTATAATTGTTTATGTTATCAGTTTCAAAAGGGAATATAGCCACATTTTTAATAATGCTTTTATGGAAAGTTCATTTTTTAAAAAAGTCTTCTAAATGCTTTTAATAAAGTATAATTTTATTAGTTTTTTTTATGCACTCCTCCAGAAATTCACTTGTTATTTTTTATCTATTATATTAATTTGCTGTGAAAGTTCTAATCTCATAGTATAATAGTAATTATAATCCTATACTAAACAAATACTCATCCTGAATCAATTATTATGTGAAATTGTATCTTATATAAGATCCATTTTCATATCAATTTAAGAGTGCTTTTGATTATTTGATACCTATTTCTGTTCTTTGATTTTATTTGTTTTATTTATTTATTTATTTTGCATTTTTTTTACTTGATTGATACTGCTTCTATGAAAAAGATAAGCACAGACTCCTTGGTCTTTACAGCATATTGTTAATTTATGGAAGTTATATCAAATTAGGAAGTCATCCCATGTGACATGCTCTTAAATCAAACTATGATTCAGTTATCAGATTTCTTTGTCCTCCCTACCCCCAATTTTATAGGTATTTGTTTCTAATCTTGGCTATGCTGTCTTCTGTAAATCCAAAATTAGCTAGTGTTCCACAAGAGAATCACTGGTCAACTTTTGGCTTCATCAACCATCTTAAAAATGTCACAGATAAATTCACACTTCGGCTGATGATTTAAATAGAAACTGCTTCAGCTTCCAAAAAGACAGTCTCATAAGCAGAATGTTTATGACACTGAAGGATACAACATCAGCATTCTGCAGATTATCTTGTTCTGCCACAAAATATTTAAGAACCGCAACTTCTTTTAAGCTGTAAAAAACTTGGATCCATATTAAACAACATTTTTTTTAGCGAAACAATGAAAAAAATAATAGTTTTAAGGATATTTTTGTGATAATCTAATCATGATTGGTTCTAGTGTAGTAGCCATGGAGAAAATATTTTATGGAAAACCTACAGGTCCATTTATTTATTTAAAAGCATACATTTAAAAAGGAACTGTGTACTTACCTGTAACCGAAGTTTAAAGAGGTTATCTGAATTCACACCCATGACTTATGCACCTATATAAAGCCCATTAGGAATCTTCTATAATCCCATTCCCTATGTGTACCATGTTACTAGGTTCTTGCCATAGCCTTTCAATTTGATAGCACAGAGTTCCAAAAGACCAGGAGGTCACCTGAGATCAAGTGGAATAGGAAGGAGAGTATATGAATTTTCATACGACTATTCAAAGAATGAAGTAACAAGTAACCAGTATTTCTTC